>JARGYO010001018.1:0-347115 GCA_029206835.1 Rana muscosa
GGGGCTGATTTACTAAACGCCAATAGACTGCACTTTACACGTTGCTCCAAAGCTTAGTAACTGTGGTGAGTCTTCAGTTTACACAGAATACCCAATCACATGCATGGAAGATAAAACACAACTGCATTTTCCAGTGTGCAACCACCGCGCAACCACCGCGCAACCACCGCGCAACCACCGCGCAACCACCACACAACCACCACGCAACCACCGCGCAACCACCACGCAACCACCGCGCAACCACCACGCAACCACCACGCAACCACCACACAACCACCACCCAACCACCACACAACCACCACGCAACCACCGCGCAACCACCACGCAACCACCGCACAATCACCACCACGCAACCACCGCTCAACCACTGCGCAACACCATACAACCACCAC
Organism: Rana muscosa; assembly: GCA_029206835.1. Classification (NCBI taxonomy): domain Eukaryota; kingdom Metazoa; phylum Chordata; class Amphibia; order Anura; family Ranidae; genus Rana; species Rana muscosa. Next base: position 393 of record JARGYO010001018.1, read on the forward strand.
ACAACCACCGCGCAACCACCATACAACCCCCACACAACCACCGCGCAACCACTGTGCAACCACCACGCAACCACCATCCAACAACCACACAACCACCGTGCAATCACCACGCAACCATGCGCAACCACCGTGCCATCACCACACAACCACCACACAACCACCACGCAACCACTACAAAATCACCACGCAACCACCACGCAACCACCACGCAACCACCACGCAACCACCGCGCAACCACCGCGCAACCACCGCACAACCACCGCGCAACCACCGCGCAACCACCACACAACCACCGTGCAATCACCACACAACCACCGCACAATCACCGCGCAACCACCGCATGTGGTTAATTTTTATCTTTTCTTGTTAATGTTAAAGATGGCCGCGGGGTATTTTTATGTCCAATTTTAATTAATTTTCATCACATAAAGGGCCTTAGGGAATTGTAATATACTTCATGCCATCTGTTCATTTTCTCTGACTTCCGGCTTTAGCATTTCTGTTCCCATGGTTACCAGCCGGGTATATCAGTTAGCCGGGTGACACTGAAGCTCCACCCTCACTGACGAAGTCCTTCTGGACGTAACGCCGCGTACGGGGGGAGGAGGCTTATGCACAGACGTCACCCGCTGCCATCTCTCTTTTTATGCATTGCGTGTCAGCGCTGATTTTATATGAGAACTATACTCGTTATTTTTAATGAAGTACAAACGGGGTGCACTTAGATTGTCTCCCTTATCCTTTTCATGGCACCTGCACTTTACGGGGATCCATCCAGCATCCTACACTGGAAGTTTTATCGCTCATTTGGAGACATTACCTGGATTCCCCTCACTTTTCATCTTGGGAAGGAAACAGCAGTAGCAGCCACATCCCATTATCCCGGGGTGGGAAACACGCTCACATGACCTTCTCCTAAGTGAGAGGTCCACCCAATCTGGTAATGTGTGTGTGTGGGGGGGGGGGGGAGGGGAGTTGTACTGTCATCCCAGTCATATGAGGAGATTATCAATATCCATTGGGACGTTCCATTACCTGTCATTAAGGCCGGTTTCACACTGGGGCGGTGGGTGCGTGGCGGTATAGCGCCGCTATACCGTCTGGATCGCTGAGGTATTCGGCCGCTAGCGGTGCGGTTTTAACCCCCCGCTAGCGGCCGAAAAAAGGGTTAATACCACCCGCAAACCGCGGCTACAGCCGCAGTTTGTGGGCGGTATTACCGCGGTGTCCGATGCATTTCAATGTGGGAGGAGCGGTGGGGGAGGGGTAAACACACCGCTCCTCTCACCGCTCTAAAGATGCGGCTAGCAGGACTTTTTTTCACGTTCTGCTAGCGCACCGTTCCCAGTGTGAGAGCCCTCGGGGCCCTCGGGGGCCCTCACATTGGAGAAACAGGAGCCGCTGTTTAGGCAAACCGCCCCCAGTGTGAAAGGGGCCTTATTGATTGGACTGCCATATTTGTTTCATTATTGCGCTGCACATGCCATTCATTTACACCTCCCAGTACCCGCCCCTTTTAGATAATACACGACCAAGTATCATTTTCTGCTACTAAGTCATTTCTATGGAATTTGATATATGATAACAAGAACAATAGTAAATTAGATCCCCTGCAGTGAGAAAAAATAGACCCCCCCCAGCAACAGTAGACCCTCAGCAACACTAGACACCCTGCAGCAACAATAGAACCCCCAGCAACCATAGACCTCTCCCTCAACAGTAGATCCCTCCCATCAACCATAAACCTACCCAACAACCGTAGGCCCCCCCCATCACACCCCTCACCCCTCACCATTGCATACATTTGGTGCTGGGGGTTTCCGGACCTGCAGATAAGTCGGATGTTGGGCTCGGTTCTGGATATCCGGATTATATGGAGGATTTATATCTCATCCAACCCAAAGCCAGAAATCTCCTATATTCCATCTTACCAATTATTAGATGTGACGGCTGCATTTGTTTTCCTTTTCTCCCCTCTGTTTTCACCTGGTGATCCGGCCGTAACATAAGTCATGTTTTGCTTGGGGATCAAATACTTATTTTCCCTCCATTTATAACATTTGTATCCTGTGATGTTTCTGGATGTTTGGTTGATATTCTGTCTCCATCACATAAAATACACCGATGATAAAAATTATAGACCCTTCATTTCTATGTAAGTTACACAATCTGCAGGGGAGACGATCGTTATTTCCCCCCCCCCCCTCCCCCCCCTCTGTATTACAGACAGGGAACAGTGCAGATCATACCCAGCATCACCCTGTGCACTCGCTGTACATCTATATCATTATATATCTGATCACCTTCCTTCTGTACAGAACTCAGATAGTGATCGGCAGCGCCCCCTAGATGCCGAGTTATTGGGGAAAAGCAACCAACACAGAAGAACAATTTCTAAAAGAGATGATAAAATCGTCTCATTGCTGCTATCCTGTGTAATACACTCTGTGTGCCTGTAGGGGGCAGTCCTGCCTTACTAATCTCCAAACAGCGGATCTCATCCATACATCTTGATCAGCCAGACACTACTTCTGTATATTGTGACTGTGTATATATATCAGTGAGGGGGGGGGGGGGGGAGGATTTGATTGGCTGCTGATTTTGTGACAAAGAAACGATCGGTCTCTCATTTTATTGGTCGGTTTATTAGAACAGTGAGAGAATAAGAAGAAAAATATCCAGAAAAAGACATTTCAGAAAAAGTTATAAATTGATTTGCATTTTAATGAGTGAAATAAGTATGTGAACCCTTCACAGAACATGACTTAGTAGTTGGTGGAGAATCCCTTGTTGGCGATCACAGAGGTCAGACGTTTCTTGGAGTTGGCCTCCAGGTTCTCACACATCTCAGGAGGGATTTTCCTCTCCAAGTCATGAAGGTTTCCAGGCTGACGTTTGGTAACTCCGGACCTTCAGCTCCCTTCACATATTTTTTATGGGATTAAGGTCTGGTGACTGGCTAGGCCACTCCAGGACCTTCATGTGCTTCTTCTTATTGAGCCACTCCTTTGTTGCCTTGGCCATGTGTTTTGGGTGATTGTCATGCTGGAAGACCCATCCATGACCCGTCTTCAGTGTTCTGGCTGAGGGAAGGAGGTTCTCACCCAAGATTTGATGGTACATGGCCCCGCCCATCGTCCCTTTGATGCAGTGAAGTTGTCCTGTCCCCCTGGTGGGGGATGGTGTTCTCCATGTATGACGGTGGGGGGGATGGTGTTCTCCATGTATGACGGTGGGGGGGATGGTGTTCTCCATGTATGACGGTGGGGGGGATGGTGTTCTCCATGGATGACGGTGGGGGATGGTGTTCTCCATGGATGACGGTGGGGGATGGTGTTCTCCATGGATGACGGTGGGGGGATGGTGTTCTCCATGTATGACGGTGGGGGATGGTGTTCTCTATGGATGACGGTGGGGGATGGTGTTCTCCATGTATGACGGTGGGGGGGATGGTGTTCTCCATGGATGACGGTGGGGGATGGTGTTCTCCATGGATGATGGTGGGGGATGGTGTTCTCCATGTATGACGGTGGGGGATGGTGTTCTCCATGGATGACGGTGGGGGATGGTGTTCTCCATGGATGATGGTGGGGGATGGTGTTCTCCATGGATGATGGTGGGGGATGGTGTCCTCCATGGATGACGGTGGGGGAATGGTGTTCTCCATGGATGACGGTGGGGGATGGTGTTCTCCATGGATGACGGTGGGGGATGGTGTTCTCCATGTATGACGGTGGGGGGATGGTGTTCTCCATGGATGACGGTGGGGGATGGTGTTCTCTATGTATGATGGTGGGGGATGGTGTTCTCCATGGATGATGGTGGGGGATGGTGTTCTCCATGGATGATGGTGGGGGATGGTGTTCTCCATGGATGATGGTGGGGGATGGTGTTCTCCATGTAGGACGGTGGGGGATGGTGTTCTCCATGGATGACGGTGGGGGATGGTGTTCTCCATGTAGGACGGTGGGGGATGGTGTTCTCCATGGATGACGGTGGGGGATGGTGTTCTCCATGTATGACGGTGGGGGATGGTGTTCTCCATGGATGATGGTGGGGGATGGTGTTCTCCATGGATGACGGTGGGGGATGGTGTTCTCCATGGATGACGGTGGGGGATGGTGTTCTCCATGTAGGACGGTGGGGGATGGTGTTCTCCATGGATGACGGTGGGGGATGGTGTTCTCCATGTAGGACGGTGGGGGATGGTGTTCTCCATGGATGACGGTGGGGGATGGTGTTGTCCATGGATGACGGTGGGGGATGGTGTTGTCCATGGATGACGGTGGGGGATGGTGTTCTCCATGGATGACGGTGGGGGATGGTGTTCTCCATGGATGACGGTGGGGGATGGTGTTCTCCATGGATGACGGTGGGGGATGGTGTTCTCCATGTAGGACGGTGGGGGATGGTGTTCTCCATGGATGACGGTGGGGGGATGGTGTTGTCCATGGATGACGGTGGGGGATGGTGTTCTCCATGTAGGACGGTGGGGGGGATGGTGTTCTCCATGTAGGACGGTGGGGGATGGTGTTCTCTATGTAGGACGGTGGGGGATGGTGTTCTCCATGGATGACGGTGGGGGATGGTGTTGTCCATGGATGACGGTGGGGGATGGTGTTCTCCATGGATGACGGTGGGGGGGATGGTGTTCTCCATGGATGACGGTGGGGGATGGTGTTCTCCATGGATGACGGTGGGGGATGGTGTTCTCCATGGATGACGGTGGGGGATGGTGTTCTCCATGTAGGACGGTGGGGGATGGTGTTCTCCATGGATGACGGTGGGGGGATGGTGTTGTCCATGGATGACGGTGGGGGATGGTGTTCTCCATGTAGGACGGTGGGGGGGATGGTGTTCTCCATGTAGGACGGTGGGGGATGGTGTTCTCTATGTAGGACGGTGGGGGATGGTGTTCTCCATGTATGACGGTGGGGGGATGGTGTTCTCCATGTATGACGGTGGGGGGATGGTGTTCTCCATGGATGACGGTGGGGGGATGGTGTTCTCCATGGATGACGGTGGGGGGATGGTGTTCTCCATGGATGACGGTGGGGGGATGGTGTTCTCCATGGATGACGGTGGGGGGATGGTGTTCTCCATGGATGACGGTGGGGGGATGGTGTTCTCCATGTATGGCCGTGGGGGATGGTGTTCTCCATGTATGACGGTGGGGGATGGTGTTCTCCATGGATGACGGTGGGGGGATGGTGTTCTCCATGGATGACGGTGGGGGGGATGGTGTTCTCCATGTATGACGGTGGGGGGATGGTGTTCTCCATGGATGACGGTGGGGGATGGTGTTCTCCATGGATGACGGTGGGGGATGGTGCTCTCCATCTATGACCGTGGGGGATGGTGCTCTCCATCTATGACCGTGGGGGATGGTGTTCTCCATGTATGACGGTGGGGGATGGTGTTCTCCATGGATGACGGTGGGGGGATGGTGTTCTCCATGTATGACGGTGGGGGGATGGTGTTCTCCATGGATGACGGTGGGGAGATGGTGTTCTCCATGGATGACGGTGGGGAGATGGTGTTCTCCATGTATGACGGTGGGGGGATGGTGTTCTCCATGGATGATGGTGGGGGATGGTGTTCTCCATCTATGACGGTGGGGGATGGTGTTCTCCATGGATGATGGTGGGGGATGGTGTTCTCCATGTATGACGGTGGGGGGGATGGTGTTCTCCATGGATGACGGTGGGGGGGGATGGTGTTCTCCATGTATGGCGGTGGGGGATGGTGTTCTCCATGGATGACGGTGGGGGATGGTGTTCTCCATGGATGACGGTGGGGGATGGTGTTCTCCATGGATGACGGTGGGGGGGATGGTGTTCTCCATGGATGACGGTGGGGGGGGGGATGGTGTTCTCCATGTATGGCGGTGGGGGATGGTGTTCTCCATGGATGACGGTGGGGGATGGTGTTCTCCATGGATGACGGTGGGGGATGGTGTTCTCCATGGATGACGGTGGGGGATGGTGTTCTCCATGGATGATGGTGGGGGATGGTGTTCTCCATGGATGACGGTGGGGGATGGTGTTCTCCATGTATGACGGTGGGGGATGGTGTTCTCCATGTATGGCGGTGGGGGATGGTGTTCTCCATGGATGACGGTGGGGGATGGTGTTCTCCATGGATGACGGTGGGGGGATGGTGTTCTCCATGGATGACGGTGGGGGATGGTGTTCTCCATGGATGACGGTGGGGGATGGTGTTCTCCATGGATGACGGTGGGGGATGGTGTTCTCCATGGATGATGGTGGGGGATGGTGCTCTCCATGTATGACGGTGGGGGGATGGTGTTCTCCATGTAGGACGGTGGGGGAGGGTGTTCTCCATGGATGACGGTGGGGGAGGGTGTTCTCTATGGATGACGGTGGGGGATGGTGTTGTCCATGGATGATGGTGGGGGGATGGTGTTGTCCATGGATGACGGTGGGGGATGGTGTTCTCCATGGATGACGGTGGGGGAGGGTGTTCTCTATGGATGACGGTGGGGGAGGGTGTTCTCTATGGATGACGGTGGGGGATGGTGTTCTCCATGGATGACGGTGGGGGGATGGTGTTCTCCATGGATGACGGTGGGGGGATGGTGTTCTCCATGGATGACGGTGGGGGATGGTGTTCTCCATGGATGACGGTGGGGGGGATGGTGTTCTCCATGGATGACGGTGGGGGGGATGGTGTTCTCCATGGATGACGGTGGGGGGGATGGTGTTCTCCATGGATGACGGTGGGGGGGATGGTGTTCTCCATGGATGACGGTGGGGGATGGTGTTCTCCATGTATGACGGTGGGGGATGGTGTTCTCCATGTATGACGGTGGGGGATGGTGTTCTCCATGGATGACGGTGGGGGATGGTGTTCTCCATGTAGGACGGTGGGGGATGGTGTTCTCCATGGATGACGGTGGGGGATGGTGTTCTCCATGTAGGACGGTGGGGGATGGTGTTCTCCATGTATGACGGTGGGGGATGGTGTTCTCCATGGATGATGGTGGGGGATGGTGTTCTCCATGTAGGACGGTGGGGGATGGTGTTCTCCATGTAGGACGGTGGGGGATGGTGTTCTCCATGGATGACGGTGGGGGATGGTGTTCTCCATGTAGGATGGTGGGGGATGGTGTTCTCCATGGATGACAGTGGGGGATGGTGTTCTCCATGTATGACGGTGGGGGGATGGTGTTCTCCATGTAGGATGGTGTTCTCCATGTATGACGGTGGGGGATGGTGTTCTCCATGTATGACGGTGGGGGATGGTGTTCTCCATGGATGACGGTGAGGGATGGTGTTCTCCATGTATGACGGTGGGGGATGGTGTTCTCCATGTAGGACGGTGGGGGATGGTGTTCTCCATGGATGACGGTGGGGGATGGTGTTCTCCATGGATGACGGTGAGGGATGGTGTTCTCCATGGATGACGGTGAGGGATGGTGTTCTCCATGTATGACGGTGGGGGATGGTGTTCTCCATGTATGACGGTGGGGGATGGTGTTCTCCATGTAGGACGGTGGGGGATGGTGTTCTCCATGGATGACGGTGGGGGATGGTGTTCTCCATGGATGACGGTGGGGGGATGGTGTTCTCCATGTAGGATGGTGTTCTCCATGTATGACGGTGGGGGATGGTGTTCTCCATGTATGACGGTGGGGGATGGTGTTCTCCATGTATGACGGTGGGGGGATGGTATTCTCCATGGATGACGGTGGGGGATGGTGTCCTCCATGTATGATGGTGGGGGGGGATGGTGTTCTCCATGTAGGACGGTGGGGGATGGTGTTCTCCATGTATGACGGTGGGGGATGGTGTTCTCCATGTATGACGGTGGGGGATGGTGTTCTCCATGGATGACGGTGGGGGATGGTGTTCTCCATGGATGACGGTGGGGGATGGTGTTCTCCATGGATGACGGTGGGGGATGGTGTTCTCCATGTATGACGGTGGGGGATGGTGTTCTCCATGTATGACGGTGGGGGATGGTGTTCTCCATGTATGACGGTGGGGGATGGTGTTCTCCATGGATGACGGTGGGGGATGGTGTTCTCCATGGATGACGGTGGGGGATGGTGTTCTCCATGGATGATGGTGGGGGATGGTGTTCTCCATGGATGACGGTGGGGGGATGGTGTTCTCCATGGATGACGGTGGGGGGATGGTGTTCTCCATGGATGACGGTGGGGGATGGTGTTCTCCATGGATGACGGTGGGGGATGGTGTTCTCCATGTATGACGGTGGGGGATGGTGTTCTCCATGTATGACGGTGGGGGGGATGGTGTTCTCCATGGATGACGGTGAGGGATGGTGTTCTCCATGGATGACGGTGGGGGGATGGTGTTCTCCATGGATGACGGTGGGGGGATGGTGTTCTCCATGGATGACGGTGGGGGATGGTGTTCTCCATGGATGACGGTGGGGGATGGTGTTCTCCATGGATGACGGTGGGGGATGGTGTTCTCCATGGATGACGGTGGGGGGATGGTGTTCTCCATGGATGACGGTGAGGGATGGTGTTCTCCATGAATGATGGTGGGGGATGGTGTTCTCCATCTATGATGGTGGGGGGATGGTGTTCTCCATGGATGACGGTGGGGGGATGGTGTTCTCCATGGATGACGGTGGGGGATGGTGTTCTCCATGGATGACGGTGGGGGATGGTGTTCTCCATGTATGACGGTGGGGGATGGTGTTCTCCATGTATGACGGTGGGGGATGGTGTTCTCCATGTATGACGGTGGGGGGGATGGTGTTCTCCATGGATGACGGTGGGGGATGGTGTTTTCCATGGATGACGGTGGGGGATGGTGTTCTCCATGTATGACGGTGGGGGGGATGGTGTTCTCCATGGATGACGGTGGGGGATGGTGTTTTCCATGGATGACGGTGGGGGATGGTGTTCTCCATGTATGACGGTGGGGGGGATGGTGTTCTCCATGGATGACGGTGGGGGATGGTGTTTTCCATGGATGACGGTGGGGGATGGTGTTCTCCATGTATGACGGTGGAGGATGGTGTTCTCCATGTATGACGGTGGGGGATGGTGTTCTCCATGTATGACGGTGGGGGATGGTGTTCTCCATGGATGACGGTGGGGGATGGTGTTCTCCATGGATGACGGTGGGGGATGGTGTTCTCCATGGATGACGGTGGGGGATGGTGTTCTCCATGGATGACGGTGGGGGATGGTGTTCTCTATGGATGACGGTGGGGGATGGTGTTCTCCATGGATGACGGTGGGGGATGGTGTTCTCTATGTATGACGGTGGGGGATGGTGCTCTCCATGTAGGACGGTGGGGGATGGTGTTCTCCATGGATGACGGTGGGGGATGGTGTTCTCCATGGATGACGGTGGGGGATGGTGTTCTCCATGGATGACGGTGGGGGATGGTGTTCTCCATGGATGACGGTGGGGGATGGTGTTCTCCATGGATGACGGTGGGGGATGGTGTTCTCCATGGATGACGGTGGAGGATGGTGTTCTCCATGTATGACGGTGGGGGAGGGTGTTCTCCATGGATGACGGTGGGGGGAGGGTGTTCTCCATGGATGACGGTGGGGGAGGGTGTTCTCCATGGATGACGGTGGGGGATGGTGTTCTCCATGGATGACGGTGGGGGAGGGTGTTCTCCATGGATGACGGTGGGGGGATGGTGTTCTCTATGTATGACGGTGGGGGATGGTGTTCTCCATGTAGGATGGTGGGGGATGGTGTTCTCCATGGATGACGGTGGGGGGGATGGTGTTCTCCATGGATGACGGTGGGGGATGGTGTTCTCCATGTATGACGGTGGGGGGATGGTGTTCTCCATGTATGACGGTGGGGGATGGTGTTCTCCATGGATGACGGTGGGGGATGGTGTTCTCCATGGATGACGGTGGGGGATGGTGTTCTCCATGGATGACGGTGGGGGATGGTGTTCTCCATGTATGACGGTGGGGGGATGGTATTCTCCATGGATGACGGTGGGGGATGGTGTTCTCCATGGATGACGGTGGGGGATGGTGTTCTCCATGTATGACGGTGGGGGATGGTGTTCTCCATGGATGACGGTGGGGGGATGGTATTCTCCATGGATGACGGTGGGGGGATGGTGTCCTCCATGTATGATGGTGGGGGGGGGGATGGTGTTCTCCATGGATGACGGTGGGGGATGGTGTTCTCCATGGATGACGGTGGGGGGATGGTGTTCTCCATGGATGACGGTGGGGGGATGGTGTTCTCCATGGATGACGGTGGGGATGGTGTTCTCCATGTATGACGGTGGGGGATGGTGTTCTCCATGTATGACGGTGGGGGATGGTGTTCTCCATGTATAACGGTGGGGGATGGTGTTCTCCATGGATGATGGTGGGGGATGGTGTTCTCCATGGATGATGGTGGGGGATGGTGTTCTCCATGGATGATGGTGGGGGATGGTGTTCTCCATGGATGACGGTGGGGGATGGTGTTCTCCATGTATGACGGTGGGGGATGGTGTTCTCCATGGATGACGGTGGGGGGATGGTGTTCTCCATGTAAGACGGCGGGGGATGGTGTTCTCCATGGATGACGGTGGGGGGATGGTGTTCTCCATGGATGACGGTGGGGGATGGTGTTCTCCATGGATGACGGTGGGGGGATGGTGTCCTCCATGTATGACGGTGAGGGGGATGGTGTCCTCCATGTATGACGGTGAGGGGGATGGTGTCCTCCATGTATGATGGTGGGGGATGGTGTTCTCCATGGATGACGGTGGGGGATGGTGTCCTCCATGTATGACGGTGGGGGATGGTGTTCTCCATGGATGACGGTGGGGGATGGTGTTCTCCATGGATGACGGTGGGGGGATGGTGTTCTCCATGGATGACGGTGGGGGATGGTGTCCTCCATGTATGATGGTGGGGGGATGGTGATCTCCATGTATGACGGTGGGGGATGGTGTTCTCCATGGATGACGGTGGGGGATGGTGTTCTCCATGTATGACGGTGAGGGGGATGGTTTCTCCATGGATGACGGTGGGGGGATGGTGTTCTCCATGGATGACGGTGGGGGATGGTGTTCTCCATGGATGACGGTGGGGGATGGTGTCCTCCATGTATGATGGTGGGGGGATGGTGATCTCCATGTATAACGGTGGGGGATGGTGTTCTCCATGGATGACGGTGGGGGATGGTGTCCTCCATGTATGATGGTGGGGGATGGTGTTCTCCATGTATGATGGTGGGGGATGGTGTTCTCCATGGATGATGGTGGGGGATGGTGTTCTCCATGGATGACGGTGGGGGATGGTGTCCTCCATGTATGATGGTGGGGGATGGTGTTCTGCATGGATGACGGTGGGGGATGGTGTTCTCCATGGATGACGGTGGGGGGGATGGTGTTCTCCATGGATGACGGTGGGGGATGGTGTTCTCCATGGATGACGGTGGGGGGGATGGTGTTCTCCATGGATGACGGTGGGGGATGGTGTTCTCCATGGATGACGGTGGGGGATGGTGTTCTCCATGTATGATGGTGGGGGATGGTGTTCTCCATGGATGACGGTGGGGGATGGTGTTCTCCATGGATGACGGTGGGGGGGATGGTGTTCTCCATGGATGACGGTGGGGGATGGTGTTCTCCATGGATGACGGTGGGGGATGGTGTTCTCCATGGATGACGGTGGGGGATGGTGTTCTCCATGGATGACGGTGGGGGATGGTGTCCTCCATGTATGATGGTGGGGGGATGGTGTTCTCCATGGATGACGGTGAGGGGGATGGTTTCTCCATGGGTGACGGTGGGGGGATGGTGTCCTCCATGGATGATGGTGGGGGATGGTGTTCTCCATGGATGATGGTGGGGGGATGGTATTCTCCATGTATGACGGTGGGGGGATGGTGTTCTCCATGTATGACGGTGGGGGGATGGTATTCTCCATGTATGACGGTGGGGGGATGGTGTTCTCCGTGGGGGATGGTGTTCTCCATCTATGACGGTGGGGGATGGTGTTCTCCATGTATGATGGTGGGGGGATGGTGTTCTCCATGGATGACGGTGGGGGGATGGTGTTCTCCATGGATGACGGTGGGGGATGGTGTTCTCCATGTATGACGGTGGGGGATGGTGTTCTCCATGTATGACGGTGGGGGATGGTGTTCTCCATGTAGGATGGTGGGGGATGGTGTTCTCCATGTATGACGGTGGGGGGATGGTGTTCTCCATGTAGGACAGTGGGGGATGGTGTTCTCCATGTAGGACGGTGGGGGATGGTGTTCTCCATGGATGACGGTGGGGGATGGTGTTCTCCATGGATGACGGTGGGGGATGGTGTTCTCCATGTATAACGGTGGGGGATGGTGTTCTCCATGGATGATGGTGGGGGATGGTGTTCTCCATGTATGACGGTGGGGGATGGTGTTCTCCATGGATGACGGTGGGGGATGGTGTTCTCCATGTATGACGGTGGGGGGATGGTGTTCTCCATGTATGACGGTGGGGGGATGGTGTTCTCCATGTATGACGGGGGGGATGGTGTTCTCCATGGATGACGGTGGGGGATGGTGTTCTCCATGGATGACGGTGGGGGATGGTGTTCTCCATGGATGACGGTGGGGGATGGTGTTCTCCATGGATGACGGTGGGGGATGGTGTTCTCCATGGATGATGGTGGGGGATGGTGTTCTCCATGTATGACGGTGGGGGATGGTGTTCTCCATGGATGACGGTGGGGGATGGTGTTCTCCATGGATGACGGTGGGGGGATGGTGTTCTCCATGAATGACGGTGGGGGATGGTGTTCTCCATGGATGACAGTGGGGGATGGTGTTCTCCATGTATGATGGTGGGGGATGGTGTTCTCCATGGATGACGGTGGGGGATGGTGTTCTCCATGTATGATGGTGGGGGGATGGTGTTCTCCATGGATGACGGTGGGGGATGGTGTTCTCCATGGATGATGGTGGGGGATGGTGTTCTCCATGTATGACGGTGGGGGGATGGTGTTCTCCATGGATGACGGTGGGGGATGGTGTTCTCCATGTATGACGGTGGGGGATGGTGTTCTCCATGTATGACGGTGGGGGGATGGTGTTCTCCATGTATGACGGTGGGGGGTGGTGTTCTCCATGTATGACGGTGGGGGATGGTGTTCTCCATGGATGACGGTGGGGGGATGGTGTTCTCCATGGATGACGGTGGGGGATGGTGTTCTCCATGGATGATGGTGGGGGATGGTGTTCTCCATGGATGATGGTGGGGGATGGTGTTCTCCATGGATGACGGTGGGGGATGGTGTCCTCCATGTATGATGGTGGGGGATGGTGTTCTGCATGGATGACGGTGGGGGATGGTGTTCTCCATGGATGACGGTGGGGGGGATGGTGTTCTCCATGGATGACGGTGGGGGATGGTGTTCTCCATGGATGACGGTGGGGGGGATGGTGTTCTCCATGGATGACGGTGGGGGATGGTGTTCTCCATGGATGACGGTGGGGGATGGTGTTCTCCATGGATGACGGTGGGGGATGGTGTTCTCCATGTATGATGGTGGGGGATGGTGTTCTCCATGGATGACGGTGGGGGATGGTGTTCTCCATGGATGACGGTGGGGGGGATGGTGTTCTCCATGGATGACGGTGGGGGATGGTGTTCTCCATGGATGACGGTGGGGGATGGTGTTCTCCATGGATGACGGTGGGGGATGGTGTTCTCCATGTATGACGGTGGGGGATGGTGTTCTCCATGGATGACGGTGGGGGATGGTGTCCTCCATGTATGATGGTGGGGGGATGGTGTTCTCCATGGATGACGGTGAGGGGGATGGTTTCTCCATGGGTGACGGTGGGGGGATGGTGTTCTCCATGTATGACGGTGGGGGGATGGTATTCTCCATGTATGACGGTGGGGGGATGGTGTTCTCCATGGATGATGGTGGGGGATGGTGTTCTCCATCTATGACGGTGGGGGATGGTGTTCTCCATGTATGATGGTGGGGGGATGGTGTTCTCCATGGATGACGGTGGGGGGATGGTGTTCTCCATGGATGACGGTGGGGGATGGTGTTCTCCATGTATGACGGTGGGGGATGGTGTTCTCCATGTATGACGGTGGGGGATGGTGTTCTCCATGTAGGATGGTGGGGGATGGTGTTCTCCATGTATGACGGTGGGGGGATGGTGTTCTCCATGTAGGACAGTGGGGGATGGTGTTCTCCATGTATAACGGTGGGGGATGGTGTTCTCCATGGATGATGGTGGGGGATGGTGTTCTCCATGTATGACGGTGGGGGATGGTGTTCTCCATGGATGACGGTGGGGGATGGTGTTCTCCATGTATGACGGTGGGGGGATGGTGTTCTCCATGTATGACGGTGGGGGGATGGTGTTCTCCATGTATGACGGGGGGGATGGTGTTCTCCATGGATGACGGTGGGGGATGGTGTTCTCCATGGATGACGGTGGGGGATGGTGTTCTCCATGGATGACGGTGGGGGATGGTGTTCTCCATGGATGACGGTGGGGGATGGTGTTCTCCATGGATGATGGTGGGGGATGGTGTTCTCCATGTATGACGGTGGGGGATGGTGTTCTCCATGGATGACGGTGGGGGATGGTGTTCTCCATGGATGATGGTGGGGGGATGGTGTTCTCCATGAATGACGGTGGGGGATGGTGTTCTCCATGGATGACAGTGGGGGATGGTGTTCTCCATGTATGATGGTGGGGGATGGTGTTCTCCATGGATGACGGTGGGGGATGGTGTTCTCCATGTATGATGGTGGGGGGATGGTGTTCTCCATGGATGACGGTGGGGGATGGTGTTCTCCATGGATGATGGTGGGGGATGGTGTTCTCCATGTATGACGGTGGGGGGATGGTGTTCTCCATGGATGACGGTGGGGGATGGTGTTCTCCATGTATGACGGTGGGGGATGGTGTTCTCCATGTATGACGGTGGGGGGATGGTGTTCTCCATGTATGACGGTGGGGGGTGGTGTTCTCCATGTATGACGGTGGGGGATGGTGTTCTCCATGTATGACGGTGGGGGGATGGTGTTCTCCATGGATGACGGTGGGGGATGGTGTTCTCCATGGATGACGGTGGGGGATGGTGTTCTCCATGTATGACGGTGGGGGATGGTGTTCTCCATGGATGACGGTGGGGGATGGTGTTCTCCATGTATGACGGTGGGGGGATGGTGTTCTCCATGTATGACGGTGGGGGGATGGTGTTCTCCATGTATGACGGTGGGGGGATGGTGTTCTCCATGTATGACGGTGGGGGGATGGTGTTCTCCATGGATGACGGTGGGGGATGGTGTTCTCCATGGATGACGGTGGGGGATGGTGTTCTCCATGAAGGACGGTGGGGGATGGTGTTCTCCATGTATGACGGTGGGGGGATGGTGTTCTCCATGTATGACGGTGGGGGGATGGTGTTCTCCATGTATGACGGTGGGGGGATGGTGTTCTCCATGTAGGACGGTGGGGGATGGTGTTCTCCATGGATGACGGTGGGGGTGGTGTTCTCCATGTATGACGGTGGGGGGATGGTGTTCTCCATGGATGACGGTGGGGGGATGGTGTTCTCCATGGATGACGGTGGGGGATGGTGTCCTCCATGGATGACGGTGGGGGATGGTGTTCTCCATGGATGACGGTGGGGGATGGTGTTCTCCATGTATGACGGTGGGGGGATGGTGTTCTCCATGGATGACGGTGGGGGATGGTGTTGTCCATGGATGACGGTGGGGGATGGTGTTGTCCATGGATGACGGTGGGGGATGGTGTTGTCCATGGATGACGGTGGGGGATGGTGTCCTCCATGGATGACGGTGGGGGATGGTGTCCTCCATGGATGACGGTGGGGGATGGTGTTCTCCATGGATGACGGTGGGGGATGGTGTTCTCCATGTATGACGGTGGGGGGATGGTGTTCTCCATGGATGACGGTGGGGGATGGTGTTGTCCATGTATGATGGTGGGGGATGGTGTTCTCCATGGATGATGGTGGGGGATGGTGTTCTCCATGGATGACGGTGGGGGATGGTGTTCTCCATGGATGACGGTGGGGGATCATGTTCTCCATGTAGGACGGTGGGGGATGGTGTTCTCCATGGATGATGGTGGGGGATGGTGTTCTCCATGGATGACGGTGGGGGATGGTGTTCTCCATGTATGACGGTGGGGGATGGTGTTCTCCATCTATGACGGTGGGGGGGATGGTGTTCTCCATCTATGACGGTGGGGGGGATGGTGTTCTCCATGGATGACGGTGGGGGGATGGTGTTCTCCATGGATGACGGTGGGGGATGGTGTTCTCTATGTATGACGGTGGGGGATGGTGCTCTCCATGTAGGACGGTGGGGGATGGTGTTCTCCATGGATGACGGTGGGGGATGGTGTTCTCCATGGATGACGGTGGGGGATGGTGTTCTCCATGTATGACGGTGGGGGGTGGTGTTCTCCATGTATGACGGTGGGGGATGGTGTTCTCCATGGATGACGGTGGGGGATGGTGTTCTCCATGGATGACGGTGGGGGATGGTGTTCTCCATGGATGACGGTGGGGGGATGGTGTTCTCCATGGATGACGGTGGGGGGATGGTGTTCTCCATGGATGACGGTGGGGGATGGTGTTCTCCATGGATGACGGTGGGGGATGGTGTTCTCCATGTATGACGGTGGGGGGTGGTGTTCTCCATGTATGACGGTGGGGGGTGGTGTTCTCCATGTATGACGGTGGGGGATGGTGTTCTCCATGGATGACGGTGGGGGATGGTGTTCTCCATGGATGACGGTGGGGGGATGGTGTTCTCCATGGATGACGGTGGGGGATGGTGTTCTCCATGGATGACGGTGGGGGGATGGTGTTCTCCATGGATGACGGTGGGGGATGGTGTTCTCCATGGATGACGGTGAGGGATGGTGTTCTCCATGGATGACGGTGGGGGAGGGTGTTCTCTATGGATGACGGTGGGGGATGGTGTTCTCTATGGATGACGGTGGGGGATGGTGTTCTCCATGGATGACGGTGGGGGAGGGTGTTCTCTATGGATGACGGTGGGGGATGGTGTTCTCCATGGAAGACGGTGGGGGATGGTGTTCTCCATCTATGACGGTGGGGGATGGTGTTCTCCATCTATGACGGTGGGGGATGGTGTTCTCCATGGATGACGGTGGGGGATGGTGTTCTCCATGGATGACGGTGGGGGGGATGGTGTTCTCCATGTATGACGGTGGGGGAGGGTGTTCTCCATGGATGACGGTGGGGGATGGTGTTCTCCATGGATGACGGTGGGGGGGATGGTGTTCTCCATGTATGATGTTGGGGGATGGTGTTCTCCATGTATGATGGTAGGGGATGGTGTTCTCCATGTATAATGGTGGGGGATGGTGTTCTCCATGTATAATGGTGGGGGATGGTGTTCTCCATGTAGGACGGTGGGGGATGGTGTTCTCCATGGATGACGGTGGGGGATGGTGTTCTCCATGTATAATGGTGGGGGATGGTGTTCTCCATGGATGACGGTGGGGGATGGTGTTCTCCATGGATGACGGTGGGGGGATGGTGTTCTCCATGGATGACGGTGGGGGATGGTGTTCTCCATGGATGACGGTGGGGGATGGTGTTCTCCATGGATGACGGTGGGGGATGGTGTTCTCTATGGATGACGGTGGGGGATGGTGTTCTCCATGGATGACGGTGGGGGATGGTGTTCTCCATGGATGACGGTGGGGGATGGTGTTCTCCATGGATGACGGTGGGGGATGGTGTTCTCCATGGATGACGGTGGGGGATGGGGTTCTTGGGGTTATAGGCTCCTCCTCCAAACACAGTGAGTTGAGTTGATGCCAAAGATCCTGATTTTGCTCTCCTCTGACCACAGAACCCTCCCCCAGTTCTCCTCGGAATCATTCAGTTGTTCATTATCAGACTTCAGACGGGCTGTACATGTGATTTCCGTTATCGGGGGTCCTTGCGGGGGCTGCAGGATTTCAGCCAATCACGGTGTAGTGTGTTACCGATTTGTTTTCCTGGCGACGATGGTCCCGGCTGAGATCAGTGACAAGATTCTCCCGTGTAGTTCTGGGCGGATTCCTTGCCGTTCTCCTGATCATTGAACCTCCACGAGGGGAGATCTTGTATGGGGCCCCCAGACTGAGGGGAGATCTTGTATGGGGCCCCTGAGTAGAGTCGCCACCTCATCCCTTTAAACCTGAACACCTCTTTATCTTCATTAATGTTTGGTTAGTACAATATCCCCACCTCTTTGGGGACCAAAGAATTGAAGTGGGGGGAGAATGTAGCCATGAAGTACACGGGTTCTGAGGCTGATTAAGGTGGAGATTAAACTCACTTGGTGCCTCATCTGCGATAAATCATCCTCAGGACCCGTGTAATTCATATGTGATCGGGTTTAAAGGAATGAGGTGGCGACCCGAAGACCGAGGAGAGTGACAGTTATTTTGTGTTTCCTCCATTTGTGAATAATAATCCCCCCAACTGTTGTCTCCTCCTCACCAAGCTGCTGGGCGATGGTCTTGTAGCCCATTCCAGCCTTGTGTAGATCTCCAATCTTCTCCCCGACATCCTCTGACAGATCTTTGGTCTCCCCCGTGGTGGAGAGATTGGAATCTGATTGGATGATTCTGTGGACAGGTGTCTTCTATACAGGTAACAAGCTGAGATTAGGAGCACTCCCTATAAGAGAGAATTCTCCTAATCTCAGCTCATTTCCTGTATAGAAGACACCTGGGAGACAGAAATCTCGCTGATTGGTCGGGGTTCACATACTTATTTCACTCATTAAAATGCAAATCAATTTATAACTTTTCTGAAATGTCTTTTTCTGGATATTTTTGTTGTTATTCTCTCACTGTTATAATAAACCGACCAATAAAATGAGAGACCGATCGTTTCTTTGTCACAAAAATAGGCAGCCGATCAAATACTTTTTTTCCTCACTGTAGCTCTGACATATACCACAGTGCTGCTGTACAGAGGAGCTTACACTCTAATGTCCCCTCCCCCACAGTCACACACTATTATTATTTTTATACATTTATATAGCTCTGACATATACCGCAGTGCTGTACAGAGCTGCCCTTGATGAGGCCCTGGAGGAGGGGCGAAACGCGTTGATGTAGTTCCAGTTTCACGTACTAGTGACGTTGTACTTCCGGTATTCGTGGAACGCACCCGGCCAGCGGCGAAGCCGGAACTCACTAAAGCCTGTTTGGTCAGCTGTCTCGTGAGTGGCGTTATACCATCGCGCTTTAGATAGAGTACCGGCAGTACTTCACTATGTACCGTATATACTCGAGTATAAGCCGAGTTTTTCAGCACATTGTTTTTTTGTGCTGAAAATGCCTCCCTCGGCTTATACTCGAGTCACCTTTTTGTGCCTAATCTCTCGGACTTTGGGGACCCGGTACCGGCCGAACTTGGCACACATGTAGCCCCACTCCTCCTCTACAAGTGTCCAAAGTTTGTTGTCGGGGGACCTACAGCCAGGGAAGACCCAGTTTTCAAAGCCGGGCACCCCTTCCATAGACTCCCATGTTAAACGGTCATTTCTCCAGTGAATTTGAGGACCCGGTAGCAGCCGGTTGTAGGTGCCCTGGACCCCAAACTTGGCACACATGTAGCCCCACTCTTCCTCTACAAGTGTCCAAAGTTTGTTGTCTGGGGGACCTACAGCCAGGGAGCACCGATTTTTCAAACCCGGGCACCCCTTCCATAGACTCCCATGTTAAACGTCAGTCTAGTCATGGGCACAGTGAGGCATGGGCACAGTGAGGCATGGGCACAGTGAGGCATGGGCACAGTGAGGCATGGGCACAGTGAGGCATGGGCACAGTGAGGCATGGGCACAGTGAGGCATGGGCACAGTGAGGCATGCAGATGGACACCCTAGGCTTATACTCGAGTCAATAAGTTTTCCCAGTTTTTTGTGGTAAAATTAGGTGCCTCGGCTTATATTCGGGTCGGCTTATACTCGAGTATATACGGTATGTTTTTTCTCTTTCTCTGCCTTCTCCCCTTTGATTTACATGATTGGAAGAGTCTTGGACGCCTCGTTTAGAACGGAACGGAAAGATTTATACACCGAATCTTAAAGGGGGGGTTCCACCCGCGTTTTTTTTTTTAAGGTCAGCAGCTACAAACACTGTAGCTGCTGACTTTTAATAAGGACACTTACCTGTCCTAGGTGCCCGTGATGTCGCCCCCCCCCCCCCCCCCAGGCCGATCCCTCGATCCTGGCAGCTCCCGGCGCCGCCATCCTCAGTAAGGGAAACAGGCAGTGAAGCCGCGCGGCTTCACTGCCCGTTTCCTACTGCGCATGCGCGAGCCGCGCGGTGTCTTCTTGTGAATGGGCGGCTGCTCTCTGGGATACACACAGTTCCCAGAAGGCAGCGCTCCCCATTCCCCAGAAGACACCGCGAGGAGGACGGCGGAGGAAGAAGACCCGCCGCGGACGATGAAGAGGCAGATTAGGGACTTCCTCATAGCAACCGCTATTTCTGCTAAGTAAAAAAAAAAAAAAATCTATTTTTTTAGGATTTTTAGAAAAAAAAATAATTTCAGGGTGGAACTTCACTTTACTTCAGGCCCAGAGGCGGTCACATGACGTCTTCGGGTTTGTGGGGGGATATCTGAATGATGGGTGCAGCTACAGGCATCATTCAGATATTGCCGGTTATCAGCCGGCGCTTCCCTACACCATGAGAACGATCATATCGGCTGTTCCACCGCTTGATCGTTCTCATGGGGAGCGGAAGGGGACGCCCTCCCCCCTCCAGTGCTTCTACCGACTCACCTGTGCGATCGGTGAGTCGGTGACAGGATCCGCCGGCCCCGGATGTTGATCACAGAGATTTCCGATGGTCGCCAGAGTCTCTATGATCGTCGGAGGCCGGGCGCGATGTTATGATGTCACGCTCTATGATCGTCGGAGGCCGGGCACGATGTTATGACGTCACACTCTATGACCCTCGGAGGCCGGGCACGATGTTATGACGTCACGCTCTATGATCGTCGGAGGCCGGGTGCGATGTTATGATGTCACGCTCTATGATGGTCGGAGGCCGGGCGCGATGTTATGATGTCACGCTCTATGATCGTCGGAGGCCGGGCGCGATGTTATGATGTCACGCTCTATGATCGTCGGAGGCCGGGCGCGATGTTATGACGTCACGCTCTATGACCCTCGGAGGCCGGGCACGATGTTATGACGTCACGCTCTATGATCGTCAGAGGCCGGGCACGATGTTATGATGTCACGCTCTATGATCATCGGAGGCCGGGCACGATGTTATGACGTCACGCTCTATGATCGTCGGAGGCCGGACGCGATGTTATGACGTCACGCTCTATGATCGTCGGAGGCCGGGCGCGATGTTATGACGTCACACTCTATGACCCTCGGAGGCCGGGCGCGATGTTATGACGTCACGCTCTATGACCCTCGGAGGCCGGGCACGATGTTATGACGTCACACTCTATGATCGTCGGAGGCCGGGCACCATGTTATGACGTCACGCTCTATGATCGTCGGAGGCCGGGCGCGATGTTATGACGTCACGCTCTATGATCGTCGGAGGCCGGGTGTGATGTTATGACGTCACGCTCTATGATCGTCGGAGGCTGGGCGCGATGTTATGACGTCACGCTCTATGATCGTCAGAGACCGGGCACGATGTTATGACGTCACGCTCTATGATCGTCGGAGGCTGGGCGCGATGTTATGACGTCACGCTCTATGATCGTCAGAGACCGGGCGCGATGTTATGACGTCACGCTCTATGATCGTCGGAGGCCGGGCACCATGTTATGACGTCACGCTCTATGATCGTCGGAGGCCGGGTGCGATGTTATGACGTCACGCTCTATGATCGTCGGAGGCTGGGCGCGATGTTATGACGTCACGCTCTATGATCGTCGGAGGCTGGGCGCGATGTTATGACGTCACGCTCTATGATCGTCGGAGGCCGGGCGCGATGTTATGATGTCACGCTCTATGATGGTCGGAGGCCGGGCGCGATGTTATGATGTCACGCTCTATGATCGTCGGAGGCCGGGCGCGATGTTATGACGTCACGCTCTATGACCCTCGGAGGCCGGGCGCGATGTTATGACGTCACACTCTATGATCGTCGGAGGCCGGGCACCATGTTATGACGTCACGTTCTATGACCCTCGGAGGCCGGGCACGATGTTATGACGTCACGCTCTATGA
Organism: Rana muscosa; assembly: GCA_029206835.1. Lineage (NCBI taxonomy): Eukaryota > Metazoa > Chordata > Amphibia > Anura > Ranidae > Rana > Rana muscosa. The sequence continues at coordinate 22,600 of JARGYO010001018.1, forward strand.
CCCTCGGAGGCCGGGCACGATGTTATGACGTCACGCTCTATGATCGTCGGAGGCCGGGTGCGATGTTATGATGTCACGCTCTATGATCGTCGGAGGCCGGGCGCGATGTTATGATGTCACGCTCTATGATCGTCGGAGGCCGGGCGCGATGTTATGACGTCACGCTCTATGACCCTCGGAGGCCGGGCACGATGTTATGACGTCACACTCTATGATCGTCGGAGGCCGGGCACCATGTTATGACGTCACGCTCTATGATCGTCGGAGGCCGGGCGCGATGTTATGACGTCACGCTCTATGATCGTCGGAGGCCGGGCACCATGTTATGACGTCACGCTCTATGATCGTCGGAGGCCGGGCGCGATGTTATGACGTCAAGCTCTATGATCGTCGGAGGCCGGGCGCGATGTTATGACGTCAAGCTCTATGATCGTCGGAGGCCGGGTGCGATGTTATGACGTCACGCTCTATGATCGTCGGAGGCCGGGCGCGATGTTATGATGTCACGCTCTATGATCGTCGGAGGCTGGGCGCGATGTTATGACGTCACGCTCTATGATCGTCGGAGGCCGGGCGCGATGTTATGATGTCACGCTCTATGATCGTCGGAGGCCGGGCGCGATGTTATGACGTCACGCTCTATGATCGTCGGAGGCTGGGCGCGATGTTATGACGTCACGCTCTATGATCGTCGGAGGCCGGGCGCGATGTTATGATGTCACGCTCTATGATCGTCGGAGGCCGGGCGCGATGTTATGATGTCACGCTCTATGATCGTCGGAGGCCGGGCGCGATGTTATGACGTCACGCTCTATGATTGTCAGAGGCCGGGCGCGATGTTATGATGTCACGCTCTATGATCGTCGGAGGCTGGGCGCGATGTTATGACGTCACGCTCTATGATCGTCGGAGGCCGGGCGCGATGTTATGATGTCACGCTCTATGATGGTCGGAGGCCGGGCGCGATGTTATGATGTCACGCTCTATGATCGTCGGAGGCCGGGCGCGATGTTATGACGTCACGCTCTATGACCCTCGGAGGCCGGGCGCGATGTTATGACGTCACACTCTATGATCGTCGGAGGCCGGGCACCATGTTATGACGTCACGTTCTATGACCCTCGGAGGCCGGGCACGATGTTATGACGTCACGCTCTATGACCCTCGGAGGCCGGGCACGATGTTATGACGTCACGCTCTATGATCGTCGGAGGCCGGGTGCGATGTTATGATGTCACGCTCTATGATCGTCGGAGGCCGGGCGCGATGTTATGATGTCACGCTCTATGATCGTCGGAGGCCGGGCGCGATGTTATGACGTCACGCTCTATGACCCTCGGAGGCCGGGCACGATGTTATGACGTCACACTCTATGATCGTCGGAGGCCGGGCACCATGTTATGACGTCACGCTCTATGATCGTCGGAGGCCGGGCGCGATGTTATGACGTCACGCTCTATGATCGTCGGAGGCCGGGCACCATGTTATGACGTCACGCTCTATGATCGTCGGAGGCCGGGCGCGATGTTATGACGTCAAGCTCTATGATCGTCGGAGGCCGGGCGCGATGTTATGACGTCAAGCTCTATGATCGTCGGAGGCCGGGTGCGATGTTATGACGTCACGCTCTATGATCGTCGGAGGCCGGGCGCGATGTTATGATGTCACGCTCTATGATCGTCGGAGGCTGGGCGCGATGTTATGACGTCACGCTCTATGATCGTCGGAGGCCGGGCGCGATGTTATGATGTCACGCTCTATGATCGTCGGAGGCCGGGCGCGATGTTATGACGTCACGCTCTATGATCGTCGGAGGCTGGGCGCGATGTTATGACGTCACGCTCTATGATCGTCGGAGGCCGGGCGCGATGTTATGATGTCACGCTCTATGATCGTCAGAGACCGGGCGCGATGTTATGATGTCACGCCCGGCCTCTGCAAAAAAAACGGCGCCGCCTCGGCTTTGAAGCGTTGATCTTTTTTCTTTTTTTTTTTAGGCTTCCCAGCCTAGAGGTGAGATGTGGGGGTCTTATTGACCCCCCCCCCCATATCTCACTGTAAAGAGGACCTGTCATGTCATATTCCTATTACAAGGGATGTTTACATTCCTTGTAATAGGAATAAAAGTGATACATTTTTTTTGCTTTTTAAAGTGTCAAAATAAGTAAAATTAACAATAAAAAATAAAATAATTTTTTTTTACAGTGCCCCTGTCCCCGGGTGCTCGCATGCAGAAGCGAACGCATACGTCCCGCCCACATATGAAAACGGTGTTCAAACCACACATGTGAGGTGTCGCCGCGAAGGTTAGAGCGAGAGCAATAATTCTAGCCCTAGACCTCCTCTGTAACTCAAAAAATGTAACCAGTAAAAAAAATTAAAGCGTCGCCTATGGGGATTTTTAAGTACCGAAGTTTGGCGCCATTCCACGAGCGTGTGCAAATTTGAAGCGTGACGTGTTAGGTATCTATTTACTCGGCGTAACTTCATCTTTCACATTATGCTAAAAAATTGGGCTAACTTTACTGTTTTTTTGTTTTTTTTAAGGCATGAAACATTTTTTTTCCCCCAAAAAACGTGTTTGAAAAATTGCTGAGCAAATACCGTGCGAGATAAAGTTGCAAAGACCGCCATTGTATTCTCTAGGGTCTTTGCTAAAAAAAACATATATATATAATGTTTGGGGGTTCTAAATAATTTTCTAGCAAACAAATGATGATTTTTACATGTAGGAGAGAAGTGTCAGAATTGGCCCGGTAAGGAAGTGGTTAAGGATGATAGATTTGAAGGATTACAGCACTTATGACCCCTAGACTGAGAAGCTGAGGGTCCCGCTAAGCCGGTGAGCGGGGCCACAAGAGGGGAATGTGATGTTTGGAAAACTTCCCCTTTACATCCTGAACTCCAATCACCACCAAATGATTTTGAAGTTTTTCCGGCACTTTATTTCACGGACTGTTCTATAGTGGGTGTGACTTAAACCCAGTTACCGCTGGTTAATATATTTTTTTGTCACTTATTTAAGGTTTTAGCACCTTTGCAATAGTTTCTGTGGGTTTTTTCATATTTAATAATCCATTCAGCGCAAGTTATTTACACAGTATGTACAGAGCTGTGTTTTCTCCTGCAGTTCCCTGTGTTGTCCTGTGGGGGGCGCCCTGTGTGGGGATATCAGTGGGTGTTTTCTCCTGCAGTTCCCTGTGTTGTCCTGTGGGGGGCCACCCTGTGTGGGGATATCAGTGGGTGTTTTCTCCTGCAGTTCCCTGTGTTGTCCTGTGGGGGGCGCCCTGTGTGGGGATATCAGTGGGTGTTTTCTCCTGCAGTTCCCTGTGTTGTCCTGTGGGGGGCGCCCTGTGTGGGGATATCAGTGGGTGTTTTCTCCTGCAGTTCCCTGTGTTGTCCTGTGGGGGGCGCCCTGTGTGGGGATATCAGTGGGTGTTTTCTCCTGCAGTTCCCTGTGTTGTCCTGTGGGGGGCCGCCCTGTGTGGGGATATCAGTGGGTGTTTTCTCCTGCAGTTCCCTGTGTTGTCCTGTGGGGGGCGCCCTGTGTGGGGATATCAGTGGGTGTTTTCTCCTGCAGTTCCCTGTGTTGTCCTGTGGGGGGCGCCCTGTGTGGGGATATCAGTGGGTGTTTTCTCCTGCAGTTCCCTGTGTTGTCCTGTGGGGGGCCGCCCTGTGTGGGGATATCAGTGGGTGTTTTCTCCTGCAGTTCCCTGTGTTGTCCTCTGGGGGCGCCCTGTGTGGGGATATCAGTGGGTGTTTTCTCCTGCAGTTCCCTGTGTTGTCCTGTGGGGGCCGCCCTGTGTGGGGATATCAGTGGGTGTTTTCTCCTGCAGTTCCCTGTGTTGTCCTGTGGGGGGCGCCCTGTGTGGGGATATCAGTGGGTGTTTTCTCCTGCAGTTCCCTGTGTTGTCCTGTGGGGGGCGCCCTGTGTGGGGATATCAGTGGGTGTTTTCTCCTGCAGTTCCCTGTGTTGTCCTGTGGGGGGCCGCCCTGTGTGGGGATATCAGTGGGTGTTTTCTCCTGCAGTTCCCTGTGTTGTCCTGTGGGGGGCCGCCCTGTGTGGGGATATCAGTGGGTGTTTTCTCCTGCAGTTCCCTGTGTTGTCCTGTGGGGGGCGCCCTGTGGGGGGATATCAGTGGGTGTTTTCTCCTGCAGTTCCCTGTGTTGTCCTGTGGGGGGCGCCCTGTGTGGGGAAATCAGTGGGTGTTTTCTCCTGCAGTTCCCTGTGTTGTTCTGTGCGGGGCGCCCTGTGTGGGGATATCAGTGGGTGTTTTCTCCTGCAGTTCCCTGTGTTGTCCTGTGGGGGGCGCCCTGTGTGGGGATATCAGTGGGTGTTTTCTCCTGCAGTTCCCTGTGTTGTCCTGTGGGGGGGCGCCCTGTGTGGGGATATCAGTGGGTGTTTTCTCCTGCAGTTCCCTGTGTTGTCCTGTGGGGGGTGCCCTGTGTGGGGATATCAGTGGGTGTTTTCTCCTGCAGTTCCCTGTGTTGTCCTGTGGGGGGCGCCCTGTGTGGGGAAATCAGTGGGTGTTTTCTCCTGCAGTTCCCTGTGTTGTCCTGTGGGGGGCGCCCTGTGTGGGGATATCAGTGGGTGTTTTCTCCTGCAGTTCCCTGTGTTGTCCTGTGGGGGGGCGCCCTGTGTGGGGATATCAGTGGGTGTTTTCTCCTGCAGTTCCCTGTGTTGTTCTGTGGGGGGCGCCCTGTGTGGGGATATCAGTGGGTGTTTTCTCCTGCAGTTCCCTGTGTTGTCCTCTGGGGGCCGCCCTGTGTGGGGATATCAGTGGGTGTTTTCTCCTGCAGTTCCCTGTGTTGTTCTGTGCGGGGCGCCCTGTGTGGGGATATCAGTGGGTGTTTTCTCCTGCAGTTCCCTGTGTTGTCCTGTGGGGGGCGCCCTGTGTGGGGATATCAGTGGGTGTTTTCTCCTGCAGTTCCCTGTGTTGTCCTGTGGGGGGGCGCCCTGTGTGGGGATATCAGTGGGTGTTTTCTCCTGCAGTTCCCTGTGTTGTCCTGTGGGGGGTGCCCTGTGTGGGGATATCAGTGGGTGTTTTCTCCTGCAGTTCCCTGTGTTGTCCTGTGGGGGGCGCCCTGTGTGGGGAAATCAGTGGGTGTTTTCTCCTGCAGTTCCCTGTGTTGTCCTGTGGGGGGCGCCCTGTGTGGGGATATCAGTGGGTGTTTTCTCCTGCAGTTCCCTGTGTTGTCCTGTGGGGGGGCGCCCTGTGTGGGGATATCAGTGGGTGTTTTCTCCTGCAGTTCCCTGTGTTGTTCTGTGGGGGGCGCCCTGTGTGGGGATATCAGTGGGTGTTTTCTCCTGCAGTTCCCTGTGTTGTCCTGTGGGGGCCGCCCTGTGTGGGGATATCAGTGGGTGTTTTCTCCTGCAGTTCCCTGTGTTGTCCTGTGGGGGGCGCCCTGTGTGGGGAAATCAGTGGGTGTTTTCTCCTGCAGTTCCCTGTGTTGTCCTGTGGGGGGCGCCCTGTGTGGGGATATCAGTGGGTGTTTTCTCCTGCAGTTCCCTGTGTTGTCCTGTGGGGGGCACCCTGTGTGGGGAAATCAGTGGGTGTTTTCTCCTGCAGTTCCCTGTGTTGTCCTGTGGGGGGCGCCCTGTGTGGGGAAATCAGTGGGTGTTTTCTCCTGCAGTTCCCTGTGTTGTCCTCTGGGGGCGCCCTGTGTGGGGATATCAGTGGGTGTTTTCTCCTGCAGTTCCCTGTGTTGTCCTGTGGGGGGCGCCCTGTGTGGGGAAATCAGTGGGTGTTTTCTCCTGCAGTTCCCTGTGTTGTCCTGTGGGGGCGCCCTGTGTGGGGATATCAGTGGGTGTTTTCTCCTGCAGTTCCCTGTGTTGTCCTGTGGGGGGCGCCCTGTGTGGGGAAATCAGTGGGTGTTTTCTCCTGCAGTTCCCTGTGTTGTCCTGTGGGGGGCCGCCCTGTGTGGGGAAATCAGTGGGTGTTTTCTCCTGCAGTTCCCTGTGTTGTTCTGTGGGGGGCGCCCTGTGTGGGGATATCAGTGGGTGTTTTCTCCTGCAGTTCCCTGTGTTGTTCTGTGGGGGGCGCCCTGTGTGGGGATATCAGTGGGTGTTTTCTCCTGCAGTTCCCTGTGTTGTCCTGTGGGGGGCGCCCTGTGTGGGGATATCAGTGGGTGTTTTCTCCTGCAGTTCCCTGTGTTGTCCTGTGGGGGGCGCCCTGTGTGGGGATATCAGTGGGTGTTTTCTCCTGCAGTTCCCTGTGTTGTCCTGTGGGGGGGGCCCTGTGTGGGGATATCAGTGGGTGTTTTCTCCTGCAGTTCCCTGTGTTGTCCTGTGGGGGGCGCCCTGTGTGGGGATATCAGTGGGTGTTTTCTCCTGCAGTTCCCTGTGTTGTCCTCTGGGGGGTGCCCTGTGTGGGGATATCAGTGGGTGTTTTCTCCTGCAGTTCCCTGTGTTGTCCTGTGGGGGGCGCCCTGTGTGGGGATATCAGTGGGTGTTTTCTCCTGCAGTTCCCTGTGTTGTCCTCTGGGGGGCGCCCTGTGTGGGGATATCAGTGGGTGTTTTCTCCTGCAGTTCCCTGTGTTGTCCTCTGGGGGGCGCCCTGTGTGGGGAAATCAGTGGGTGTTTTCTCCTGCAGTTCCCTGTGTTGTCCTGTGGGGGGCGCCCTGTGTGGGGATATCAGTGGGTGTTTTCTCCTGCAGTTCCCTGTGTTGTCCTGTGGGGGGCCGCCCTGTGTGGGGATATCAGTGGGTGTTTTCTCCTGCAGTTCCCTGTGTTGTCCCGTGGGGGGGCGCCCTGTGTGGGGAAATCAGTGGGTGTTTTCTCCTGCAGTTCCCTGTGTTGTCCTGTGGGGGGCGCCCTGTGTGGGGATATCAGTGGGTGTTTTCTCCTGCAGTTCCCTGTGTTGTCCTGTGGGGGGCGCCCTGTGTGGGGATATCAGTGGGTGTTTTCTCCTGCAGTTCCCTGTGTTGTCCTGTGGGGGGCGCCCTGTGTGGGGATATCAGTGGGTGTTTTCTCCTGCAGTTCCCTGTGTTGTCCTGTGGGGGGCGCCCTGTGTGGGGAAATCAGTGGGTGTTTTCTCCTGCAGTTCCCTGTGTTGTCCTGTGGGGGGCGCCCTGTGTGGGGATATCAGTGGGTGTTTTCTCCTGCAGTTCCCTGTGTTGTCCTGTGGGGGGCGCCCTGTGTGGGGATATCAGTGGGTGTTTTCTCCTGCAGTTCCCTGTGTTGTCCTGTGGGGGGCGCCCTGTGTGGGGAAATCAGTGGGTGTTTTCTCCTGCAGTTCCCTGTGTTGTCCTCTGGGGGGCGCCCTGTGTGGGGAAATCAGTGGGTGTTTTCTCCTGCAGTTCCCTGTGTTGTCCTGTGGGGGCCGCCCTGTGTGGGGATATCAGTGGGTGTTTTCTCCTGCAGTTCCCTGTGTTGTCCTGTGGGGGGTGCCCTGTGTGGGGATATCAGTGGGTGTTTTCTCCTGCAGTTCCCTGTGTTGTCCTGTGGGGGGCGCCCTGTGTGGGGATATCAGTGGGTGTTTTCTCCTGCAGTTCCCTGTGTTGTCCTGTGGGGGGGCGCCCTGTGTGGGGATATCAGTGGGTGTTTTCTCCTGCAGTTCCCTGTGTTGTCCTGTGGGGGGCGCCCTGTGTGGGGAAATCAGTGGGTGTTTTCTCCTGCAGTTCCCTGTGTTGTCCTGTGGGGGGCGCCCTGTGTGGGGATATCAGTGGGTGTTTTCTCCTGCAGTTCCCTGTGTTGTCCTGTGGGGGGGCGCCCTGTGTGGGGAAATCAGTGGGTGTTTTCTCCTGCAGTTCCCTGTGTTGTCCTGTGGGGGGGGGCGCCCTGTGTGGGGATATCAGTGGGTGTTTTCTCCTGCAGTTCCCTGTGTTGTCCTGTGGGGGCGCCCTGTGTGGGGATATCAGTGGGTGTTTTCTCCTGCAGTTCCCTGTGTTGTCCTGTGGGGGGCCGCCCTGTGTGGGGATATCAGTGGGTGTTTTCTCCTGCAGTTCCCTGTGTTGTCCTGTGGGGGGCGACCTGTGTGGGGAAATCAGTGGGTGTTTTCTCCTGCAGTTCCCTGTGTTGTCCTGTGGGGGGCCGCCCTGTGTGGGGATATCAGTGGGTGTTTTCTCCTGCAGTTCCCTGTGTTGTCCTGTGGGGGGCGCCCTGTGTGGGGATATCAGTGGGTGTTTTCTCCTGCAGTTCCCTGTGTTGTCCTGTGGGGGGGCGCCCTGTGAGGGGAAATCAGTGGGTGTTTTCTCCTGCAGTTCCCTGTGTTGTCCTGTGGGGGGCGCCCTGTGTGGGGATATCAGTGGGTGTTTTCTCCTGCAGTTCCCTGTGTTGTCCTGTGGGGGGGCGCCCTGTGTGGGGAAATCAGTGGGTGTTTTCTCCTGCAGTTCCCTGTGTTGTCCTGTGGGGGGCGCCCTGTGTGGGGAAATCAGTGGGTGTTTTCTCCTGCAGTTCCCTGTGTTGTCCTCTGGGGGGCGCCCTGTGTGGGGAAATCAGTGGGTGTTTTCTCCTGCAGTTCCCTGTGTTGTCCTGTGGGGGGCGCCCTGTGTGGGGATATCAGTGGGTGTTTTCTCCTGCAGTTCCCTGTGTTGTCCTGTGGGGGGCCGCCCTGTGTGGGGATATCAGTGGGTGTTTTCTCCTGCAGTTCCCTGTGTTGTCCTGTGGGGGGCGCCCTGTGTGGGGATATCAGTGGGTGTTTTCTCCTGCAGTTCCCTGTGTTGTCCTGTGGGGGGGGGCGCCCTGTGTGGGGATATCAGTGGGTGTTTTCTCCTGCAGTTCCCTGTGTTGTCCTGTGGGGGGCGCCCTGTGTGGGGATATCAGTGGGTGTTTTCTCCTGCAGTTCCCTGTGTTGTCCTGTGGGGGGCCGCCCTGTGTGGGGATATCAGTGGGTGTTTTCTCCTGCAGTTCCCTGTGTTGTCCTGTGGGGGGCCGCCCTGTGTGGGGATATCAGTGGGTGTTTTCTCCTGCAGTTCCCTGTGTTGTCCTGTGGGGGGGCGCCCTGTGTGGGGATATCAGTGGGTGTTTTCTCCTGCAGTTCCCTGTGTTGTCCTGTGGGGGGCGCCCTGTGTGGGGAAATCAGTGGGTGTTTTCTCCTGCAGTTCCCTGTGTTGTTCTGTGGGGGGCGCCCTGTGTGGGGAAATCAGTGGGTGTTTTCTCCTGCAGTTCCCTGTGTTGTCCTGTGGGGGGCGCCCTGTGTGGGGAAATCAGTGGGTGTTTTCTCCTGCAGTTCCCTGTGTTGTCCTCTGGGGGCGCCCTGTGTGGGGAAATCAGTGGGTGTTTTCTCCTGCAGTTCCCTGTGTTGTCCTGTGGGGGGCGCCCTGTGTGGGGATATCAGTGGGTGTTTTCTCCTGCAGTTCCCTGTGTTGTCCTGTGGGGGGCGCCCTGTGTGGGGATATCAGTGGGTGTTTTCTCCTGCAGTTCCCTGTGTTGTCCTCCTGGGGGGTGCCCTGTGTGGGGATATCAGTGGGTGTTTTCTCCTGCAGTTCCCTGTGTTGTCCTGTGGGGGGCGCCCTGTGTGGGGATATCAGTGGGTGTTTTCTCCTGCAGTTCCCTGTGTTGTCCTGTGGGGGGTGCCCTGTGTGGGGATATCAGTGGGTGTTTTCTCCTGCAGTTCCCTGTGTTGTCCTGTGGGGGGCGCCCTGTGTGGGGATATCAGTGGGTGTTTTCTCCTGCAGTTCCCTGTGTTGTCCTGTGGGGGGCCGCCCTGTGTGGGGATATCAGTGGGTGTTTTCTCCTGCAGTTCCCTGTGTTGTCCTGTGGGGGGCGCCCTGTGTGGGGATATCAGTGGGTGTTTTCTCCTGCAGTTCCCTGTGTTGTCCTGTGGGGGGCGCCCTGTGTGGGGAAATCAGTGGGTGTTTTCTCCTGCAGTTCCCTGTGTTGTCCTGTGGGGGGCGCCCTGTGTGGGGATATCAGTGGGTGTTTTCTCCTGCAGTTCCCTGTGTTGTCCTGTGGGGGGGCGCCCTGTGTGGGGAAATCAGTGGGTGTTTTCTCCTGCAGTTCCCTGTGTTGTCCTGTGGGGGGCGCCCTGTGTGGGGATATCAGTGGGTGTTTTCTCCTGCAGTTCCCTGTGTTGTCCTGTGGGGGGCGCCCTGTGTGGGGATATCAGTGGGTGTTTTCTCCTGCAGTTCCCTGTGTTGTCCTGTGGGGGGCGCCCTGTGTGGGGAAATCAGTGGGTGTTTTCTCCTGCAGTTCCCTGTGTTGTCCTGTGGGGGGCGCCCTGTGTGGGGAAATCAGTGGGTGTTTTCTCCTGCAGTTCCCTGTGTTGTCCTCTGGGGGGCGCCCTGTGTGGGGAAATCAGTGGGTGTTTTCTCCTGCAGTTCCCTGTGTTGTCCTGTGGGGGGCGCCCTGTGTGGGGAAATCAGTGGGTGTTTTCTCCTGCAGTTCCCTGTGTTGTTCTGTGGGGGCGCCCTGTGTGGGGATATCAGTGGGTGTTTTCTCCTGCAGTTCCCTGTGTTGTCCTGTGGGGGGCGCCCTGTGTGGGGAAATCAGTGGGTGTTTTCTCCTGCAGTTCCCTGTGTTGTCCTCTGGGGGGCGCCCTGTGTGGGGATATCAGTGGGTGTTTTCTCCTGCAGTTCCCTGTGTTGTCCTGTGGGGGGCGCCCTGTGTGGGGATATCAGTGGGTGTTTTCTCCTGCAGTTCCCTGTGTTGTCCTGTGGGGGGCGCCCTGTGTGGGGATATCAGTGGGTGTTTTCTCCTGCAGTTCCCTGTGTTGTCCTGTGGGGGGCGCCCTGTGTGGGGAAATCAGTGGGTGTTTTCTCCTGCAGTTCCCTGTGTCGTCCTGTGGGGGGCGCCCTGTGTGGGGATATCAGTGGGTGTTTTCTCCTGCAGTTCCCTGTGTTGTCCTGTGGGGGGCGCCCTGTGTGGGGATATCAGTGGGTGTTTTCTCCTGCAGTTCCCTGTGTTGTCCTGTGGGGGGCGCCCTGTGTGGGGATATCAGTGGGTGTTTTCTCCTGCAGTTCCCTGTGTTGTCCTGTGGGGGGTGCCCTGTGTGGGGAAATCAGTGGGTGTTTTCTCCTGCAGTTCCCTGTGTTGTCCTGTGGGGGGGCGCCCTGTGTGGGGAAATCAGTGGGTGTTTTCTCCTGCAGTTCCCTGTGTTGTCCTGTGGGGGGCGCCCTGTGTGGGGAAATCAGTGGGTGTTTTCTCCTGCAGTTCCCTGTGTTGTCCTGTGGGGGGGCGCCCTGTGTGGGGAAATCAGTGGGTGTTTTCTCCTGCAGTTCCCTGTGTTGTCCTGTGGGGGGGCGCCCTGTGTGGGGAAATCAGTGGGTGTTTTCTCCTGCAGTTCCCTGTGTTGTCTTGTTGGGGGGCGCCCTGTGTGGGGATATCAGTGGGTGTTTTCTCCTGCAGTTCCCTGTGTTGTCCTGTGGGGGGGCGCCCTGTGTGGGGAAATCAGTGGGTGTTTTCTCCTGCAGTTCCCTGTGTTGTCCTGTGGGGGGGCGCCCTGTGGGGATATCAGTGGGTGTTTTCTCCTGCAGTTCCCTGTGTTGTCCTGTGGGGGGGTGCCCTGTGTGGGGATATCAGAGGGTGTTTTCTCCTGCAGTTCCCTGTGTTGTCCTGTGGGGGGCGCCCTGTGTGGGGATATCAGTGGGTGTTTTCTCCTGCAGTTCCCTGTGTTGTCCTGTGGGGGGCGCCCTGTGTGGGGATATCAGTGGGTGTTTTCTCCTGCAGTTCCCTGTGTTGTCCTGTGGGGGGCGCCCTGTGTGGGGATATCAGTGGGTGTTTTCTCCTGCAGTTCCCTGTGTTGTCCTGTGGGGGGCGCCCTGTGTGGGGATATCAGTGGGTGTTTTCTCCTGCAGTTCCCTGTGTTGTCCTGTGGGGGGCGCCCTGTGTGGGGAAATCAGTGGGTGTTTTCTCCTGCAGTTCCCTGTGTTGTCCTGTGGGGGGCGCCCTGTGGGGGGATATCAGTGGGTGTTTTCTCCTGCAGTTCCCTGTGTTGTCCTGTGGGGGGGCGCCCTGTGTGGGGATATCAGTGGGTGTTTTCTCCTGCAGTTCCCTGTGTTGTCCTGTGGGGGGCCGCCCTGTGTGGGGATATCAGTGGGTGTTTTCTCCTGCAGTTCCCTGTGTTGTCCTGTGGGGGGCGCCCTGTGTGGGGATATCAGTGGGTGTTTTCTCCTGCAGTTCCCTGTGTTGTCCTGTGGGGGGCGCCCTGTGTGGGGATATCAGTGGGTGTTTTCTCCTGCAGTTCCCTGTGTTGTCCTGTGGGGGGCGCCCTGTGTGGGGAAATCAGTGGGTGTTTTCTCCTGCAGTTCCCTGTGTTGTCCTGTGGGGGGGCGCCCTGTGTGGGGATATCAGTGGGTGTTTTCTCCTGCAGTTCCCTGTGTTGTCCTGTGGGGGGCGCCCTGTGTGGGGATATCAGTGGGTGTTTTCTCCTGCAGTTCCCTGTGTTGTCCTCTGGGGGCGCCCTGTGTGGGGATATCAGTGGGTGTTTTCTCCTGCAGTTCCCTGTGTTGTCCTCTGGGGGGCGCCCTGTGTGGGGAAATCAGTGGGTGTTTTCTCCTGCAGTTCCCTGTGTTGTCCTGTGGGGGGCGCCCTGTGTGGGGAAATCAGTGGGTGTTTTCTCCTGCAGTTCCCTGTGTTGTCCTCTGGGGGGCGCCCTGTGTGGGGAAATCAGTGGGTGTTTTCTCCTGCAGTTCCCTGTGTTGTCCTGTGGGGGGTGCCCTGTGTGGGGAAATCAGTGGGTGTTTTCTCCTGCAGTTCCCTGTGTTGTCCTGTGGGGGGCGCCCTGTGTGGGGATATCAGTGGGTGTTTTCTCCTGCAGTTCCCTGTGTTGTCCTGTGGGGGGCGCCCTGTGTGGGGATATCAGTGGGTGTTTTCTCCTGCAGTTCCCTGTGTTGTCCTGTGGGGGGCGCCCTGTGTGGGGAAATCAGTGGGTGTTTTCTCCTGCAGTTCCCTGTGTTGTCCTGTGGGGGGTGCCCTGTGTGGGGAAATCTGGGTGTTTTTTCCTGCAGTTCCCTGTGTTGTCCTGTGGGGGCGCCCTGTGTGGGGATATCAGTGGGTGTTTTCTCCTGCAGTTCCCTGTGTCGTCCTGTGGGGGGCGCCCTGTGTGGGGATATCAGTGGGTGTTTTCTCCTGCAGTTCCCTGTGTTGTCCTCTGGGGGGCGCCCTGTGTGGGGAAATCAGTGGGTGTTTTCTCCTGCAGTTCCCTGTGTTGTCCTGTGGGGGGGCGCCCTGTGTGGGGAAATCAGTGGGTGTTTTCTCCTGCAGTTCCCTGTGTTGTCCTGTGGGGGGCGCCCTGTGTGGGGATATCAGTGGGTGTTTTCTCCTGCAGTTCCCTGTGTTGTCCTATGGGGGGCGCCCTGTGTGGGGATATCAGTGGGTGTTTTCTCCTGCAGTTCCCTGTGTTGTCCTGTGGGGGGGCGCCCTGTGTGGGGAAATCAGTGGGTGTTTTCTCCTGCAGTTCCCTGTGTTGTCCTGTGGGGGGGCGCCCTGTGTGGGGATATCAGTGGGTGTTTTCTCCTGCAGTTCCCTGTGTTGTCCTGTGGGGGGCGCCCTGTGTGGGGATATCAGTGGGTGTTTTCTCCTGCAGTTCCCTGTGTTGTCCTGTGGGGGGCGCCCTGTGTGGGGATATCAGTGGGTGTTTTCTCCTGCAGTTCCCTGTGTTGTCCTGTGGGGGGCGCCCTATGTGGGGAAATCAGTGGGTGTTTTCTCCTGCAGTTCCCTGTGTTGTCCTGTGGGGGGCGCCCTGTGTGGGGATATCAGTGGGTGTTTTCTCCTGCAGTTCCCTGTGTTGTCCTGTGGGGGGCGCCCTGTGTGGGGATATCAGTGGGTGTTTTCTCCTGCAGTTCCCTGTGTTGTCCTGTGGGGGGGCGCCCTGTGTGGGGATATCAGTGGGTGTTTTCTCCTGCAGTTCCCTGTGTTGTCCTGTGGGGGGGCGCCCTGTGTGGGGAAATCAGTGGGTGTTTTCTCCTGCAGTTCCCTGTGTTGTCCTGTGGGGGGCGCCCTGTGTGGGGATATCAGTGGGTGTTTTCTCCTGCAGTTCCCTGTGTTGTCCTGTGGGGGGGCGCCCTGTGTGGGGATATCAGTGGGTGTTTTCTCCTGCAGTTCCCTGTGTTGTCCTGTGGGGGGCGCCCTGTGTGGGGATATCAGTGGGTGTTTTCTCCTGCAGTTCCCTGTGTTGTCCTGTGGGGGGCGCCCTGTGTGGGGATATCAGTGGGTGTTTTCTCCTGCAGTTCCCTGTGTTGTCCTGTGGGGGGCGCCCTGTGTGGGGATATCAGTGGGTGTTTTCTCCTGCAGTTCCCTGTGTTGTCCTGTGGGGGGCGCCCTGTGTGGGGATATCAGTGGGTGTTTTCTCCTGCAGTTCCCTGTGTTGTCCTGTGGGGGGTGCCCTGTGTGGGGAAATCTGGGTGTTTTCTCCTGCAGTTCCCTGTGTTGTCCTGTGGGGGCGCCCTGTGTGGGGATATCAGTGGGTGTTTTCTCCTGCAGTTCCCTGTGTCGTCCTGTGGGGGGCGCCCTGTGTGGGGATATCAGTGGTTGTTTTCTCCTGCAGTTCCCTGTGTTGTCCTCTGGGGGGCGCCCTGTGTGGGGAAATCAGTGGGTGTTTTCTCCTGCAGTTCCCTGTGTTGTCCTGTGGGGGGCGCCCTGTGTGGGGAAATCAGTGGGTGTTTTCTCCTGCAGTTCCCTGTGTTGTCCTGTGGGGGGCGCCCTGTGTGGGGATATCAGTGGGTGTTTTCTCCTGCAGTTCCCTGTGTTGTCCTGTGGGGGGGGCGCCCTGTGTGGGGATATCAGTGGGTGTTTTCTCCTGCAGTTCCCTGTGTTGTCCTGTGGGGGGCGCCCTGTGGGGGGATATCAGTGGGTGTTTTCTCCTGCAGTTCCCTGTGTTGTCCTCTGGGGGGCGCCCTGTGTGGGGAAATCAGTGGGTGTTTTCTCCTGCAGTTCCCTGTGTTGTCCTGTGGGGGGCGCCCTGTGTGGGGATATCAGTGGGTGTTTTCTCCTGCAGTTCCCTGTGTTGTCCTGTGGGGGGGCGCCCTGTGTGGGGATATCAGTGGGTGTTTTCTCCTGCAGTTCCCTGTGTTGTCCTGTGGGGGGGCGCCCTGTGTGGGGAAATCAGTGGGTGTTTTCTCCTGCAGTTCCCTGTGTTGTCCTGTGGGGGGCGCCCTGTGTGGGGATATCAGTGGGTGTTTTCTCCTGCAGTTCCCTGTGTTGTCCTGTGGGGGGCGCCCTGTGTGGGGAAATCAGTGGGTGTTTTCTCCTGCAGTTCCCTGTGTTGTCCTGTGGGGGGCGCCCTGTGTGGGGAAATCAGTGGGTGTTTTCTCCTGCAGTTCCCTGTGTTGTCCTGTGGGGGGGCGCCCTGTGTGGGGAAATCAGTGGGTGTTTTCTCCTGCAGTTCCCTGTGTTGTCCTGTGGGGGGGCGCCCTGTGTGGGGATATCAGTGGGTGTTTTCTCCTGCAGTTCCCTGTGTTGTCCTGTGGGGGGCGCCCTGTGTGGGGATATCAGTGGGTGTTTTCTCCTGCAGTTCCCTGTGTTGTCCTGTGGGGGGCGCCCTGTGTGGGGATATCAGTGGGTGCTTTCTCCTGCAGTTCCCTGTGTTGTCCTGTGGGGGCCGCCCTGTGTGGGGATATCAGTGGGTGTTTTCTCCTGCAGTTCCCTGTGTTGTCCTCTGGGGGGCGCCCTGTGTGGGGAAATCAGTGGGTGTTTTCTCCTGCAGTTCCCTGTGTTGTCCTGTGGGGGGCGCCCTGTGTGGGGATATCAGTGGGTGTTTTCTCCTGCAGTTCCCTGTGTTGTCCTGTGGGGGGCGCCCTGTGTGGGGATATCAGTGGGTGTTTTCTCCTGCAGTTCCCTGTGTTGTCCTGTGGGGGGCGCCCTGTGTGGGGATATCAGTGGGTGTTTTCTCCTGCAGTTCCCTGTGTTGTCCTGTGGGGGGCGCCCTGTGTGGGGATATCAGTGGGTGTTTTCTCCTGCAGTTCCCTGTGTTGTCCTCTGGGGGGCGCCCTGTGTGGGGATATCAGTGGGTGTTTTCTCCTGCAGTTCCCTGTGTTGTTCTGTGGGGGGCGCCCTGTGTGGGGATATCAGTGGGTGTTTTCTCCTGCAGTTCCCTGTGTTGTCCTCTGGGGGGCGCCCTGTGTGGGGAAATCAGTGGGTGTTTTCTCCTGCAGTTCCCTGTGTTGTCCTGTGGGGGGCGCCCTGTGTGGGGATATCAGTGGGTGTTTTCTCCTGCAGTTCCCTGTGTTGTCCTCTGGGGGGCGCCCTGTGTGGGGATATCAGTGGGTGTTTTCTTCTGCAGTTCCCTGTGTTGTCCTGTGGGGGGCGCCCTGTGTGGGGATATCAGTGGGTGTTTTCTCCTGCAGTTCCCTGTGTTGTCCTGTGGGGGGCGCCCTGTGTGGGGATATCAGTGGGTGTTTTCTCCTGCAGTTCCCTGTGTTGTCCTGTGGGGGGCGCCCTGTGTGGGGATATCAGTGGGTGTTTTCTCCTGCAGTTCCCTGTGTTGTCCTGTGGGGGGCGCCCTATGTGGGGAAATCAGTGGGTGTTTTCTCCTGCAGTTCCCTGTGTTGTCCTGTGGGGGGCGCCCTGTGTGGGGATATCAGTGGGTGTTTTCTCCTGCAGTTCCCTGTGTTGTCTTGTGGGGGGGCACCCTGTGTGGGGATATCAGTGGGTGTTTTCTCCTGCAGTTCCCTGTGTTGTCCTCTGGGGGGCGCCCTGTGTGGGGATATCAGTGGGTGTTTTCTCCTGCAGTTCCCTGTGTTGTCCTGTGGGGGGCGCCCTGTGTGGGGATATCAGTGGGTGTTTTCTCCTGCAGTTCCCTGTGTTGTCCTGTGGGGGGCGCCCTGTGTGGGGAAATCAGTGGGTGCTTTCTCCTGCAGTTCCCTGTGTTGTCCTGTGGGGGCGCCCTGTGTGGGGATATCAGTGGGTGTTTTCTCCTGCAGTTCCCTGTGTTGTCCTGTGGGGGGTGCCCTGTGTGGGGGTTATCAGTGGGTGTTTTCTCCTGCAGTTCCCTGTGTTGTCCTGTGGGGGGCGCCCTGTGTGGGGATATCAGTGGGTGTTTTCTCCTGCAGTTCCCTGTGTTGTCCTGTGGGGGGCCGCCCTGTGTGGGGATATCAGTGGGTGTTTTCTCCTGCAGTTCCCTGTGTTGTCCTGTGGGGGGCGCCCTGTGTGGGGAAATCAGTGGGTGTTTTCTCCTGCAGTTCCCTGTGTTGTCCTGTGGGGGGCGCCCTGTGTGGGGATATCAGTGGGTGTTTTCTCCTGCAGTTCCCTGTGTTGTCCTGTGGGGGGGCGCCCTGTGTGGGGATATCAGTGGGTGTTTTCTCCTGCAGTTCCCTGTGTTGTCCTGTGGGGGGCGCCCTGTGTGGGGATATCAGTGGGTGTTTTCTCCTGCAGTTCCCTGTGTTGTCCTCTGGGGGGCGCCCTGTGTGGGGATATCAGTGGGTGTTTTCTCCTGCAGTTCCCTGTGTTGTCCTGTGGGGGGCGCCCTGTGTGGGGATATCAGTGGGTGTTTTCTCCTGCAGTTCCCTGTGTTGTCCTGTGGGGGGCGGCCTGTGTGGGGATATCAGTGGGTGTTTTCTCCTGCAGTTCCCTGTGTTGTCCTGTGGGGGGGCGCCCTGTGTGGGGAAATCAGTGGGTGTTTTCTCCTGCAGTTCCCTGTGTTGTCCTCTGGGGGCGCCCTGTGTGGGGATATCAGTGGGTGTTTTCTCCTGCAGTTCCCTGTGTTGTCCTCTGGGGGGCGCCCTGTGTGGGGATATCAGTGGGTGTTTTCTCCTGCAGTTCCCTGTGTTGTCCTGTGGGGGGCGCCCTGTGTGGGGAAATCAGTGGGTGTTTTCTCCTGCAGTTCCCTGTGTTGTCCTCTGGGGGCGCCCTGTGTGGGGATATCAGTGGGTGTTTTCTCCTGCAGTTCCCTGTGTTGTCCTGTGGGGGGCGCCCTGTGTGGGGAAATCAGTGGGTGTTTTCTCCTGCAGTTCCCTGTGTTGTTCTGTGGGGGCGCCCTGTGTGGGGATATCAGTGGGTGTTTTCTCCTGCAGTTCCCTGTGTTGTCCTGTGGGGGGGCGCCCTGTGTGGGGAAATCAGTGGGTGTTTTCTCCTGCAGTTCCCTGTGTTGTCCTCTGGGGGGCGCCCTGTGTGGGGATATCAGTGGGTGTTTTCTCCTGCAGTTCCCTGTGTTGTCCTGTGGGGGGCGCCCTGTGTGGGGATATCAGTGGGTGTTTTCTCCTGCAGTTCCCTGTGTTGTCCTGTGGGGGGCGCCCTGTGTGGGGATATCAGTGGGTGTTTTCTCCTGCAGTTCCCTGTGTTGTCCTCTGGGGGGCGCCCTGTGTGGGGATATCAGTGGGTGTTTTCTCCTGCAGTTCCCTGTGTTGTCCTCTGGGGGGCGCCCTGTGTGGGGAAATCAGTGGGTGTTTTCTCCTGCAGTTCCCTGTGTTGTCCTGTGGGGGGCGCCCTGTGTGGGGATATCAGTGGGTGTTTTCTCCTGCAGTTCCCTGTGTTGTCCTGTGGGGGGGCGCCCTGTGTGGGGATATCAGTGGGTGTTTTCTCCTGCAGTTCCCTGTGTTGTCCTCTGGGGGGCGCCCTGTGTGGGGATATCAGTGGGTGTTTTCTCCTGCAGTTCCCTGTGTTGTCCTGTGGGGGGCGCCCTGTGTGGGGATATCAGTGGGTGTTTTCTCCTGCAGTTCCCTGTGTTGTCCTGTGGGGGGCGGCCTGTGTGGGGATATCAGTGGGTGTTTTCTCCTGCAGTTCCCTGTGTTGTCCTGTGGGGGGGCGCCCTGTGTGGGGAAATCAGTGGGTGTTTTCTCCTGCAGTTCCCTGTGTTGTCCTCTGGGGGCGCCCTGTGTGGGGATATCAGTGGGTGTTTTCTCCTGCAGTTCCCTGTGTTGTCCTCTGGGGGGCGCCCTGTGTGGGGATATCAGTGGGTGTTTTCTCCTGCAGTTCCCTGTGTTGTCCTGTGGGGGGCGCCCTGTGTGGGGAAATCAGTGGGTGTTTTCTCCTGCAGTTCCCTGTGTTGTCCTCTGGGGGCGCCCTGTGTGGGGATATCAGTGGGTGTTTTCTCCTGCAGTTCCCTGTGTTGTCCTGTGGGGGGCGCCCTGTGTGGGGAAATCAGTGGGTGTTTTCTCCTGCAGTTCCCTGTGTTGTTCTGTGGGGGCGCCCTGTGTGGGGATATCAGTGGGTGTTTTCTCCTGCAGTTCCCTGTGTTGTCCTGTGGGGGGGCGCCCTGTGTGGGGAAATCAGTGGGTGTTTTCTCCTGCAGTTCCCTGTGTTGTCCTCTGGGGGGCGCCCTGTGTGGGGATATCAGTGGGTGTTTTCTCCTGCAGTTCCCTGTGTTGTCCTGTGGGGGGCGCCCTGTGTGGGGATATCAGTGGGTGTTTTCTCCTGCAGTTCCCTGTGTTGTCCTGTGGGGGGCGCCCTGTGTGGGGATATCAGTGGGTGTTTTCTCCTGCAGTTCCCTGTGTTGTCCTCTGGGGGGCGCCCTGTGTGGGGATATCAGTGGGTGTTTTCTCCTGCAGTTCCCTGTGTTGTCCTCTGGGGGGCGCCCTGTGTGGGGAAATCAGTGGGTGTTTTCTCCTGCAGTTCCCTGTGTTGTCCTGTGGGGGGCGCCCTGTGTGGGGATATCAGTGGGTGTTTTCTCCTGCAGTTCCCTGTGTTGTCCTGTGGGGGGGCGCCCTGTGTGGGGATATCAGTGGGTGTTTTCTCCTGCAGTTCCCTGTGTTGTCCTGTGGGGGGGCGCCCTGTGTGGGGATATCAGTGGGTGTTTTCTCCTGCAGTTCCCTGTGTTGTCCTGTGGGGGGCGCCCTGTGTGGGGATATCAGTGGGTGCTTTCTCCTGCAGTTCCCTGTGTTGTCCTGTGGGGGCCGCCCTGTGTGGGGATATCAGTGGGTGTTTTCTCCTGCAGTTCCCTGTGTTGTCCTCTGGGGGGCGCCCTGTGTGGGGAAATCAGTGGGTGTTTTCTCCTGCAGTTCCCTGTGTTGTCCTGTGGGGGGCGCCCTGTGTGGGGATATCAGTGAGTGTTTTCTCCTGCAGTTCCCTGTGTTGTCCTGTGGGGGGGCGCCCTGTGTGGGGATATCAGTGGGTGTTTTCTCCTGCAGTTCCCTGTGTTGTCCTCTGGGGGGCGCCCTGTGTGGGGAAATCAGTGGGTGTTTTCTCCTGCAGTTCCCTGTGTTGTCCTGTGGGGGGCGCCCTGTGTGGGGATATCAGTGGGTGTTTTCTCCTGCAGTTCCCTGTGTTGTCCTGTGGGGGGCGCCCTGTGTGGGGATATCAGTGGGTGTTTTCTCCTGCAGTTCCCTGTGTTGTCCTGTGGGGGGCGCCCTGTGTGGGGAAATCAGTGGGTGTTTTCTCCTGCAGTTCCCTGTGTTGTCCTGTGGGGGGCGCCCTGTGTGGGGATATCAGTGGGTGTTTTCTCCTGCAGTTCCCTGTGTTGTCCTGTGGGGGGCGCCCTGTGTGGGGAAATCAGTGGGTGTTTTCTCCTGCAGTTCCCTGTGTTGTCCTGTGGGGGGCGCCCTGTGTGGGGATATCAGTGGGTGTTTTCTCCTGCAGTTCCCTGTGTTGTCCTGTGGGGGGCGCCCTGTGTGGGGATATCAGTGGGTGTTTTCTCCTGCAGTTCCCTGTGTTGTCCTGTGGGGGGCGCCCTGTGTGGGGAAATCAGTGGGTGTTTTCTCCTGCAGTTCCCTGTGTTGTCCTGTGGGGGGCGCCCTGTGTGGGGATATCAGTGGGTGTTTTCTCCTGCAGTTCCCTGTGTTGTTCTGTGGGGGGCGCCCTGTGTGGGGAAATCAGTGGGTGTTTTCTCCTGCAGTTCCCTGTGTTGTCCTGTGGGGGGCGCCCTGTGTGGGGATATCAGTGGGTGTTTTCTCCTGCAGTTCCCTGTGTTGTCCTGTGGGGGGCGCCCTGTGTGGGGAAATCAGTGGGTGTTTTCTCCTGCAGTTCCCTGTGTTGTCCTGTGGGGGGCGCCCTGTGTGGGGATATCAGTGGGTGTTTTCTCCTGCAGTTCCCTGTGTTGTCCTGTGGGGGGCGCCCTGTGTGGGGATATCAGTGGGTGCTTTCTCCTGCAGTTCCCTGTGTTGTCCTGTGGGGGGCGCCCTGTGTGGGGATATCAGTGGGTGCTTTCTCCTGCAGTTCCCTGTGTTGTCCTGTGGGGGCCGCCCTGTGTGGGGATATCAGTGGGTGTTTTCTCCTGCAGTTCCCTGTGTTGTCCTGTGGGGGGCGCCCTGTGTGGGGATATCAGTGGGTGTTTTCTCCTGCAGTTCCCTGTGTTGTCCTGTGGGGGGCGCCCTGTGTGGGGATATCAGTGGGTGTTTTCTCCTGCAGTTCCCTGTGTTGTCCTGTGGGGGGCGCCCTGTGTGGGGATATCAGTGGGTGTTTTCTCCTGCAGTTCCCTGTGTTGTCCTCTGGGGGGCGCCCTGTGTGGGGATATCAGTGGGTGTTTTCTCCTGCAGTTCCCTGTGTTGTTCTGTGGGGGGCGCCCTGTGTGGGGATATCAGTGGGTGTTTTCTCCTGCAGTTCCCTGTGTTGTCCTCTGGGGGGCGCCCTGTGTGGGGAAATCAGTGGGTGTTTTCTCCTGCAGTTCCCTGTGTTGTCCTGTGGGGGGCGCCCTGTGTGGGGATATCAGTGGGTGTTTTCTCCTGCAGTTCCCTGTGTTGTCCTCTGGGGGGCGCCCTGTGTGGGGATATCAGTGGGTGTTTTCTTCTGCAGTTCCCTGTGTTGTCCTGTGGGGGGCGCCCTGTGTGGGGATATCAGTGGGTGTTTTCTCCTGCAGTTCCCTGTGTTGTCCTGTGGGGGGCGCCCTGTGTGGGGATATCAGTGGGTGTTTTCTCCTGCAGTTCCCTGTGTTGTCCTGTGGGGGGCGCCCTGTGTGGGGATATCAGTGGGTGTTTTCTCCTGCAGTTCCCTGTGTTGTCCTGTGGGGGGCGCCCTGTGTGGGGATATCAGTGGGTGTTTTCTCCTGCAGTTCCCTGTGTTGTCCTCTGGGGGGCGCCCTGTGTGGGGATATCAGTGGGTGTTTTCTCCTGCAGTTCCCTGTGTTGTCCTGTGGGGGCCGCCCTGTGTGGGGATATCAGTGGGTGTTTTCTCCTGCAGTTCCCTGTGTTGTCCTGTGGGGGGCCGCCCTGTGTGGGGATATCAGTGGGTGTTTTCTCCTGCAGTTCCCTGTGTTGTCCTGTGGGGGGCGCCCTGTGTGGGGATATCAGTGGGTGTTTTCTCCTGCAGTTCCCTGTGTTGTCCTGTGGGGGGCGCCCTGTGTGGGGATATCAGTGGGTGTTTTCTCCTGCAGTTCCCTGTGTTGTCCTGTGGGGGGCGCCCTGTGTGGGGATATCAGTGGGTGTTTTCTCCTGCAGTTCCCTGTGTTGTCCTGTGGGGGCCGCCCTGTGTGGGGATATCAGTGGGTGTTTTCTCCTGCAGTTCCCTGTGTTGTCCTGTGGGGGGCCGCCCTGTGTGGGGATATCAGTGGGTGTTTTCTCCTGCAGTTCCCTGTGTTGTCCTGTGGGGGGCGCCCTGTGTGGGGATATCAGTGGGTGCTTTCTCCTGCAGTTCCCTGTGTTGTCCTGTGGGGGGCGCCCTATGTGGGGAAATCAGTGGGTGTTTTCTCCTGCAGTTCCCTGTGTTGTCCTGTGGGGGGCGCCCTGTGTGGGGATATCAGTGGGTGTTTTCTCCTGCAGTTCCCTGTGTTGTCTTGTGGGGGGGCACCCTGTGTGGGGATATCAGTGGGTGTTTTCTCCTGCAGTTCCCTGTGTTGTCCTCTGGGGGGCGCCCTGTGTGGGGATATCAGTGGGTGTTTTCTCCTGCAGTTCCCTGTGTTGTCCTGTGGGGGGCCGCCCTGTGTGGGGATATCAGTGGGTGTTTTCTCCTGCAGTTCCCTGTGTTGTC
Source organism: Rana muscosa (assembly GCA_029206835.1). Classification (NCBI taxonomy): domain Eukaryota; kingdom Metazoa; phylum Chordata; class Amphibia; order Anura; family Ranidae; genus Rana; species Rana muscosa. The sequence continues at coordinate 45,311 of JARGYO010001018.1, forward strand.
CTGTGGGGGCGCCCTGTGTGGGGATATCAGTGGGTGTTTTCTCCTGCAGTTCCCTGTGTTGTCCTGTGGGGGGCGCCCTGTGTGGGGATATCAGTGGGTGTTTTCTCCTGCAGTTCCCTGTGTTGTCCTGTGGGGGGCGCCCTGTGTGGGGAAATCAGTGGGTGTTTTCTCCTGCAGTTCCCTGTGTTGTCCTGTGGGGGCGCCCTGTGTGGGGATATCAGTGGGTGTTTTCTCCTGCAGTTCCCTGTGTTGTCCTGTGGGGGGCGCCCTGTGTGGGGGTTATCAGTGGGTGTTTTCTCCTGCAGTTCCCTGTGTTGTCCTGTGGGGGGCGCCCTGTGTGGGGATATCAGTGGGTGTTTTCTCCTGCAGTTCCCTGTGTTGTCCTGTGGGGGGCCGCCCTGTGTGGGGATATCAGTGGGTGTTTTCTCCTGCAGTTCCCTGTGTTGTCCTGTGGGGGGCGCCCTGTGTGGGGAAATCAGTGGGTGTTTTCTCCTGCAGTTCCCTGTGTTGTCCTGTGGGGGGCGCCCTGTGTGGGGATATCAGTGGGTGTTTTCTCCTGCAGTTCCCTGTGTTGTCCTGTGGGGGGGCGCCCTGTGTGGGGATATCAGTGGGTGTTTTCTCCTGCAGTTCCCTGTGTTGTCCTGTGGGGGGCGCCCTGTGTGGGGATATCAGTGGGTGTTTTCTCCTGCAGTTCCCTGTGTTGTCCTCTGGGGGGCGCCCTGTGTGGGGATATCAGTGGGTGTTTTCTCCTGCAGTTCCCTGTGTTGTCCTGTGGGGGGCGCCCTGTGTGGGGATATCAGTGGGTGTTTTCTCCTGCAGTTCCCTGTGTTGTCCTGTGGGGGGGCGCCCTGTGTGGGGAAATCAGTGGGTGTTTTCTCCTGCAGTTCCCTGTGTTGTCCTCTGGGGGCGCCCTGTGTGGGGATATCAGTGGGTGTTTTCTCCTGCAGTTCCCTGTGTTGTCCTCTGGGGGGCGCCCTGTGTGGGGATATCAGTGGGTGTTTTCTCCTGCAGTTCCCTGTGTTGTCCTGTGGGGGGCGCCCTGTGTGGGGAAATCAGTGGGTGTTTTCTCCTGCAGTTCCCTGTGTTGTCCTCTGGGGGCGCCCTGTGTGGGGATATCAGTGGGTGTTTTCTCCTGCAGTTCCCTGTGTTGTCCTGTGGGGGGCGCCCTGTGTGGGGAAATCAGTGGGTGTTTTCTCCTGCAGTTCCCTGTGTTGTTCTGTGGGGGCGCCCTGTGTGGGGATATCAGTGGGTGTTTTCTCCTGCAGTTCCCTGTGTTGTCCTGTGGGGGGGCGCCCTGTGTGGGGAAATCAGTGGGTGTTTTCTCCTGCAGTTCCCTGTGTTGTCCTCTGGGGGGCGCCCTGTGTGGGGATATCAGTGGGTGTTTTCTCCTGCAGTTCCCTGTGTTGTCCTGTGGGGGGCGCCCTGTGTGGGGATATCAGTGGGTGTTTTCTCCTGCAGTTCCCTGTGTTGTCCTGTGGGGGGCGCCCTGTGTGGGGATATCAGTGGGTGTTTTCTCCTGCAGTTCCCTGTGTTGTCCTGTGGGGGGGCGCCCTGTGTGGGGATATCAGTGGGTGTTTTCTCCTGCAGTTCCCTGTGTTGTCCTGTGGGGGGCGCCCTGTGTGGGGATATCAGTGGGTGTTTTCTCCTGCAGTTCCCTGTGTTGTCCTGTGGGGGGCGCCCTGTGTGGGGATATCAGTGGGTGTTTTCTCCTGCAGTTCCCTGTGTTGTCCTGTGGGGGGGCGCCCTGTGTGGGGATATCAGTGGGTGTTTTCTCCTGCAGTTCCCTGTGTTGTCCTGTGGGGGGCGCCCTGTGTGGGGATATCAGTGGGTGTTTTCTCCTGCAGTTCCCTGTGTTTTCCTGTGGGGGGGTGCCCTGTGTGGGGATATCAGTGGGTGTTTTCTCCTGCAGTTCCCTGTGTTGTCCTGTGGGGGGCGCCCTGTGTGGGGAAATCAGTGGGTGTTTTCTCCTGCAGTTCCCTGTGTTGTCCTGTGGGGGCCGCCCTGTGTGGGGATATCAGTGGGTGTTTTCTCCTGCAGTTCCCTGTGTTGTCCTCTGGGGGGCGCCCTGTGTGGGGAAATCAGTGGGTGTTTTCTCCTGCAGTTCCCTGTGTTGTCCTGTGGGGGGCGCCCTGTGTGGGGATATCAGTGAGTGTTTTCTCCTGCAGTTCCCTGTGTTGTCCTGTGGGGGGGCGCCCTGTGTGGGGATATCAGTGGGTGTTTTCTCCTGCAGTTCCCTGTGTTGTCCTCTGGGGGGCGCCCTGTGTGGGGAAATCAGTGGGTGTTTTCTCCTGCAGTTCCCTGTGTTGTCCTGTGGGGGGCGCCCTGTGTGGGGATATCAGTGGGTGTTTTCTCCTGCAGTTCCCTGTGTTGTCCTGTGGGGGGCGCCCTGTGTGGGGATATCAGTGGGTGTTTTCTCCTGCAGTTCCCTGTGTTGTCCTGTGGGGGGCGCCCTGTGTGGGGAAATCAGTGGGTGTTTTCTCCTGCAGTTCCCTGTGTTGTCCTGTGGGGGGCGCCCTGTGTGGGGATATCAGTGGGTGTTTTCTCCTGCAGTTCCCTGTGTTGTCCTGTGGGGGGGCGCCCTGTGTGGGGATATCAGTGGGTGTTTTCTCCTGCAGTTCCCTGTGTTGTTCTGTGGGGGGCGCCCTGTGTGGGGAAATCAGTGGGTGTTTTCTCCTGCAGTTCCCTGTGTTGTCCTGTGGGGGGCGCCCTGTGTGGGGATATCAGTGGGTGTTTTCTCCTGCAGTTCCCTGTGTTGTCCTGTGGGGGGCGCCCTGTGTGGGGAAATCAGTGGGTGTTTTCTCCTGCAGTTCCCTGTGTTGTCCTGTGGGGGGCGCCCTGTGTGGGGATATCAGTGGGTGTTTTCTCCTGCAGTTCCCTGTGTTGTCCTGTGGGGGGCGCCCTGTGTGGGGATATCAGTGGGTGTTTTCTCCTGCAGTTCCCTGTGTTGTCCTGTGGGGGCGCCCTGTGTGGGGATATCAGTGGGTGTTTTCTCCTGCAGTTCCCTGTGTTGTTCTGTGGGGGGCGCCCTGTGTGGGGAAATCAGTGGGTGTTTTCTCCTGCAGTTCCCTGTGTTGTCCTGTGGGGGGCGCCCTGTGTGGGGATATCAGTGGGTGTTTTCTCCTGCAGTTCCCTGTGTTGTCCTGTGGGGGGCGCCCTGTGTGGGGAAATCAGTGGGTGTTTTCTCCTGCAGTTCCCTGTGTTGTCCTGTGGGGGGCGCCCTGTGTGGGGAAATCAGTGGGTGTTTTCTCCTGCAGTTCCCTGTGTTGTCCTGTGGGGGGCGCCCTGTGTGGGGATATCAGTGGGTGTTTTCTCCTGCAGTTCCCTGTGTTGTCCTCTGGGGGGCGCCCTGTGTGGGGATATCAGTGGGTGTTTTCTCCTGCAGTTCCCTGTGTTGTCCTGTGGGGGGCGCCCTGTGTGGGGATATCAGTGGGTGTTTTCTCCTGCAGTTCCCTGTGTTGTCCTGTGGGGGGGCGCCCTGTGTGGGGATATCAGTGGGTGTTTTCTCCTGCAGTTCCCTGTGTTGTCCTGTGGGGGGCGCCCTGTGTGGGGATATCAGTGGGTGTTTTCTCCTGCAGTTCCCTGTGTTGTCCTGTGGGGGGCGCCCTGTGTGGGGATATCAGTGGGTGTTTTCTCCTGCAGTTCCCTGTGTTGTCCTGTGGGGGGCGCCCTGTGTGGGGATATCAGTGGGTGTTTTCTCCTGCAGTTCCCTGTGTTGTCCTGTGGGGGGCGCCCTGTGTGGGGATATCAGTGGGTGTTTTCTCCTGCAGTTCCCTGTGTTGTCCTGTGGGGGGCGCCCTGTGTGGGGATATCAGTGGGTGTCAGTGTTGCCAACCCCCTGAAGTGAAATTTACTGGCAAGGATGCCAAAATTTCTGTACGGCACCAATTTCTTACTGGCAAAAATCATGAAGATTACTGGCAGAGCCGCATTTTTTACTGATGCTGCAAAAAAGTACCTAAAATTACGGTTTTTAGTACTAAACAGTGCAAAGATCAATATTTGAACTATAAACACACAGCTAATGCTAATATCAATGTGTTTGTTAAACAAAAGTAAAAAAACATTTTTCTCAATTCACATGAAGGTTAGGTTACTATAACCCGGCCAGCACAGAGTTCCCTCTTACATCAGAGTCTGCAGGGATCCCCCTTACAGTGCAAGGGAACTCTTATGTAAAGGGGAACGCTGCAGATCATGATGTAAGGGGGAACTCTGATGTGGGGGGAGGGGCTCTGGTAAATAGAGACCACCTTCCACAGAGTGAATACACTAAGGTAAGGGGGGGGGGCACTAATATAAGGGGGAAACCTTTATATCAGTGCCCCCTTACATTATTGTATTCATTTACCTCCTTACATCAGTGACCCCCCCCCCCCCTCAGAATGGCCTGGCGGCACTGTCACTTACCTCCTCTCGGGTGCACAGTGTGGGGCTCAGTCAGACGGCTCCAGCTTGGTGGCTCTGATCTCCTCTCCCCAGTCCACACGTCTGTTTCTTCCCGTAACCCCCATCCCGGCGGCACTCCCACTCTTGACTCCTTTCTAGGATCCCCTCAGAGACTGTAGACATGACAAGAGATGGTCAGAGACTGCAGACACGATACAGGAGGTGGACAGAGGCTGCGGACATACTACAGGAGGTGGACAGAGGCTGCGGACATACTACAGGAGGGGGACAGAGGCTGCGGAGATACTACAGGAGGTGGACAGAGGCTGCGGACATACTACAGGAGGTGGACAGAGGCTGCGGACATACTACAGGAGGTGGACAGAGACTGCAGACACGATACAGGAGGGGGACAGAGACTGCAGACACGATACAGGAGGGGGACAGAGGCTGCGGACACGATACAGGAGGTGGACAGAGACTGCGGACACACTACAGGAGGTGGACAGAGGCTGCGGACACACTACAGGAGGTGGACAGAGACTGCGGACATACTACAGGAGGGGGACAGAGACTGCAGACACGATACAGGAGGGGGACAGAGGCTGCGGACACGATACAGGAGGTGGACAGAGACTGCGGACATACTACAGGAGGTGGACAGAGGCTGCGGACACACTACAGGAGGTGGACAGAGACTGCGGACATACTACAGGAGGGGGACAGAGACTGCAGACACGATACAGGAGGGGGACAGAGGCTGCGGACACGATACAGGAGGTGGACAGAGACTGCGGACATACTACAGGAGGTGGACAGAGACTGCGGACATACTACAGGAGGTGGACAGAGACTGCGGACACACTACAGGAGGGGGACAGAGACTGCGGACATACTACAGGAGGTGGACAGAGACTGCGGACATACTACAGGAGGTGGACAGAGACTGCGGACACACTACAGGAGGTGGACAGAGACTGCGGACATACTACAGGAGGTGGACAGAGGCTGCGGACATACTACAGGAGGGGGGACAGAGACTGCGGACACACTACAGGAGGTGGACAGAGGCTGCGGACATACTACAGGAGGGGGACAGAGACTGCGGACGTACTACAGGAGGGGGACAGAGGCTGCCGACACACTACAGGAGGGGGACAGAGACTGCGGACACACTACAGGAGGTGGACAGAGGCTGCGGACATACTACAGGAGGTGGACAGAGGCTGCGGACATACTACAGGAGGTGGACAGAGACTGCGGACATACTACAGGAGGGGGACAGAGGCTGCGGACATACTACAGGAGGTGGACAGAGACTGCGGACATACTACAGGAGGTGGACAGAGACTGCGGACATACTACAGGAGGTGGACAGAGACTGCGGACATACTACAGGAGGGGGACAGAGGCTGCGGACATACTACAGGAGGGGGACAGAGGCTGCGGACATACTACAGGAGGTGGACAGAGACTGCGGACATACTACAGGAGGTGGACAGAGACTGCCGACATACTACAGGAGGGGGACAGAGGCTGCGGACACACTACAGGAGGGGGACAGAGGCTGCGGACATACTACAGGAGGTGGACAGAGACTGCGGACATACTACAGGAGGTGGACAGAGACTGCGGACATACTACAGGAGGTGGACAGAGACTGCGGACATACTACAGGAGGTGGACAGAGACTGCGGACACACTACAGGAGGGGGACAGAGACTGCGGACACACTATAGGAGGTGGACAGAGACTGCGGACACACTACAGGAGGTGGACAGAGACTGCGGACACACTACAGGAGGGGGACAGAGACTGCGGACACACTACAGGAGGTGGACAGAGGCTGCGGACATACTACAGGAGGGGGACAGAGACTGCGGACATACTACAGGAGGTGGACAGAGGCTGCGGACATACTACAGGAGGGGGACAGAGGCTGCGGACATACTACAGGAGGTGGACAGAGACTGCGGACATACTACAGGAGGGGGACAGAGGCTGCGGACATACTACAGGAGGTGGACAGAGGCTGCGGACATACTACAGGAGGTGGACAGAGGCTCCGGACATACTACAGGAGGTGGACAGAGGCTGCGGACATACTACAGGAGGTGGACAGAGGCTCCGGACATACTACAGGAGGGGGACAGAGACTGCGGACATACTACAGGAGGGGGACAGAGACTGCGGACACACTACAGGAGGTGGACAGAGGCTGCGGACATACTACAGGAGGGGGACAGAGACTGCGGACACACTACAGGAGGTGGACAGAGACTGCGGACACACTACAGGAGGTGGACAGAGACTGCGGACATACTACAGGAGGGGGGACAGAGGCTGTGGACATACTACAGGAGGGGGAACAGAGGCTGCGGACATACTACAGGAGGGGGGACAGAGACTGCGGACACACTACAGGGAGGTGGACAGAGACTGCGGACATACTACAGGAGGGGGACAGAGACTGCGGACATACTACAGGAGGGGGACAGAGACTGCGGACACACTACAGGGAGGTGGACAGAGACTGCGGACATACTACAGGAGGTGGACAGAGACTGCGGACATACTACAGGAGGGGGGACAGAGACTGCGGACATACTACAGGAGGGGGGACAGAGGCTGCGGACATACTACAGGAGGGGGAACAGAGGCTGCGGACACACTACAGGAGGGGGACAGAGACTGCGGACACACTACAGGAGGTGGACAGAGACTGCAGACATACTACAGGAGGTGGACAGAGGCTGCGGACATACTACAGGAGGGGGACAGAGACTGCGGACATACTACAGGAGGTGGACAGAGGCTGCGGACATACTACAGGAGGGGGACAGAGACTGCGGACATACTACAGGAGGGGGACAGAGACTGCGGACACACTACAGGGAGGTGGACAGAGACTGCGGACATACTACAGGAGGTGGACAGAGGCTGCGGACATACTACAGGAGGTGGACAGAGGCTGCGGACATACTACAGGAGGGGGACAGAGACTGCGGACATACTACAGGAGGGGGACAGAGGCTGCGGATATAGTACAGGAGGTTAACAGAGGCTGCGGACATACTACAGGAGGTGGACAGAGGCTGCGGACATACTACAGGAGGGGGAACAGAGGCTGCGGACATACTACAGGAGGGGGAACAGAGGCTGCGGACATACTACAGGAGGGGGGACAGAGACTGCAGACATACTACAGGAGGTGGACAGAGACTGCGGACACACTACAGGAGGTGGACAGAGACTGCGGACACACTACAGAAGGTGGACAGAGACTGCGGACATACTACAGGGAGGTGGACACTGGAGAGACTGCAGACATACTACAGGAGGGGGGACAGAGGCTGCGGACATACTACAGGAGGTGGACAGAGACTGCGGACACACTACAGGAGGTGGACAGAGACTGCGGACACACTACAGGAGGTGGACAGAGACTGCGGACACACTACAGAAGGTGGACAGAGACTGCGGACACACTACAGAAGGTGGACACTGGAGAGACTGCGGACATACTACAGGGAGGTGGACAGAGACTGCGGACATACTACAGGAGGTGGACAGAGACTGCAGACATACTACAGGAGGGGGGACAGAGACTGCGGACATACTACAGGAGGTGGACAGAGGCTGCGGACACACTACAGGAGGTGGACAGAGACTGCGGACATACTACAGGGAGGTGGACACTGGAGAGACTGCAGACATACTACAGGAGGGGGACAGAGGCTGCGGACATACTACAGGAGGGGGACAGAGGCTGCGGACATACTACAGGAGGTGGACAGAGGCTGCGGACACACTACAGGAGGTGGACAGAGACTGCGGACATACTACAGGAGGTGGACAGAGGCTGCGGACATACTACAGGAGGTGGACAGAGACTGCGGACATACTACAGGAGAGGGACAGAGACTGTGGACACACTACAGAAGGTGGACAGAGACTGCGGACACACTACAGAAGGTGGACACTGGAGAGACTGCGGACATACTACAGGGAGGTGGACAGAGACTGCGGACATACTACAGGAGGTGGACAGAGACTGCAGACATACTACAGGAGGGGGGACAGAGACTGTGGACATACTACAGGAGGTGGACAGAGGCTGCGGACATACTACAGGAGGTGGACAGAGGCTGCGGACATACTACAGGAGGGGGAACAGAGGCTGCGGACATACTACAGGAGGGGGAACAGAGGCTGCGGACATACTACAGGAAGGTGGACAGAGACTGCGGACACACTACAGGAGGTGGACAGAGACTGCAGACATACTACAGGAGGTGGACAGAGGCTGCGGACATACTACAGGAGGTGGACAGAGGCTGCGGACATACTACAGGAGGTGGACAGAGACTGCGGACACACTACAGGAGGTGGACAGAGACTGCGGACACACTACAGGAGGTGGACAGAGACTGCGGACACACTACAGAAGGTGGACACTGGAGAGACTGCGGACATACTACAGGGAGGTGGACAGAGACTGCGGACATACTACAGGAGGTGGACAGAGACTGCAGACATACTACAGGAGGGGGGACAGAGACTGTGGACATACTACAGGAGGTGGACAGAGGCTGCGGACATACTACAGGAGGTGGACAGAGGCTGCGGACATACTACAGGAGGGGGAACAGAGGCTGCGGACATACTACAGGAGGGGGAACAGAGGCTGCGGACATACTACAGGAGGGGGGACAGAGACTGCAGACATACTACAGGAGGTGGACAGAGACTGCGGACACACTACAGGAGGTGGACAGAGACTGCAGACATACTACAGGAGGGGGACAGAGACTGTGGACATACTACAGGAGGGGGACAGAGGCTGCGGACATACTACAGGAGGTGGACAGAGGCTGCGGACATACTACAGGAGAGGGACAGAGACTGCAGACATACTACAGGAGGTGGACAGAGACTGCGGACACACTACAGGAGGGGGAACAGAGGCTGCGGACATACTACAGGAGGGGGAACAGAGGCTGCGGACATACTACAGGAGGGGGGACAGAGGCTGCGGACATACTACAGGAGGGGGGACAGAGACTGCGGACATACTACAGGAGGGGGACAGAGGCTGCGGATATACTACAGGAGGTGGACAGAGACTGCGGACATACTACAGGAGGGGGGACAGAGACTGCGGACATACTACAGGAGGGGGGACAGAGGCTGCGGACATACTACAGGAGGGGGACAGAGGCTGCGGATATAGTACAGGAGGGGGGACAGAGGCTGCGGACATACTACAGGAGGTGGACAGAGACTGCGGACATACTACAGGAGGGGGGACAGAGGCTGCGGACATACTACAGGAGGTGGACAGAGACTGCGGACATACTACAGGAGGGGGACAGAGGCTGCGGACATACTACAGGAGGGGGGACAGAGACTGCGGACATACTACAGGAGGGGGACAGAGACTGCGGACACACTACAGGAGGGGGACAGAGACTGCGGACATACTACAGGAGGTGGACAGAGGCTGCGGACATACTACAGGAGGGGGACAGAGGCTGCGGACATACTACAGGAGGGGGGACAGAGGCTGCGGACATACTACAGGAGGGGGACAGAGGCTGCGGACATACTACAGGAGGGGGACAGAGGCTGCGGACATACTACAGGAGGGGGGACAGAGGCTGCGGACATACTACAGGAGGGGGACAGAGGCTGCGGACATACTACAGGAGGGGGACAGAGACTGCGGACATACTACAGGAGGGGGGACAGAGGCTGCGGACATACTACAGGAGGGGGACAGAGGCTGCGGACATACTACAGGAGGGGGAACAGAGGCTGCGGACATACTACAGGAGGGGGGACAGAGACTGCAGACATACTACAGGAGGGGGGACAGAGGCTGCGGACATACTACAGGAGGGGGGACAGAGGCTGCGGACATACTACAGGAGGGGGGACAGAGGCTGCGGACATACTACAGGAGGGGGGACAGAGGCTGCGGACATACTTCTGGAGGTGCCGGAGACACTCTGCGGACATGATGGTGCCCTCCTCACCCCCTCACAGTAGCCTCCTCCTCTGTCCACCACCATATTACTTCTCCACATCATCAGTATGCTGTGTCCTCCTCCTGTGCCCCTTTCACCTCTCCACAGGTCAGGGCAGCACTGTGCTGCCCTGACCTGTGGAAAGGTGCACAGGAGCCAGAGGAGGACACAGCACACTGATGATTTCGAGAAGTAATATGGTGGTGGACAGAGAGCACATCAGTCTCTGTGTCCCCTGCATGGCACCATTGGCACGGCTTCACGCTCCAGGCTCACTCACTGACCCCCCCAGTTTCACTCACCTCGAGTCTGTCTGACTCTGTCCTCCACCCTGTCAGTGCTCCGCTCGCTCCTCCACCCTGTCAGTGCTCCGCTCGCTCCTATGATGATTAGTGCTACTGCTCACTGCAGGACTGAGGACTCGAGTCACGCCAGTGTATTCAAAAATGGCGCCAGCGGCGCCATCACGTTACTGTGCGTGCGCCGCCCGGCCGAGCGTGAACAAGTTTCCCTGCGCTCGGCCGGCTTCGGAACGGCGCATGCGCCGTTGTATGGCCGGCTCGTGGCCATCTTTTTTATGGGCGCCGGTGCCCATAGCGGACATTAACGTACACCCCAAAAAAGGGGTTAAATTCACGTACCGTACGTAAATCTACGTACGGTTGGCAACACTGGTGGGTGTTTTCTCCTGCAGTTCCCTGTGTTGTCCTGTGGGGGGCGCCCTGTGTGGGGATATCAGTGGGTGTTTTCTCCTGCAGTTCCCTGTGTTGTCCTGTGGGGGGCGCCCTGTGTGGGGATATCAGTGGGTGTTTTCTCCTGCAGTTCCCTGTGTTGTCCTGTGGGGGGCGCCCTGTGTGGGGATATCAGTGGGTGTTTTCTCCTGCAGTTCCCTGTGTTGTCCTGTGGGGGGCGCCCTGTGTGGGGATATCAGTGGGTGTTTTCTCCTGCAGTTCCCTGTGTTGTCCTGTGGGGGGCGCCCTGTGTGGGGATATCAGTGGGTGACACGTGGGCTCTGTTGGTGTCTCTGGTAATCATGACTTTGCTCTTCTATGGTGAAGTGTGAGGATGACTCAGCAGATGGGAGGGGATTGTGTCTGAGTCTGCAGTGCAGGCACAGGGGAGGGGGACCGAGATATTTAGACACAGAGGAGGGAAAGCTGAAGGCAGGGGGTGCTGGACTCTTCCATTGGGGTGGAAGGGGGGTTCTGGGGTCCATTGGGGTGGCAGGGGTTGCTGGACTCTTCCATTGAGGTGGCAGGGGGGTTCTGGGGTCCATTGGGGTGGCAGGGGGGTTCTGGGGTCCATTGAGGTGGTAGGGGGGTTCTGGGGTCCATTGGGGTGGCATGGATTGCTGGACTCTTCCATTGAGGTGGCAGGGGGGTTCTGGGGTCCATTGGGGTGGCAGGGGGGTTCTGTGGTCCATTGAGGTGGTAGGGGGGTTCTGGGATCCATTGGGGTGGCATGGATTGCTGGACTCTTCCATTGAGGTGGCAGGGGGGTTCTGGGGTCCATTGGGGTGGTAGGGGGGTTCTGTGGTCCATTGAGGTGGCAGGGGGGTTCTGGGGTCCATTGAGGTGGCAGGGGGGTTCTGGGGTCCATTGGGGTGGCAGGGGGTGCTGGACTCTTCCATTGAGGTGGCAGGGGGGTTCTGGGGTCCATTGAGGTGGCAGGGAGGTTCTGGGGTCCATTGAGGTGGCAGGGGTTGCTGGACTCTTCCATTGAGGTGGTAGGGGGGTTCTGGGGTCCATTGGGGTGGCAGGGGGGTTCTGGGGTCCATTGAGGTGGCAGGGGGGTTCTGGGGTCCATTGAGGTGGCAGGCGTTGCTGGACTCTTCCATTGAGGTGGCAGGGGGGTTCTGGGGTCCATTGAGGTGGCAGGGGTTGCTGGACTCTTCCATTGAGGTGGTAGGGGGGTTCTGGGGTCCATTGAGGTGGTAGGGGGGTTCTGGGGTCCATTGGGGTGGCAGGGGGGTTCTGGGGTCCATTGAGGTGGCAGGGGGTTCTGGGGTCCGTTGAGGTGGCAGGCGTTGCTGGACTCTTCCATTGAGGTGGCAGGGGGGTTCTGGGGTCCATTGAGGTGTTAGGGAGATTCTGGGGTCCATTGAGGTGGCAGGGGGGTTCTGGGGTCCATTGAGGTGGCAGGGATTGCTGGACTCTTCCATTGAGGTGGCAGGGGGGTTCTGGGGTCCATTGGGGTGGCAGGGGGTGCTGGACCCTTCCATTGGGGTGGCAGGGGGTGCTGGACTCTTCCATTGGGGTGGCAGGGGGCTTCTGGGGTCCATTGAGGTGGCAGGGGGGTTCTGGGGTCCATTGAGGTGGCAGGGGGTGCTGGACTCTTCCATTGAGGTGGTAGGGGGTTCTGGGGTCCATTGGGGTGGCAGGGGGGTTCTGGGGTCCATTGAGGTGGCAGGGGGGTTCTGGGGTCCATTGGGGTGGCAGGCGTTGCTGGACTCTTCCATTGAGGTGGTAGGGGGGTTCTGGGGTCCATTGGGGTGGTAGGGGGGTTCTGGGGTCCATTGGGGTGGCAGGGGGGTTCTGGGGTCCATTGAGGTGGTAGGGGGGTTCTGGGGTCCATTGGGGTGGCAGGGGGGTTCTGGGGTCCATTGAGGTGGCAGGGGGTGCTGGACTCTTCCATTGAGGTGGTAGGGGGTTCTGGGGTCCATTGGGGTGGCAGGGGGGTTCTGGGGTCCATTGAGGTGGTAGGGGGGTTCTGGGGTCCATTGGGGTGGCAGGGGGGTTCTGGGGTCCATTGAGGTGGCAGGGGGTGCTGGACTCTTCCATTGAGGTGGTAGGGGGTTCTGGGGTCCATTGGGGTGGCACAGGGGTTCTGGGGTCTATTGAGGTGGTAGGGGGGTTCTGGGGTCCATTGAGGTGGTAGGGGGGTTCTGGGGTCCATTGAGGTGGCAGGGGGGTTCTGGGGTCCATTGAGGTGGCAGGGGGTGCTGGACTCTTCCATTGAGGTGGTAGGGGGGTTCTGGGGTCCATTGGGGTGGCAGGGGGGTTCTGGGGTCCATTGAGGTGGCAGGGGGGTTCTGGGGTCCATTGAGGTGGCAGGGGGGTTCTGGGGTCCATTGGGGTGGCAGGCGTTGCTGGACTCTTCCATTGAGGTGGCAGGGGGGTTCTGGGGTCCATTGGGGTGGCAGGCGTTGCTGGACTCTTCCATTGAGGTGGCAGGGGGGTTCTGGGGTCCATTGGGGTGGCAGGGGGGTTCTGGGGTCCATTGAGGTGGCAGGGGGGTTTTGGGGTCCATTGGGGTGGCAGGGATTGCTGGACTCTTCCATTGGGGTGGCAGGGGGGTTCTGGGGTCCATTGAGGTGGCAGGGGGTGCTGGACTATTCTATTGGGGTGGCAGGGGGGTTCTGGGGTCCATTGGAGTTGCAGGGGGGTTCTGGGGTCCATTGGAGTTGCAGGGGGGTTCTGGGGTCCATTGGGGTTGCATGGGGGTTGCTGGGCTCTTTAAGAAAGCAAAAATATATAGGTGGGGGAAGGGAGGGGTCCTTTTATTGTGACTTTGGGAATAGTCCAATCCTGCGGGGGGGGGGGGGGGGTGCCTGTGAGCAGTTTGTGGCGTCGCCAGATCAGGATCTCATATTCTGAATGTATATCTGATTTTCTTTCTCGTACATCACGGGACACAGAGCGACATAGTCATTACTAATGGGTTATATAGATACCGTCAGGTGCTGGCACTGGCAACTTCCAAAACCGGAAGTACCCTCCCCTATATAAGCCCCTCCCATCCAGGAGCACCTCAGTTTTTTGCCAGTGTCTAAGGTGTTGGCCAAAGAGTAACATGTGTTTTCACTGAGCTTGCGTACAGGTTCTTTTGGGCCTCAGTAAGCTATTCCGGATCCGACCAAAAAAGCTTCATAGCTAAACGGTCGGTACCCGGGCCTTGCAGAGAAGAGCAAGGTTTTGCCTGTAATGCTTCTCTTAGGAGAGCTGGACCCTGGGATCCAGAGCTCTGGTCATACCCACGACCAAGATGTTTTCTGTGCAGGGTGCTATACAGGTCCAGGGGAGTGGAATCCTTGGGAACCCGGTCCCTGAAGGTTTGATTACAATGCCTGCCGTGATAGGTGAAGTTTGGGCTTTTGTGGACCAAACAAAGTCCTGCGGCGGGGAACAGGTAAGTGGGGGCCCCCAGGAACTTGGTTCTATTGGGGGACCCCCAAGCCTAATTTGTCTTTCTGTCTGTTACCTAATGGTATTCCCGCAAAATTCTGTGCATGCCTGTAACTACTAAAAAAATGTAAAAATTTTTAATGGTGGTCAAGAAAAAAAAAATTATTTTTTTATATATATTTAAGATATTAGACTGCGGTACCTGTGTTTGTCCACTAGAGGCCGCTGTGGAATGTTTTCTTGTCATGTGGACTAGTTTCTTCTCAGCAGAGCAAGTCCAGGCAGATGGTGAGTTCTCTTATAGGAAACTGCTTCCTCTGCCATGTTGCAATGCTCGTCCATCCCCCGGCCTGCGGCAAAGAGGGGCCCTGGCTCTTGTCCCTAGTCTCCATTTTTCAAAATTAGCGCCGAAGGCGCACGTGGCCGCGCGCGTGCACGTGCACGCGCCTCTATATATAGAGGTGAGCCAGGAAAGGGGGCGGAGCCTGGGGGATGACGCTCTGTGTGCGCCGCAGCGCTTCTGCGCATGTGCGGGCGTCCCAGCATGTAAAAACCACAGTTTTGTGTGGTGAGCTGGCTATGAAGTACAGAGACAGAGCTGGCAACATTTAAAGGCATACAGCAAGCGGTTGATACAGGCATCCCCTAGAAAGGCACATTAGTAGACACCAACTGTGATATAGCAGCAATTGTGTTAGACTATTCTCAGTAAAAGTGGTGTATTACGGCTGGAATACCTCAGCTTTAGGCTTAGGAATATGCCGTCCAGAAGCTCCGGAACTGAATCTTCCAGGAAGCGAAGGGGGTCTCATCGGGCTCGGAGGATCTTGGGCATACTCCTGCTGCACCAGTCTCCCCTGAAGTTCAGAGGTAAGTGACCGTAGAGACCCCGCAGGGTACTTGGTACTGTGGCTGTCCTCAGTTCACCTGCTCCTGTGTATGTAACAGAGGAGGTTTTTTCCTCAGCTCTGGGAGGATTAGAGAGAGATTGTCAACATTTATCGCTGCCTCCCTGTCAGGGAAAGCACGCCCGATCTCCGTCTCCTCCTTCAGAGTGCCTGTTAGCAGAGCAACAGTCCCATACAGGGATCGACCTGCCTGAAGGGGATCAGGATGAGGTTGATTCTGTTATAGAGGAATCAACAGTGGGGGAACCTTTTCTCAGCATCTTAAGCTGAAAGATTATGGGTTCAGTCTCTGACTAACATGGTCCGATCAGCATTTAAAAATGCACCTTGCGGAACCATCAACCACTACTGTATCCTCGTTGGGGTCGCTAGAAGCCCCCAGACTGTTTGTTCTTTTCCACTTCACCCTTTACTGAAAGGGCTCATTTACCAGGATTGGGAACGTCCTGAGAAAATATTTATTCCCCCAAGAGATTTCAGGTGGTCTATCCCATGGAGGATAAGTTCATCAAAAAAAAAAAAAAAAAAAAAATGGAAGGTCCCTACAGTGGACGCAGCCATCTCTTGTATGTATAAATCACTGACATGTCCAGTGGATAATGTCCAAATGTTCAAGAACCCAATAGATAAAAGATTGGAGTCCTTATGAAAATCTGCTTGGTGACACAACCAGCAGTAGCAGCTATTGGGGTCTGCTAAGCAGTGAAGGATCAGTTGAAACAGGTCTTGAGGGACTTGACAGATCAGCAGGCTTTGCCCTAGCTGATCTACCTAGAGCCTTAGGCTTTGCGGTTGACGCCATAGAGGATTCAGTCCATCAGGCCTCCCGCCTTACGCTGTCTATAGTACATATGCGTAGGCTCCTATGGCTCAAAAACTGGTCTGCTGAAGCTCCCTGTAAAGAATGGCTGGTTAGCGTCCCATTTCATGGTGAACGCTTATTCAGGGAAAACCTGGACAAATATATCCAGAAAATTTCCAGCAGTAAAAATACGCTCTTGCCGGTTAAAAGCAGAGTTAGAGGTCCCTCTTTAAGAGGCCTGCTTCTCCAGTCCCTGGGGCATCGGCTGTGTAACAGTTCCGACGGCCTCCTCGGTCAATTCCCGGGGGTAAAAAACAGGGACAGTAGCAGGGTAATGAGAAACCCTGGGTCAGGGGAGGTACAAAACCTCCCCCAAAGTTAAATTCATTGAAGCCCCCACTCAGTCGGGTGGGGGGAGGACTCCAGTTGTTCGCAGAGACCTGGCGGGACACGATCAAGACAGATAGGTGCTCTCCGCAGTATGTTTGGGATACAGTTTGGAGTTAAAAGACTCTCCTCCTTCCCATTTTTGAGGTCAAACGTGCCAAGGGATCCCCGGAAGAGAGAGTCCCTCCTGTTGGCACTAGAACAACTATTGCTCCAAGGAGTAATTATGGAGGTTCCCCTGGAAGAATGAGGGTTCGGGTTTTACTCAAACCTCTTTACAGTCCCGAAGCAAACGCGGACGGGAGGCCCATATTAATTCTAAAAGGGCTAGACAAATTCCTACATATCAGGACTTTCCGATGGAGTCGATCCGATCGGTGGCCACTGCCCTACAAGGGGAGGATTGGTTAGCCGCGATCGACATCAAAGATGCTTATTTGCACATTCCCATCTTTCCAGTCCACCAAAAATTTCTACGCTTTGCAGTAGAAGGGCGCCATTTTCAGTTCAGAGCCTTACCCTTCGGTTTGGCCACAGCACCACGAGTGTTTACAAAAATTCTGGCCCTTTATTGGCCAATCTAAGAACACAAGGTGTAATGATAATGGCACATCTAGATGACTTGTTGCTGATAGGCCACTCAGTGAAAAAACTAGACGTGGTCGTTCACAAGACAATCAAGTATCTGGAATCTCACGGTTGGATTATCAACCGAGACAAGTCAGCCCTAAAAACCAGTCAAAAGTCTGGAATACTTGGGGCTAAGGTTGGATTCAGGCCAGAGAAAAATATTCTTGCCTCGAGGAAAGGTGTTGTCTTTGAAAGATTTGATCCACTTAGTGGGTACAAAAAAGACAGCCGTCCATACGCCTGTATATGAGGCTGCTGGGAAAAATGGTGGCATCATTCGAAGCAGTACCCTACGGTCAATTCCATTCAAGGAATTTGCAAGGGGCCATACTGTCAGCCTGGAACAAAAAAGTTCAGGCCCTAGACTTACAATGTCCTTGTCCCCTTCCGTTCGCAAGAGCCTCCGTTGGTGGTTGGTTCCCCAGAATCTGGAAAAAAGGAAATCCTTCAGTCCGATTTCTTGGAAGGTGGTCACTACAGATGCCAGCCTTATAGGCTGGGGAGCAGTACTGGAGCAATGGTCTCTCCAGGGCAGATGGTCGGATGCAGAAAAGGCCCTGCCCATCAATCTCTTAGAGATACGAGCAGCCCGGTATGCCCTAGTAGCATGGACATCCAAACTCCAAGGGTCCCCTGTCAGAATTCAATCAGACAATGCCACAGCAGTGGCATATATCAATCATCAGGGGGGCACCAGGAGTCGTGCAGCCCAGAGGGAAGTAAATTACATCCTGAAATGGGCAGAAAAATATGTCCCAGCCATATCTGCGGTATTCATTCCAGGAGTGGAGAATTGGAAGGCGGACTTTCTAAGTCGCCAGCAATTAGGCCCAGAGGAAGGGTCCCTTCACCCCGAGGTTTTCTGGACAATATGTCAGCGGTGGGGAACATCGGATGTAGATCTTCTAGCATCCAGATTCAACGCAAAGGGGGACAGGTTTGTCTCTCGGACAAGGGATCCCCTAGCTTGCGGCTCGGATGCCCTAGTGTTCCCTTGGGATCAGTTCAAGCTGATATATGCATTCACACCGCCACAATGGTTACCTCGATTACTCCGCAGAATCAGGGTAGAAAAGAAACCAGTGATTCCGGTGGCTCCAGCGTGGCCCCGAAGAGCGTGGTACGCGGAGATTGTAAAATGTCAGTGGGGAGTCCTTGGACTCTCCCACGTCGTCCGGACCTGCTTTCGCAAGGACCGATATACCACCCTTCCTTACCAGCCCTAGGTTTGACGGCCTGGCTATTGAAGCCCACATTCTAAAAAAGAGAGGGCTCTCTAATTCTGTGGTATCTACCATGATCAATGCCAGGAAGCCGGTATCCAGGCAGATCTACTATAGAATCTGGAAGGCGTACATCGCGTGGTGTGAGGCCAAGAAATGGCATCCACATAAGTACGTAATAGGTAGGTTTCTGGACTTCCTACAGTGGGCTGTAGATAGGAAGCTTGCCTTGAGTACTATCAAGGGTCAGATTTCGGCCTTGTCAATATTTTTTCAAAGGCCCTTGGCTTCGCATTCACTAGTCAAAGCCTTTATACAAGGAGTGATGCGTATTAGTCCTCCGGTTAATATTCCCATATGTCCATGGGACTTAAACCTGGTTCTGTCGGTTCTACAGAAACAACCATTTGAACCATTACAGCACATTTCTTTGGTGCTTCTCACCAGGAAATTGATTTTTCTAGTAGCCATTTGTTCGGCTAAAAGAGTGTCGGAATTAGCAGCTATGTCCTGTAGGGAGCCATATCTGGTTATCCATAAGGACAGAGTAGTGTTACGTCCTCAGCCAGCCTTTCTTCCTAAGGTGGTATCGAGGTTTCATTTGAACCAAGATGTGGTTCTTCCTTCTTTTTTCCCCAAACCTAGTTCGGTAGAGGAAAAGTTATTACATTCTTTGGATGTAGTAAGAGCAGTTAAAGCTTATCTAAAAGCCACTGCTCAGATTCACAGAACGGGTACTTTGTTTGTTCTGCCGGAAGGCCCCAGAAAGGGTCAGGCAGCGTCAAAATCTACTTTAGCCAAGTGGATTCGACAGGTCATGATGCAAGCCTATGGCTTGAGAAGGAGACCGCCTCCGTTCAAAGTTAGGGCGCACTCCACGAGAGCAGTTGGAACTTCATGGGCAGTGCATCACCAGGCCTCCCTGGCTCAGGTCTGTAAGGCTGCAACATGGTCTTCAGTACACACGTTTACTAGGTTCTACCAGGTGGACGTTAGAAGTCAGGAGGATGTCGCCTTTGGGCGCAGTGTGTTGCAGGCCGCAAAAGATCCTCATGTCTGATAGCGCTCAGCTTATATATGGTGTATCCCCCCCCCTCATTGGGCATTGCTTTAGGACATCCCATTAGTAATGACTATGTCGCTCTGTGTCCCGTGATGTACGAGAAAGAAAATAGGATTTTTATAACAGCTTACCTGTAAAATCCTTTTCTTGGAGTACATCACGGGACACAGAGCTCCCGCCCCTCTTTGGGGACACTTATTGCTTTGCTACAAAACTGAGGTACTCCCGGATGGGAGGGGCTTATATAGGGGAGGGTACTTCCGGTTTTGGAAGTTGCCAGTGCCAGCACCTGACGGTATCTATATAACCCATTAGTAATGACTATGTCGCTCTGTGTCCCGTGATGTACTCCAAGAAAAGGATTTTACAGGTAAGCTGTTATAAAAATCCTATTTTTTATTTTTACTTTTACAACAACAGCGCCCCCTTCTGATCCTTTTATACATGAAAACTGACTTCATCAGATCAAAAATCTAGAGGTAAAGTTCACACCTAATAAAATAAAATAAATCTGAAGCCCTCAACTTGGTACAACAGTTAGTGTCTTGAAAAAGTATTCATACCCCTTGAAATGTTCCGTATTTTGTCATGTTACAAGCAGCTCTGGCTGTACTTTAGGGTCGTTGTCCTGCTGGAAGGTGAACCTCTGCCCCTCCCTCCAGTCTCAAGTCTTTTGCCGACTCTAACAGGTTTTCTTCTAAGATTGTCCTGTATTTGTCTCCATCCATCTTCCCATCAACTCTGACCAGCTTCTCTGTCCCTGCTGAAGAAAAGCATCCCCACCACATGATGCTGCCACCACCATGTTTCACAGTGGGGATGGTGTGTTCAGGGTGATGTGCAGTGTTAGTTTTCCCCACACATAGCGTTTTGTTTTTAGGCCAAAAAAAGTTGAATTTTGCTGTCATGTGACCAGAGCACCTTCTTCCACAAGTTTGCTATGTCCCCCCACATGATTGCTGTGTCCCCCACATGATTGCTGTGTCCCCCACATGATTGCTGTGTCCCCCCACATGGCTGCTGTGTCCCCCCACATGGCTGCTGTGTCCCCCCACATGATTGCTGTGTCCCCCACATGATTGCTGTGTCCCCCCACATGGCTGCTGTGTCCCCCACATGATTGCTGTGTCCCCCACATGATTGCTGTGTCCCCCCACATGGCTGCTGTGTCCCCCACATGGCTGCTGTGTCCCCCACATGATTGCCGTGTCCCCCACATGATTGCCGTGTCCCCCCACATGATTGCCGTGTCCCCCCACATGATTGCCGTGTCCCCCCACATGGCTGCTGTGTCCCCCACATGATTGCTGTGTCCCCCACATGATTGCTGTGTCCCCCACATGATTGCTGTGTCCCCCACATGATTGCTGTGTCCCCCCACATGGCTGCTGTGTCCCCCCACATGTTTGCTGTGTCCCCCACATGATTGCTGTGTCCCCCACATGGTTGCTGTGTCCCCCACATGATTGCTGTGTCCCCCACATGATTGCTGTGTCCCCCCACATGATTGCTGTGTCCCCCCACATGGCTGCTGTGTCCCCCCCATGATTGCTGTGTCCCCCCCATGATTGCTGTGTCCCCCCCATGATTGCTGTGTCCCCCACATGATTGCTGTGTCCCCCACATGGCTTCTCACAAACTACAAACAGGACTTCTTATGACTTTCCTTCACCAATGTCTTTCTTCTTGTCACTCTTCCATAAAGGGCAGATTTGTGGAGAAGCACGACTAATAGTTGTCCTGTGGACAGATTCTCCCCCCTGAGCTGTGGATCTCTGCAGCTCTTCCAGACTTGCCATGGGACCTCTTGGCTGCTTCTCTGATGAATGCTCTCCTTGCCCGGCCGGTCAGTTTAGGTGGACGGCCATGTCTTGGTAGGTTTGCAGTTGTGCCATACTCTTTCCATTTTCTGATGATGGATTAAACAGAGCTCCGTGAGATGATCAAAGCTTGGGAGATTTTATTATAACCTAACCCTGCTTTATACTTCTCCACAACTTTATCCCTGACCTGTCTGGTGTGTTCCTTGGCCTTCATGATGCTGTTTGTTCACTAAGGTTCTCCAACAAACCTCTGAGGGCTTCACAGAACAGCTGTATTTATACTGAGATTATATGATACACAGGTGGAATTTACTAATTAGGGGACTTCTGAAGGCAATTGGTTCTCCTAGATTTTAGTTATCAGAGTAAAGGGGGCTGAATACAAATGCCCCCCCCCCCCCACACTTTTCACATATTTATTTCTATCATTTTCCTTCCACTTCACAATTATGTGCCACTTTGTGTTGGTCCATCACATAAAATCCCAATAAAATACATTTACGTTTTTGGTTGTAACATGACAAAGTGTACGAAATTGTAAGGGGTATGAATACTTTTTCCAGGCATTGTGTGTATATATATATATATCTGTGATGTCGGTGTGACGGGGCAGAAAACAATGCTGCATGGTCAGTGTGACGGAGCTTTCCTGGTCATGTGATCATATCACAAATCTCGGGGCGGGGGAGGTGAGGGAGGGTGCAGTCTGGTTGCTATGTGTATATTTACCGTATACAGTCACCTGTGTGTATATATTACCCCTTATATACAGCAAACTCCTCTCCTAATACGGGGATTCCGAGTACTCCCCATTTTACTATACATGTTCCAAACACCAACTGCCTCAAAGTGATCCCTCTCTGACCAACTGCGTCAAAGTGATCCCTCTCTGACCAACTGCGTCAAAGTGATCCCTCTCTGACCAACTGTGTCAAAGTGATCCCTCTCTGACCAACTGCGTCAAAGTGATCCCTTTCTGACCAACTGCGTCAAAGTGATCCCTCTCTGAGCAACTGCGTCAAAGTGATCCCTCTCTGATCAAAGTGATCCCTCTCTAACCAACTGCGTCAAAGTGATCCCTTTCTGACCAACTGCGTCAAAATGATCCCTCTCTGATCAAAGTGATCCCTCTCTGAGCAACTGCGTCAAAGTGATCCCTTTCTGACCAACTGCGTCAAAGTGATCCCTCTCTGACCAACTGCGTCAAAGTGATCCCTCTCTGACCAACTGCGTCAAAGTGATCCCTCTCTGATCAAAGTGATCCCTCTCTGACCAACTGCGTCAAAGTGATCCCTTTCTGACCAACTGCGTCAAAGTGATCCCTCTCTGATCAAAGTGATCCCTCTCTGAGCAACTGCGTCAAAGTGATCCCTCTCTGAGCAACTGTGTCAAAGTGATCCCTCTCTGACCAACTGTGTCAAAGTGATTCCTCTCTGACCAACGGCGTCAAAGTGATCCCTCTCTGACCAACTGCGTCAAAGTGATCCCTCTCTGATCAAAGTGATCCCTCTCTGACCAACTGCACCAAAGTGATCCCTCTCTGGCCAACTGTGTCAAAGTGATCCCTCTCTGACCAACTGCGTCAAAGTGATCCCTCTCTGACCAACTGCGTCAAAGTGATCCCTCTCTGATCAAAGTGATCCCTTTCTGACCAACTGCGTCAAAGTGATCCCTCTCTGACCAACTGCGTCAAAGTGATCCCTTTCTGACCAACTGCGTCAAAGTGATCCCTCTCTGATCAAAGTGATCCCTCTCTGACCAACTGCGTCAAAGTGATCCCTTTCTGACCAACTGCGTCAAAGTGATCCCTCTCTGAGCAACTGCGTCAAAGTGATCCCTCTCTGAGCAACTGCGTCAAAGTGATCCCTCTCTGAGCAACTGCGTCAAAGTGATCCCTCTCTGACCAACTGTGTCAAAGTGATCCCTCTCTGACCAACGGCGTCAAAGTGATCCCTCTCTGACCAACTGCGTCAAAGTGATCCCTCTCTGATCAAAGTGATCCCTCTCTGAGCAACTGCGTCAAAGTGATCCCTCTCTGACCAACTGTGTCAAAGTGATTCCTCTCTGACCAACGGCGTCAAAGTGATCCCTCTCTGACCAACTGTATCAAAGTGATCCCTCTCTGACCAACTGTATCAAAGTGATCCCTCTCTGATCAACTGCATCAAAGTGATCCCTCTCTGACCAACTGCGTCAAAGTGATCCCTCTCTGACCAACTGCCTCAAAGTGATCCCTCTCTGACCAACTGCCTCAAAGTGATCCCTCTCTGACCAACTGCCTCAAAGTGATCCCTCTCTGACCAACTGCCTCAAAGTGATCCCTCTCTGACCAACTGCGTCAAAGTGATCCCTCTCTGATCAAAGTGATCCCTCTCTGATCAACTGCATCAAAGTGATCCCTCTCTGACCAACTGCGTCAAAGTGATCCCTCTCTGACCAACTGCCTCAAAGTGATCCCTCTCTGACCAACTGCCTCAAAGTGATCCCTCTCTGACCAACTGCGTCAAAGTGATCCCTCTCTGATCAAAGTGATCCCTCTCTGAGCAACTGCATCAAAGTGATCCCTCTCTGAGCAACTGCGTCAAAGTGATCCCTCTCTGAGCAACTGTGTCTAAGTGATCCCTCTCTGACCAACTGTGTCAAAGTGATCCCTCTCTGACCAACTGCGTCAAAGTGATCCCTCTCTGACCAGCTGCGTCAAAGTGATCCCTCTCTGACCAACTGCGTCAAAGTGATCCCTCTCTGACCAACTGCCTTAAAGTAATCCCTCTCTGAGCAACTGCGTCAAAGTGATCCCTCTCTGACCAACTGCACCAAAGTGATCCCTCTCTGACCAACTGTGTCAAAGTGATCCCTCTCTGACCAACTGTGTCAAAGTGATCCCTCTCTGACCAACTGCGTCAAAGTGATCCCTCTCTGATCAACTGCCTCAAAGTGATCCCTCTCTGACCAACTGTGTCAAAGTGATCCCTCTCTGACCAACTGCCTCAAAGTGATGCCTCTATGACCAACTGCGTCAAAGTGATGCCTCTATGACCAACTGCGTCAAAGTGATCCCTCTCTGACCATCTGCGTCACAGTGATCCCTCTCTGACCATCTGCGTCACAGTGATCCCTCTCTGACCAACTGCGTCAAAGTGATCCCTCTGACCAACTGCGTCACAGTGATCCGTCTCTGACCAACTGCGTCACAGTGATCCGTCTCTGACCAGCGGCGTCAAAGTGATCCCTCTCTGACCAGCGGCGTCAAAGTGATCCCTCTCTGACCAACGGCGTCAAAGTGATCCCTCTCTGACCAACTGCCTCAAATTGATCCCTCTCTGACCAACTGCCTCAAAGTGATCCCTCTCTGACCAACTGCCTCAAAGTGATCCCTCTCTGACCACCTGTGACAACGTGATCCCTCTCTGACCAACTGTGTCAAAGTGATCC
Source organism: Rana muscosa (assembly GCA_029206835.1). NCBI lineage: Eukaryota > Metazoa > Chordata > Amphibia > Anura > Ranidae > Rana > Rana muscosa. The sequence goes on from JARGYO010001018.1 coordinate 70,118, forward strand.
CTCTCTGACCAACTGTGTCAAAGTGATCCCTCTCTGACCAACTGTGTCAAAGTGATCCCTCTCTGACCAACTGTGTCAAAGTGATCCCTCTCTGACCAACTGTGTCAAAGTGATCCCTCTCTGACCAACGGCGTCAAAGTGATCCCTCTCTGACCAACGGCGTCAAAGTGATCCCTCTCTGACCAACTGTGACAAAGTGATCCCTCTCTGACCAACTGCGTCAAAGTGATCCCTCTCTGATCAAAGTGATCCCTCTCTGACCAACTGCGTCAAAGTGATCCCTCTCTGAGCAACTGCGCCAAAGTGATCCCTCTCTGACCAACTGCGTCAAAGTGATCCCTCTCTGACCAACTGCGTCAAAGTGATCCCTCTCTGACCAACTGCGTCAAAGTGATCCCTCTCTGACCAACTGCGTCAAAGTGATTCCTCTCTGACCAACTGCGTCAAAGTGATCCCTCTCTGACCAACTGCGTCAAAGTGATCCCTCTCTGACCAACTGTGTCAAAGTGATCCCTCTCTGACCAACTGCGTCAAAGTGATCCCTCTCTGACCAACTGTGTCAAAGTGATCCCTCTCTGACCAACTGCGTCAAAGTGATCCCTCTCTGACCAACTGCGTCAAAGTGATCCCTCTCTGACCAACTGCGTCAAAGTGATTCCTCTCTGACCAACTGCCTCAAAGTGATCCCTCTCTGACCAACTGCCTCAAAGTGATCCCTCTCTGACCAACTGTATCAAAGTGATCCCTCTCTGACCAACTGTATCAAAGTGATCCCTCTCTGATCAAAGTGATCCCTCTCTGGCCAACTGCGTCAAAGTGATCCCTCTCTGACCAACTGTATCAAAGTGATCCCTCTCTGAGAAACTGCGTCAAAGTGATTCCTCTCTGACCAACTGTATCAAAGTGATCCCTCTCTGGCCAACTGCGTCAAAGTGATCCCTCTCTGGCCAACTGCGTCAAAGTGATCCCTCTCTGACCAACTGCATCAAAGTGATCCCTCTCTGACCAACTGTATCAAAGTGATCCCTCTCTGATCAAAGTGATCCCTCTCTGGCCAACTGCGTCAAAGTGATCCCTCTCTGGCCAACTGCGTCAAAGTGATCCCTCTCTGGCCAACTGTGTCAAAGTGATTCCTCCCTGACCAACTGTGTCAAAGTGATCCCTCTCTGACCAACTGTATCAAAGTGATCCCTCTCTGACCAACTGCGTCAAAGTGATCCCTCTCTGACCAACTGCGTCAAAGTGATCCCTCTCTGGCCAACTGCGTCAAAGTGATCCCTCTATGACCAACTGTATCAAAGTGATCCCTCTCTGACCAACTGTATCAAAGTGATCCCTCTCTGATCAAAGTGATCCCTCTCTGGCCAACTGCATCGAAGTGTTCCCTCTCTGGCCAACTGCGTCAAAGTGATCCCTCTCTGGCCAACTGCGTCAAAGTGATCCCTCTCTGGCCAACTGTGTCAAAGTGATTCCTCTCTGACCAACTGTGTCAAAGTGATCCCTCTCTGAGCAACTGCGTCAAAGTGATCCCTCTCTGACCAACTGCACCAAAGTGATCCCTCTCTGACCAACTGTGTCAAAGTGATCCCTCTCTGACCAACTGCGTCAAAGTGATCCCTCTCTGATCAACTGCCTCAAAGTGATCCCTCTCTGACCAACTGCCTCAAAGTGATGCCTCTATGACCAACTGCCTCAAAGTGATGCCTCTATGACCAACTGCGTCAAAGTGATGCCTCTATGACCAACTGCGTCAAAGTGATCCCTCTCTGACCATCTGCGTCACAGTGATCCCTCTCTGACCATCTGCGTCACAGTGATCCCTCTCTGACCAACTGCGTCAAAGTGATCCCTCTGACCAACTGCGTCACAGTGATCCGTCTCTGACCAACTGCGTCACAGTGATCCCTCTCTGACCAGCGGCGTCAAAGTGATCCCTCTCTGACCAGCGGCGTCAAAGTGATCCCTCTCTGACCAACGGCGTCAAAGTGATCCCTCTCTGACCAACTGCCTCAAATTGATCCCTCTCTGACCAACTGCCTCAAAGTGATCCCTCTCTGACCAACTGCCTCAAAGTGATCCCTCTCTGACCACCTGTGACAACGTGATCCCTCTCTGACCAACTGTGTCAACGTGATCCCTCTCTGACCAACTGTGTCAAAGTGATCCCTCTCTGACCAACTGTGTCAAAGTGATCCCTCTCTGACCAACTGTGTCAAAGTGATCCCTCTCTGACCAACGGCGTCAAAGTGATCCCTCTCTGACCAACGGCGTCAAAGTGATCCCTCTCTGACCAACTGTGACAAAGTGATCCCTCTCTGACCAACTGCGTCAAAGTGATCCCTCTCTGATCAAAGTGATCCCTCTCTGACCAACTGCGTCAAAGTGATCCCTCTCTGAGCAACTGCGCCAAAGTGATCCCTCTCTGACCAACTGCGTCAAAGTGATCCCTCTCTGACCAACTGCGTCAAAGTGATCCCTCTCTGACCAACTGCGTCAAAGTGATCCCTCTCTGACCAACTGCGTCAAAGTGATTCCTCTCTGACCAACTGTGTCAAAGTGATCCCTCTCTGACCAACTGTGTCAAAGTGATCCCTCTCTGACCAACTGCGTCAAAGTGATCCCTCTCTGACCAACTGCGTCAAAGTGATCCCTCTCTGACCAACTGCGTCAAAGTGATCCCTCTCTGACCAACTGCGTCAAAGTGATCCCTCTCTGACCAACTGCGTCAAAGTGATTCCTCTCTGACCAACTGCCTCAAAGTGATCCCTCTCTGACCAACTGCCTCAAAGTGATCCCTCTCTGACCAACTGTATCAAAGTGATCCCTCTCTGACCAACTGTATCAAAGTGATCCCTCTCTGATCAAAGTGATCCCTCTCTGGCCAACTGCGTCAAAGTGATCCCTATCTGACCAACTGTATCAAAGTGATCCCTCTCTGATCAAAGTGATCCCTCTCTGGCCAACTGCGTCAAAGTGATCCCTCTCTGGCCAACTGCGTCAAAGTGATCCCTCTCTGGCCAACTGCGTCAAAGTGATCCCTCTCTGGCCAACTGCGTCAAAGTGATCCCTCTCTGGCCAACTGCGTCAAAGTGATCCCTCTCTGACCAACTGCCTCAAAGTGATCCCTCTCTGACCAACTGTATCAAAGTGATCCCTCTCTGACCAACTGTATCAAAGTGATCCCTCTCTGATCAAAGTGATCCCTCTCTGGCCAACTGCGTCAAAGTGATCCCTCTCTGACCAACTGTATCAAAGTGATCCCTCTCTGAGAAACTGCGTCAAAGTGATCCCTCTCTGGCCAACTGCGTCAAAGTGATCCCTCTCTGGCCAACTGCGTCAAAGTGATCCCTCTCTGGCCAACTGCGTCAAAGTGATCCCTCTCTGACCAACTGCATCAAAGTGATCCCTCTCTGACCAACTGTATCAAAGTGATCCCTCTCTGATCAAAGTGATCCCTCTCTGGCCAACTGCGTCAAAGTGATCCCTCTCTGGCCAACTGCGTCAAAGTGATCCCTCTCTGACCAACTGTATCAAAGTGATCCCTCTCTGACCAACTGCGTCAAAGTGATCCCTCTCTGGCCAACTGCGTCAAAGTGATCCCTCTCTGGCCAACTGCGTCAAAGTGATCCCTCTATGACCAACTGCCTCAAAGTGATCCCTCTCTGACCAACTGTATCAAAGTGATCCCTCTCTGACCAACTGTATCAAAGTGATCCCTCTCTGATCAAAGTGATCCCTCTCTGGCCAACTGCATCGAAGTGTTCCCTCTCTGGCCAACTGCGTCAAAGTGATCCCTCTCTGGCCAACTGCGTCAAAGTGATCCCTCTCTGGCCAACTGTGTCAAAGTGATTCCTCTCTGACCAACTGTGTCAAAGTGATCCCTCTCTGAGCAACTGCGTCAAAGTGATCCCTCTCTGAGCAACTGCGTCAAAGTGATCCCTCCCTGACCAACTGTGTCAAAGTGATCCCTCTCTGACCAACTGTATCAAAGTGATCCCTCTCTGAGCAACTGCGTCAAAGTGATCCCTCTCTGACCAACTGTGTCAAAGTGATCCCTCTCTGACCAACTGTGTCAAAGTGATCCCTCTCTGACCAACTGTATCAAAGTGATCCCTCTCTGAGCAACTGTGTCAAAGTGATCCCTCTCTGACCAACTGTGTCAAAGTGATCCCTCTCTGACCAACTGCGTCAAAGTGATCCCTCTCTGGCCAACTGCGTCAAAGTGATCCCTCTCTGATCAAAGTGATCCCTCTCTGACCAACTGTATCAAAGTGATCCCTCTCTGGCCAACTGCCTCAAAGTGATCCCTCTATGACCAACTGCCTCAAAGTGATCCCTCTCTGACCAACTGTATCAAAGTGATCCCTCTCTGACCAACTGTATCAAAGTGATCCCTCTCTGATCAAAGTGATCCCTCTGGCCAACTGCGTCAAAGTGATCCCTCTCTGGCCAACTGCGTCAAAGTGATCCCTCTCTGGCCAACTGCGTCAAAGTGATCCCTCTCTGGCCAACTGCGTCAAAGTGATCCCTCTCTGGCCAACTGTGTCAAAGTGATCCCTCTCTGACCAACTGTGTCAAAGTGATCCCTCTCTGACCAACTGTATCAAAGTGATCCCTCTCTGACCAACTGCGTCAAAGTGATCCCTCTCTGGCCAACTGTGTCAAAGTGATCCCTCTCTGACCAACTGTGTCAAAGTGATCCCTCTCTGGCCAACTGTGTCAAAGTGATCCCTCTCTGGCCAACTGTGTCAAAGTGATCCCTCTCTGGCCAACTGTGTCAAAGTGATCCCTCTCTGGCCAACTGTGTCAAAGTGATCCCTCTCTGACCAACTGTGTCAAAGTGATCCCTCTCTGACCAACTGTATCAAAGTGATCCCTCTCTGACCAACTGCGTCAAAGTGATCCCTCTCTGATCAAAGTGATCCCTCTCTGACCAACTGTATCAAAGTGATCCCTCTCTGACCAACTGCCTCAAAGTGATCCCTCTCTGAGCAACTGTGTCAAAGTGATCCCTCTCTGAGCAACTGTATCAAAGTGATCCCTCTCTGACCAACTGTGTCAAAGTGATCCTTCTCTGAGCAACTGTGTCAAAGTGATCCCTCTCTGAGCAACTGTATCAAAGTGATCCCTCTCTGATCAAAGTGATCCCTCTCTGACCAACTGTATCAAAGTGATCCCTCTCTGACCAACTGCCTCAAAGTGATCCCTCTCTGGCCAACTGCGTCAAAGTGATCCCTCTCTGGCCAACTGCGTCAAAGTGATCCCTCTCTGACCAACTGCGCCAAAGTGATTCCTCTCTGACCAACTGCGTCAAAGTGATCCGTCTCTGACCAACTGCGTCAAAGTGATCCGTCTCTGACCAACTGCGTCAAAGTGATCCCTCTCTGAGCAACTGCGTCAAAGTGATCCCTCTCTGAGCAACTGCGTCAAAGTGATCCCTCTCTGAGCAACTGCGTCAAAGTGATCCCTCTCTGACCAACTGCGTCAAAGTGATCCCTCTCTGACCAACTGCCTCAAAGTGATCCCTCTCTGACCAACTGCCTCAAAGTGATCCCTCTCTGACCAACTGTGTCAAAGTGATCCCTCTCTGACCAACTGTGTCAAAGTGATCCCTCTCTGACCAACTGTGTCAAAGTGATCCCTCTCTGACCAACTGTGTCAAAGTGATCCCTCTCTGACCAACTGTGTCAAAGTGATCCCTCTCTGACCAACTGTGTCAAAGTGATCCCTCTCTGACCAACTGTGTCAAAGTGATCCCTCTCTGACCAGCTGTGTCAAAGTGATCCCTCTCTGACAAACTCCATCAAAGTGATCCCTCTCTGACCCCCCACAATAAAGTGATCCCTCTGTGGCCAGTCCCTACTCTCCACCCTGCAGATTGCTGCTCTCCTATTGGCTCCCACTCCTCGGAGGGTGATAATAATTCCAGTATGGGGGACACAGCTGGAGGTGAATGGAGTTGTAGACCAGAATCCCCCCTGTGGAGATTAGGACGGGGTCTTCTGCATTTATTTACATCATGTATATTACAGCAGGATAAGTGAGACTCCCTAAGGAAGGGGCGGGGCTGCGGATAACATCCCCCCCCCCAGAATGTTGGGTTGGAGGGATCGGATGCGGTGTTTGTCCAGCTTGGAGCGGAGTGTTGGCTCGGTCACAGCTGATGTAACAATCGGCATTGTGTGTCGCCTGGCATGCCGTCAGTGCCGAGCCTCTTCTAATATTTGCTTTGTGCCGAGCCGGATCCTTCCGATCGAGACGATCGGCAATGTCCTGAGGAGGTTGCGTCATCTCTGTACCGACGTCATTCCTGAGGAATAAAGAGGACCTGTCGGTGTATAGAGGGGGTATATAGAGGGGGTATATAGAGAGTATATAGAGGGTATATAGAGAGTATATAGAGGGGGTATAGAGGGAGTATATAGAGGGTGTATAGAGAGTGTATATAGTATATACGGGGTGTATATATGGAGTATATAGAGAGTGTATATAGTATATACGGGGTGTATATATGGAGTATATAGAGAGTGTATATAGTATATACGGTGGTATATATGGAGTATATAGAGTGTATATAGTATATATGGGGTGTATATATGGGGGTATATAGAGAGTGTATATACAGGGTGTATATATGGAGTATATAGAGAGTGTATATAGTATATATGGGGTGTATATATGGAGTATATAGAGAGTGTATATAGTATATATGGGGTGTATATATGGAGTATATAGAGAGTGTATATAGTATATACGGGGTGTATATATGGAGTATATAGAGAGTGTATATAGTATATATGGGGGAATATATGGAGTATATAGAGAGTGTATATAGTATATATGGGGGGTATATATGGGGTATATAGAGGGTGTATATAGTATATATGGGGTGAATATATGGAGTATAGAGAGTGTATATAGTATATTCGGGGGTATATATGGGGTGTATATATGGAGTATAGAGAGTGTATATACGGGGGTATATATGGGGTATATAGAGAGTGTTTATAGTATATATGGGGGTATATATGGAGTATATAGAGGGTGTATATAGTATATACGGGGTGTATATATGGGGTATATAGAGGGTGTATATAGTATATACGGGGTGTATATATGGGGTATATAGAGGGTGTATATAGTATATATGGGGTGTATATATGGAGTATAGAGAGTGTATATAGTATATTCGGGGGTATATATGGGGTGTATATATGGAGTATAGAGAGTGTATATACGGGGGTATATATGGGGTATATAGAGAGTGTTTATAGTATATATGGGGGTATATATGGAGTATATAGAGGGTGTATATAGTATATACGGGGTGTATATATGGGGTATATAGAGGGTGTATATAGTATATACGGGGTGTATATATGGGGTATATAGAGGGTGTATATAGTATATATGGGGTGTATATATGGGGTATATAGAGGGTGTATATAGTATATATGGGGTGTATATATGGAGTATATAGAGGGTGTATATAGTATATATGGGGTGTATATATGGGGTATATAGAGGGTGTATATAGTATATATGGGGTGTATATGTGGGGTATACACAGACTGGCTACAGTAGGTACTCATGTGGTACACAGATCAGTCCTGTCAATGTAAGAAGGTTCTCCTAATGACAACTCGTTATGTGTATAGAAGACACCTGTCCACAGAATCTCTTTCCTCCAATCACAGCTCACCATCATGGGGGAGACCAAAGAGCTGTCAGAGGACGTCGGGGAGAAGATTGGAGACCTGCACAAGGCTGGAATGGGCTACAAGACCATCAGGAAGAAGCTCGGTGAGAAGGAGACAACTGTTGGAGGGATTATTATTCACAAATGGAGGAAATACAAAGTAACCATCAATCGCCCTCGGTCTGGAGCTCCATGTAAGATTTCTCCTCATGGGGTGAGGATGGTCATCAGAAAAGTGAGGGATCCGCCCAGAACTACATGGGAGGAGCTTGTGAAGGATCTCAGTTGGGACCTCAGTCACCAAACACACCATTGGTGACACAATACACCGCCATAGATTGAAATCCTGCAGCCCCCGCAAGGCCCCCTCCTGAGGAAGACACAGGTACAGCCCGTCTGAAGTCTCCCAATGAACATCTAAATGATTCAGAGGAGGATCGGGGAGAAAGTTCTGTGGTCAGATGAGACCAAAATTCAGCTCTTTGTCATCAACTCGACTCGCCGTGTTTGGAGGAAGAAAATGGTGACTATGACCCTAAGAACTCCATCCCTCCAGTCACACGGAGGGGGAAACACGAGGCTTTGGGGCTGTTTCTCCGATAAAGGTCCAGGCTGACTTTGCCGCATTGAGGGGCCAATGGGCGGGGCCACGTATTGTAAGATCTTGGATGAGAACAGTGGCGGCTGGTGCTCAAATTTTTGGGGGGGGCGCAAACAAACTGAAAAAAAACACATCAATTGCCGCCACTGTGCCCAAACGCCACTAGTTTGTCCCCAAATGCAGCCAGTTTGTCCCCATTACACAGCCAGTTTGTCCCCCATTACACAGCCAGTTTGTCCCCCATTGCACAGCCAGTTTGTCCCCCATTACACAGCCAGTTTGTCCCCCAATATATAGCCAGTTTGTCCCCATATACAGCCAGTTTGTCCCCCAATACACAGCCAGTTTGTCCCCCAATACACAGCCAGTTTGTCCCCCAATACACAGCCAGTTTGTCCCCATTACACAGCCAGTTTGTCCCCCATTATACAGCCAGTTTGTCCCCATTACACAGCCAGTTTGTCCCCATTACACAGCCAGTTTGTCCCCCAATATACAGCCAGTTTGTCCCCCAATATACAGCCAGTTTGTCCCCAATATACAGCCAGTTTGTCCCCCATTATACAGCCAGTTTGTCCCCCAATATACAGCCAGTTTGTCCCCATATACAGCCAGTTTGTCCCCCAATATACAGCCAGTTTGTCCCCCAATATACAGCCAGTTTGTCCCCATATACAGCCAGTTTGTCCCCAATATACAGCCAGTTTGTCCCCAATATACAGCCAGTTTGTCCCCCAATATACAGCCAGTTTGTCCCCCAATATACAGCCAGTTTGTCCCCATATACAGCCAGTTTGTCCCCCAATATACAGCCAGTTTGTCCCCATATACAGCCAGTTTGTCCCCCAATATACAGCCAGTTTGTCCCCCAATATACAGCCAGTTTGTCCCCAATATACAGCCAGTTTGTCCCCCAATATACAGCCAGTTTGTCCCCATTATACAGCCAGTTTGTCCCCCAATATACAGCCAGTTTGTCCCCCATATACAGCCAGTTTGTCCCCCAATATACAGCCAGTTTGTCCCCCAATATACAGCCAGTTTGTCCCCCAATATACAGCCAGTTTGTCCCCAATATACAGCCAGTTTGTCCCCCAATATACAGCCAGTTTGTCCCCAATATACAGCCAGTTTGTCCCCCAATATACCGCCAGTTTGTCCCCCAATATACCGCCAGTTTGTCCCCCATTATACAGCCAGTTTGTCCCCCATTATACAGCCAGTTTGTCCCCCAATATACAGCCAGTTTGTCCCCCAATATACAGCCAGTTTGTCCCCCATTATACAGCCAGTTTGTCCCCCAATATACAGCCAGTTTGTCCCCCATTATACAGCCAGTTTGTCCCCCATTATACAGCCAGTTTGTCCCCCAATATACAGCCAGTTTGTCCCCCAATATACAGCCAGTTTGTCCCCCAATATACAGCCAGTTTGTCCCCCAATATACAGCCAGTTTGTCCCCCATTATACAGCCAGTTTGTCCCCCATTATACAGCCAGTTTGTCCCCCATTATACAGCCAGTTTGTCCCCCATTATACAGCCAGTTTGTCCCCCATTACACAGCCAGTTTGTCCCCCATTACACAGCCAGTTTGTCCCCCATATACAGCCAGTTTGTCCCCATTATACAGCCAGTTTGTCCCCCATTATACAGCCAGTTTGTCCCCCAATATACAGCCAGTTTGTCCCCATTATACAGCCAGTTTGTCCCCCAATATACAGCCAGTTTGTCCCCCAATATACAGCCAGTTTGTCCCCCAATATACAGCCAGTTTGTCCCCCATTATACAGCCAGTTTGTCCCCCAATATACAGCCAGTTTGTCCCACCCCAGCCCTGCACTTACCTTCCTCGAGTCAGCGCCGTCCTTCTTCCGTCCTCGATGTCACTTCAGCCAATCAGGTTACCGGTAACCAGACCCAGTGAACCTGATTGGCCAGGGAACGCACCCCCTGTGCGTCCTCTCATTAGATATTTAGAAGCCGATTACAGCCCTCAGGCCGCTGGCTCTGATAGGCTCTTCTAAAGGCCAATCAGACGCTGTTATTCAGATGGCCGGCGCTCAAGGGGCCGGCCATCTGAATAGTGGGCGGCAGCAATACATAGGTTCATGCAATGCAAGAACCTATGTATTGTTGTGAGTGACGGCGGGGGCGGCGCTCCTGCACCCACTATGGACGGGCCGCCACTGGATGAGAACCTTCTTCCCTCATTCAGAACACTGAAGATGGGTCATGGATGGGTCTTCCAGCATGACAATCACCCAAAACATACCACCAAGGAGTGGCTTAAGAAGAAGCACATGAAGGTGATGGAGTGACCCAGCCAGTCTCCAGACCTTAATCCTATAGAAAATGTATGGAGGAGCTGAAACTTCGAGTTGCCAAGAAATCTTCAGGATTTAGAGAAGATCTGTAAAGAAGAGAGGAGCAAAATCCCTCCTGAGATGTGTGGAAACCTGATCACCAACCCTAATCCCCACCCCCAGACCACCCCCCTATCCCCTGACCACACCCCCAGACCACCCCCCTATCCCCTGACCACACACCCCCTATCCCCTGACCACACCCCCCCATCCCCATACCAAAATTCCTCCTGAGATGTGTGGAAACCTGATCACTAACCCTAACCCCCAGACCACCCCCCTATCTCCTGACCACACCCAGACCACCCCCCCATCCCCTGACCACTCCCCCCCATCCCCTGACCACACCCCCCCATCCCCATACCAAAATTCCTCCTGAGATGTGTGGAAACCTGATCACCAACCCTAATCCCCACCCCCAGACCACCCCCTATCCCCTGACCACACCCCAGACCACCCCCCTATCCCCTGACCACCCCCCCACCCCCAGACCACCCCCCATCCCCTGACCACACCCCCCATCCCCATACCCAAATTCCTCCTGAGATGTGTGGAAACCTGATCACTAACCCTAATCCCCAATCCCAGACCACCCCCTATCCCCTGACCACACCCCCCCATCCCCTGACCACACCCCCCCATCCCCATACCAAAATTCCTCCTGAGATGTGTGGAAACCTGATCACTAACCCTAACCCCCAGACCACACCCAGACCACCCCCCCATCCCCTGACCACTCCCCCCCATCCCCTGACCACACCCCCCCATCCCCATACCAAAATTCCTCCTGAGATGTGTGGAAACCTGATCACTAACCCTAACCCCCAGACCACCCCCCCTATTTCCTGACCACACCCCCAACCCCAGACCACCCCCCCATCCCCAGACCACACCCCCATCCCCAGACCACACCCCCATCCCCAGACCACACCCCCAACCCCAGACCAAAATCCCTCCTGAGATGTGGAAACCTGATCACCAACCCTAACCCCCACCCCCTATCCCCTGACCACACCCCCCATCCCCTGACCACACCCCCCATCCCCTGACCACACCCCCCCATCCCCATACCAAAATCCCTCCTGAGATGTGTGGAAACCTGATCACCACCTACAAGAAACGTCTGACCTCTGTGCTTCCCAACAAGGGTTTCCCCACCAACTACTAAGGGGATCAAATACTTATTTTACTCCATTTATAACATTTGTATCATGTGGTGTCTCTGGATTTTTGGTTGATATTCTGTCTCTATCATATAAAATACACTGATGATAAAAATTATAGACCCTTCATTTCTATGTAAGTTACACAATCTGCAGGGGAGACGGTCGTTATCCCCCCCCCCCTGTATATGTTCTGTATACAGCAACAGGATCATCCCTCAGAAATCTCCACCTTTTATGATTAATAAGCCCATCAGTGACTGTGCCCAGGCTGGGGTGATGTCATCAGTCAGCTGCAGGCAGGAGTGAGCATTTCCTCAGTCTCCCCCCCCCCCCCCCAGTGATGATAACTTTGTGTTTAGTGACAAGGTGAGAGGCGGCAGCAAGGGGCTGATCTGTGTCCGACATTTGTGAACACAACCAAGAGCTGCACAGACATCTGAGTCCAGGAAGGATGATCTGGTAATCGGACTCCTCCATATGTGTCCCGGGGAGACGGCAGAAAGCCCAGAACTTTCTATCTATCTGGAAAAGTCTCCGCCCCCTGCGCTCATATCAGCATCTCTGGCAGTGTTTGCGTTCCCCTCGTTATCTCCATCAAACATTCGTTCGCGGAGGGCGGAGCTCCGCCTTCTATTGTCTGCAATCTGATGGAACATCTCAAGGACAAACCCCGCCCACTCCGCCACGTCCTTCCAGCTCCACAAACATCGCTCAGCGACCTCCGACCATAACCAATCGATATCTCCGATCATCAATATCCCCGATCATCAATATCCCCGATCATCAATATCTCCGATCATCAATATCTCCGATCATCGATATCCCCGATCATCGATATCTCCGATCATCGATATCTCCGATCATCAATATCTCCGATCATCAATATCTCCGATCATCAATATCTCCGATCATCAATATCCCCGATCATCAATATCCCCGATCATCAATACCTCCAATCATCAATATCTCCGATCATCAATATCGCCGATCATCAATATCCCCGATCATCAATACCTCCAATCATCAATATCTCCGATCATCAATATCTCCGATCATCAATATCCCCGATCATCAATATCCCCGATCATCAATATCTCCGATCATCAATATCTCCGATCATCGATATCCCCGATCATCGATATCTCCGATCATCGATATCTCCGATCATCAATATCTCCGATCATCAATATCTCCGATCATCAATATCCCCGATCATCAATATCCCCGATCATCAATATCCCCGATCATCAATACCTCCAATCATCAATATCTCCGATCATCAATATCGCCGATCATCGATATCTCCGATCATCGATATCTCCGATCATCGATATCTCCAATCATCAATATCCCCGATCATCAATATCCCCGATCATCAATACCTCCAATCATCAATATCTCCGATCATCAATATCGCCGATCATCGATATCTCCGATCATCGATATCTCCAATCATCAATATCCCCGATCATCAATATCTCCGATCATCAATATCCCCGATCATCAATATCTTTCTTTTCTTTTATTGAGGAGCCAAATCTTATGGAGGAACTCCGGAGACGAGGATAGAGAGTCCTGTGATCTCAGGTGACAACACCGGAGCCGACTCCACAATGCAGCTTCCTGTGTCACCAACAGCATCTCCCCCTCCGTCCAATCAGCATGGAGGTGATCCAGGAAGTGATAGAGGAGAGATCTCCCCGGCTGTGCAGTCTGGAGGGGGAGGGGAGCCTGGATCAGAAGAGATAGAAAGATATTAGAATCCTGCAGCTGCTGACTCTTCATATATGGACACTTACCTGTCCTGGAGTCCAGCGACACCCGCAGCCGAGGAGGAGCCATCGCTCGTCACTCGTCTTCCCCCACCCCCCCCCCCCCGCCATCCTCGCTGAGGGAACCAGGAAGTGGAGTCTAGCGGCTTCACTGCCCGCTTCCCTACGGCGCATGCGCGAGTCGCTCTGCACCGTTCTGACTGGTCCTCCCGTGTTCTGGGAGCCGAGTGTTTCCCACAAGACAACCGGGGGGGAGGGGGGAAGTGACGTGCTTCCCGCAGAGAGGACCCCGGAAGTGGTGCAAATACCCGTCATAGACCGGGATCTGCACCCCCTCCCCCCCCAATCAGCGGAAGTTCTACTTTAGGGTGGAGCTCCACTTTAATCTCTTCCCTCCTCATCCCTCCTCCTCATCACCATCCTCATCCCCATCCCTCCTCATCCCCCCTCCTCATCATCCCCGTCCCTCCTCATCCCCGTCCCTCCTCATCCCTCCTCCTCACCATCCTCATCCCTCATCCCCGTCCCTCCTCATCCCTCCTCCTCATCACCATCCTCATCCCCGTCCCTCCTCATCCCTCCTCCCCATCCCCCCTCCTCATCACCATCCCACCTCCTCATCATCATCCCTCATCCCCGTCCCTCCTCATCCCTCCTCCCCATCCCCCCTCCTCATCACCATCCCTCCTCCTCATCACCATCCTCATCCCTCCTCCCCGTCCCTCCTCATCACCATCCTCATCCCCGTCCCTTCTCGTCCCCCCTCCTCATCATCCCCGTCCCTCCTCATCACCATCCTCATCCCTCATCCCCGTCCCTCCTCATCCCTCATCCCCGTCCCTCCTCATCCCTCCTCCTCATCACCATCCTCATCCCTCCTCCCCGTCCCTCCTCATCACCATCCTCATCCCTCATCCCCGTCCCTACTCATCCCCCCTCCTCATCATCCCCGTCCCTCCTCATCCCTCCTCATCACCATCCTCATCCCCGTCCCTCCTCATCCCTCCTCCTCACCATCCTCATCCCCGTCCCTCCTCATCACCATCCTCATCCCTCCTCCCCGTCCCTCCTCATCACCATCCTCATCCCCGTCCCTCCTCATCCCCCCTCCTCATCATCCCCGTCCCTCCTCATCCCTCCTCCTCATCACCATCCTCATCCCCGTCCCTCCTCCTCACCATCCTCATCCCCGTCCCTCCTCATCCCTCCTCATCACCATCCTCATCCCTCATCCCCGTCCCTCCTCATCCCTCCTCCCCATTGCCCTCCTCATCACCATCCCTCCTCCTCATCACCATCCTTATCCCCGTCCCTCCTCATCCCTCCTCCCCATCCCCCCTCCTCATCACCATCCCTCCTCCTCATCACCATCCTGATCCCTCCTCCCCGTCCCTCCTCATCACCATCCTCATCCCCGTCCCTCCTCATCACCATCCTGATCCCTCATCCCCGTCCCTTCTCATCCCCCCTCCTCATCATCCCCGTCCCTCCTCATCCCTCCTCCTCATCACCATCCTCATCCCCGTCCCTCCTCCTCACCATCCTCATCCCCGTCCCTCCTCATCCCTCCTCCTCATCACCATCCTCATCCCTCCTCCCCGTCCCTCCTCATCACCATCCTCATCCCCGTCCCTCCTCATCCCCCCTCCTCATCATCCCCGTCCCTCCTCATCACCATCCTCATCCCCGTCCCTCCTCATCCCTCCTCCTCACCATCCTCATCCCCGTCCCTCCTCATCCCTCCTCCTCATCACCATCCTCATCCCCGTCCCTGCTCATCACCATCCTCATCCCTCATCCCCGTCCCTCCTCATCCCTCCTCCTCATCATCCCCGTCCCTCCTCATCCCTCCTCCTCATCACCATCCTCATCCCTCATCCCCGTCCCTCCTCATCCCTCCTCCTCACCATCCTCATCCCCGTCCCTCCTCATCCCTCCTCCTCACCATCCTCATCCCCGTCCCTCCTCATCCCCCCTCCTCATCATCCCCGTCCCTCCTCATCCCTCCTCCTCATCACCACCCTCATCCCCGTCCCTCCTCATCCCTCCTCCTCACCATCCTCATCCCCGTCCCTCCTCATCCCTCCTCATCACCATTCTCATCCCCGTCCCTCCTCATCCCTCCTCCTCATCACCATCCTCATCCCCGTCCCTCCTCATCCCTCCTCCCCACCCCCCCTCCTCATCCCCCATCCCCCTCCTCATCACCATCCTCATCCTTCCTCCCCGTCCCTCCTCATCCATCCTCCCCATCCCCCCTCCTCATCACCATCCCTCCTCATCCCTCCTCCTAATCACCATCCCTCATCCCCATCCCCCCTCCTCATCACCATCCTCATCCCCATCCCTCCTCCTAATCACCATCCCTCATCCCCATCCCTCCTCCTCATCACCCTCCTCATCCCTCCTCCCCACCCCCCCTCCTCATCACCATCCCTCCTCCCCACCCCCCCCCTCCTCATCCCCCATCCCCCTCCTCATCACCATCCTCATCCCCCCTCCTCATCACCATCCTCATCCTTCCTCCCCGTCCCTCCTCATCCCTCCTCCCCATCCCACCTCCTCATCATCATCCCTCCTCTCCGTCCCTCCTCATCCCTCCTCCTCATCCCCATCCTCATCCCCATCCCTCCTCCTCATCACCATCCCTCCTCCTCATCCCCATCCCTCCTCCTCATCCCCATCCCTCCTCCTCATCACCCTCCTCCCCCCTCCCCATCCCCCCTCCTCATCACCATCCCTCCTCATCCCTCCTCCTCATCACCATCCTCATCCTTCCTCCCCGTCCCTCCTCATCCCTCCTCCCCATCCCCCTCCTCATCACCATCCCTCCTTATCCCTCCTCCCCGTCCCTCCTCATCCCTCCTCCTCATCCCCATCCCTCCTCATCCCTCCTCCTCATCACCCTCCTCATCCCTCCTCCCCACCCCCCCTCCTCATCACCATCCTCATCCCTCCTCCCCACCCCCCCTCCTCACCCCCCATCCCCCTCCTCATCACCATCCTCATCCTTCCTCCCCGTCCCTCCTCATCCCTCCTCCTCATCACCCTCCTCATCCCTCCTCCCCACCCCCCCTCCTCACCCCCCATCCCCCTCCTCATCACCATCCTCATCCTTCCTCCCCGTCCCTCCTCATCCCTCATCACCATCCCTCCTCCTCATCCCCATCCCTCCTCCTCATCACCATCCCTCCTCCTCATCCCCATCCCTCCTCATCCCCCCTCCCCACCCCCCTCCTCATCACCATCCTCATCCTTCCTCCCCGTCCCTCCTCATCACCCTCCCTCCTCATCACCACCCTCATCCCCATCCCTCCTCCTCATCACCATCCCTCCTCCTCATCCCCATCCCTCCTCCTCATCACCATCCCTCCTCCTCATCCCCATCCCTCCTCATCCCCCCTCCTCATCACCATCCCTCCTCCTCATCCCCATCCCTCCTCATCCCTCCTCCTCATCACCATCCTCATCCCTCCTCCCCGTCCCTCCTCATCCCTCCTCCTCATCACCATCCCTCCTCCCCACCCCCCTCCTCATCACCATCCTCATCCCTCCTCCCCATCCCCCTCCTCATCACCATCCTCATCCCTCCTCCTCATCACCATCCTCATCCTTCCTCCCCGTCCCTCCTCATCCCTCCTCCCCATCCCCCCTCCTCATCACCATCCCTCCTCCCCGTCCCTCCTCATCCCTCCTCCTCATCACCATCCTCATCCCCATCCCTCCTCCTCATCACCATCCCTCCTCCTCATCCCCATCCCTCCTCATCCACCCTCCTCATCCCTCCTCCCCACCCCCCCTCCTCATCACCATCCTCATCCCTCATCCCCGTCCCTCCTCATCCCTCCTCCCCACCCCCTCCTCATCACCATCCTCATCACCATCTTCATCCCTCCTCATCCTTCCTCCTCATCCCTCCTCCCCGTCCCTCCTCATCCCTCCTCCTCATCACCATCCCTCCTCCCCGTCCCTCCTCATCCCTCCTCCTCATCACCATCCCTCCTCCCCATCCCCCCTCCTCATCCCTCGTCCTCATCACCATCCCTCCTCATCATCCCCGTTCCTCCTCATCTCCGTTCCTCCTCATCTCCGTTCCTCCTCATCCCTCCTCCTCATCCCCATCCTTCCTCCTCCCTGTCCTTCTCCATCCCTATTCCTTATCCCCGTCCCTCCTCATCATCCCTCCTCCTCATCACCATCCCTGCTCCCCATCCCATCCCTTTCCCTTATCCCCATCTCTCCTCCTCCTCATCCCCCATCCCTCCTCCCCCCTCCTCCTCACCCCTATCCCTCCTCCTCATCATTCCTCCTTCTCCTCTGCAGATCATTCCTCCCTCCCCCTCTGCAGATCATTCCTCCTCCTCCTCTACAGATCATTCCTCCTCCTCCTCTGCAGATCATTCCTCCCTCCCCCTCTGCAGATCATTCCTCCTTCTCCTCTGCAGATCATTCCTCCCTCCCCCTCTGCAGATCATTCCTCCTTCTCCTATGCAGATCATTCCTCCTCCTCTGCAGATCATTCCTCCTCCTCTGCAGATCATTCCTCCTCCTCTGCAGATCATTCCTCCTCCTCTGCAGATCATTCCTCCTCCCCCTCTGCAGATCATTCCTCCTCTGCAGATCATTCCTCCTCCCCCTCTGCAGATCATTCCTCCTCCTCCTCTGCAGATCATTCCTCCTCCTCTGCAGATCATTCCTCCTTCTCCTCTGCAGGTCATTCCTCCTCTGCAGATCATTCCTCCTTCTCCCCTGCAGATCATTCCTCCTTCTCCCCTGCAGATCATTCCTCCTTCTCCCCTGCAGATCATTCCTCCTTCTCCCCTGCAGATCATTCCTCCTTCTCCTCTGCAGGTCATTCCTCCTTCTCCTCTGCAGATCATTCCTCCTTCTCTGCAGATCATTCCTCCTTCTCCCCTGCAGATCATTCCTCCCTTCTCCTCTGCAGGTCATTCCTCCCTCCCCCTCTGCAGATCATTCCTCCTTCTCCTCTGCAGATCATTCCTCCTCCTCCTCTGCAGATCATTCCTCCTCCTCTGCAGATCATTCCTCCTCCTCTGCAGATCATTCCTCCTCCCCCTCTGCAGATCATTCCTCCTCCTCCCCCTCTGCAGATCATTCCTCCTCCTCCTCCTCTGCAGATCATTCCTCCTCCTCCTCCTCTGCAGATCATTCCCCCTTCTCCTCTGCAGGTCATTCCTCCTCCTCCTCTGCAGACCATTCCTCCTTCTCCCCTGCAGATCATTCCTCCTTCTCCCCTGCAGATCATTCCTCCTTCTCCCCTGCAGATCATTCCTCCTTCTCTGCAGGTCATTCCTCCTTCTCCTCTGCAGGTCATTCCTCCTTCTCCTCTGCAGATCATTCCTCCTCCTCCTCCTCTGCAGATCATTCCTCCTTCTCCTCTGCAGACCATTCCTCCTTCTCTGCAGACCATTCCTCCTCCTCCTCTGCAGATCATTCCTCCTCCTCCTCCTCTGCAGATCATTCCCCCTTCTCCTCTGCAGGTCATTCCTCCTCCTCCTCTGCAGATCATTCCTCCTTCTCCCCTGCAGATCATTCCTCCTTCTCCCCTGCAGATCATTCCTCCTTCTCCCCTGCAGATCATTCCTCCTTCTCCCCTGCAGATCATTCCTCCTTCTCTGCAGGTCATTCCTCCTTCTCCTCTGCAGATCATTCCTCCTCCTCCTCCTCTGCAGATCATTCCTCCTCCCCCCTCTGCAGATCATTCCTCCTCCCCCTCTGCAGATCATTCCTCCTCCTCTGCAGATCATTCCTCCTCCCCCTCTGCAGATCATTCCTCCCTCCCTTCGTCTGCAAATCATTCCTCCTCCTCCTCCTCTGCAGATCATTCCACCTTCTCCTCTTCAGATCATTCCTCCTCCTCCTCTGCAGATCATTCCTCCTCCTCTGCAGATCATTCCTCCTCCTCTGCAGATCATTCCTCCTCCTCTGCAGATCATTCCTCCTCCTCCTCTGCAGATCATTCCTCCTCCTCCCCTGCAGATCATTCCTCCTTCTCCTCTTCAGATCATTCCACCCTCCCCCTCTGCAGATCATTCCTCCTTCTCCTCTGCAGATCATCCCTCCTTCTCCTCTGCAGATCATTCCTCCCTCCCCCTCTGCAGATCATTCCTCCCTCCCCCTCTGCAGATCATTCCTCCCTCCTCCTCTGCAGATCATTTCTCCCTCCCCCTCTGCAGATCATTCCTCCTCCTCTCCTCTGCAGATCATTCCTCCTCCTCCTCTGCAGATCATTCCTCCTCCTCCTCTGCAGATCATTCCTCCTTCTCCTCTGCAGATCATTCCTCCTCCTCCTCTGCAGACCATTCCTCCTTCTCCTCTGCAGATCATTCCTCCTTCTCTGCAGATCATTCCTTCTCCTCTGCAGGTCATTCCTCCTTCTCCTCTGCAGATCATTCCTCCTCCCCCTCTGCAGATCATTCCTCCTCCCCCTCTGCAGATCATTCCTCCTCCTCCTCCTCTGCAGATCATTCCTCCCTCCCTTCGTCTGCAGATCATTCCTCCTCCTCCTCCTCCTCTGCAGATCATTCCACCTTCTCCTCTTCAGATCATTCCTCCCTCCCCCTCTGAAGATCATTCCTCCTTCTCCTCTGCAGATCATTCCTCCTCCTCTGCAGATCATTCCCTCTTCTCCTCTGCAGATCATTCCCTCTTCTCCTCTGCAGATCATTCCTCCTCCTCCTCTGCAGATCATTCCTCCTTCTCCTCTGCAGATCATTCCTCCTTCTCCTCTGCAGATCATTCCTCCTCCTCCTCTGCAGATCATTCCTCCTCCTCTGCAGATCATTCCTCCTTCTCCTCTGCAGATCATTCCTCCTTCTCCTCTGCAGATCATTCCCCCCTTCTCCTTTGCAGATCATTCCCCCCTTCTCCTTTGCAGATCATTCCCTCTTCTCGTCTGCAGATCATTCCTCCTCCTCCTCTGCAGATCATTCCTCCTCCTCCTCTTCAGATCATTCCTCCCTCCCCCTCTGCAGATCATTCCTCCCTCCCCCGCCTTCTCCTCTGCAGATCATTCCTCCTCCTCTGCAGATCATTCCTCCCTCCCCCTCTGCAGATCATTCCCTCTTCTCCTCTGCAGATCATTCCTCCTCCTCCTCTGCAGATCATCCCTCCTCCTCCTCTGCAGATCATTCCTCCTCCCCCTCTGCAGATCATTCCTCCTCCCCCTCTGCAGATCATTCCTCCTCCTCCTCTGCAGATCATTCCTCCTCCTCCTCTGCAGATCATTCCCTCTTCTCCTCTGCAGATCATTCCTTCTTCTCTGCAGATCATTCCTCCTCCCCCTCTGCAGATCATTCCTCCTCCCCCTCTGCAGATCATTCCTCCTCCTCCTCTGCAGATCATTCCTCCTTCTCCTCTGCAGATCATTCCTCCTTCTCCTCTGCAGATCATTCCTTCTCCTCTGCAGATCATTCCTCCCTCCCCCTCTGCAGATCATTTCTCCCTCCCCCTCTGCAGATCATTCCCTCTTCTCCTCTGCAGATCATTCCCTCTTCTCCTCTGCAGATCATTCCTCCTCTGCAGATCATTCCTCCTCCTCTGCAGATCATTCCTCCTCCTCCTCTGCAGATCATTCCTCCTTCTCCTCTGCAGATCATTACTCCCTCTCCCTCTGCAGATCATTCCCTCTTCTCCTCTGCAGATCATTCCTCCTTCTCCTCTGCAGATCATTCCTCCTTCTCCTCTGCAGATCATTCCTCCTCCTCCTCTGCAGACCATTCCTCCTCCTCTGCAGATCATTCCTCCTCCTTCTCCTCTGCAGACCATTCCTCCTTCTCCGCAGACCATTCCTCCTTCTCCGCAGACCATTCCTCCTCCTCCTCTGCAGATCATTCCTCCTTCTCCTCTGCAGATCATTCCTCCTTCTCCTCTGCAGATCATTCCTCCTTCTCCTCTGCAGATCATTCCTCCTTCTCCTCTGCAGATCATTCCTCCTTCTCCTCTGCAGATCATTCCTCCCTCCCCCTCTGCAGATCATTCCTCCCTCCCCCTCTGCAGATCATTTCTCCCTCCCCCTCTGCAGATCATTCCCTCTTCTCCTCTGCAGATCATTCCTCCTCCTCCTCTGCAGATCATTCCTCCTCCTCTGCAGATCATTCCTCCTCCTCCTCCTCTGCAGATCATTCCTCCTCCTCTGCAGATCATTCCTCCTTCTCCTCTGCAGATCATTACTCCCTCCCCCTCTGCAGATCATTCCTCCTTCTCCTCTGCAGATCATTCCTCCTTCTCCTCTGCAGTTCATTCCTCCTCCTCCTCTGCAGACCATTCCTCCTCCTCCTCCTCTGCAGATCATTCCTCCTTCTCCTCTGCAGATCATTCCTCCTCCTTCTCCTCTGCAGACCATTCCTCCTTCTCCTCTGCAGACCATTCCTCCTCCTCCTCTGCAGATCATTCCTCCTCCTCCTCTGCAGATCATTCCTCCTCTGCAGATCATTCCTCCTTCTCCTCTGCAGATCATTTCTCCTTCTCCTCTGCAGATCATTCCTCCTTCTCCTCTGCAGATTATTCCTCCCCCTCTGCAGATCATTCCTCCCTCCCCCTCTGCAGATCATTCCTCCTTCTCCTCTGCAGATCATTCCTCCCTCCCCCTCTGCAGATCATTCCTCCCTCCCCCTCTGCAGATCATTCCTCCCTCCCCCTCTGCAGATCATTCCTCCTCCCCCTCTGCAGATCATTCCTCGTTCTCCTCTGCAGATCATTCCTCGTTCTCCTCTGCAGATCATCATTCCTCCTCTGCAGATCATTCCTCCTTCTCCTCTGCAGATCATTCCTCCCTCCCCCTCTGCAGATCATTCCTCACTCCCCCTCTGCAGATCATTCCTCCTCCCCCTCTGCAGATCATTCCTCCTCCTCTGCAGATCATTCCTCGTTCTCCTCTGCAGATCATTTCTCGTTCTCCTCTGCAGATCATTCCTCCTCCTCTGCAGATCATTCCTCCTCTGCAGATCATTCCTCCTCTGCAGATCATTCCTCCTCCTCTGCAGATCATTCCTCCTCCTCTGCAGACCATTCCTCCTCCTCTGCAGACCATTCCTCCTTCTCCTCTGCAGATCATTCATCCTTCTCCTCTGCAGATCATTCCTCCTCCCCCTCTGCAGATCATTCCTCCTCCCCCTCTGCAGATCATTCCTCCTCCTCCTCTGCAGATCATTCCACCTTCTCCTCTTCAGATCATTCCTCCCTCCCCCTCTGAAGATCATTCCTCCTTCTCTGCAGATCATTCCTCCTCCTCTGCAGATCATTCCCTCTTCTCCTCTGCAGATCATTCCTCCTCCTCCTCTGCAGATCATTCCTCCTCCTCCTCTGCAGATCATTCCTCCTTCTCCTCTGCAGATCATTCCCCCTTCTCCTCTGCAGATCATTCCCCTCTTCTCCTCTGCAGATCATTCCTCCCCCTCTGCAGATCATTCCCTCTTCTCCTCTGCAGATCATTCCTCCTCCTCCTCTGTAGATCATTCCTCCTCCTCCTCTGTAGATCATTCCTCCTCCTCCTCTGTAGATCATTCCTCCCTCACCCTCTGCAGATCATTCCTCCCTCTCCTCTGCAGATCATTCCTCCTTCTCCTCTGCAGATCATTCCTCCTTCTCCCTCTGCAGATCATTCCTCCCTCCCCCTCTGCAGATCATTTCTCCCTCCCCTCTGCAGATCATTCCCTCTTCTCTGCAGATCATTCCTCCTCCTCCTCCTCTGCAGATCATTCCTCCTCCTCTGCAGATCATTCCTCCTCTGCAGATCATTCCTCCTTCTCCTCTGCAGATCATTCCTCCTTCTCCTCTGCAGATCATTACTCCCTCCCCCTCTGCAGATCATTCCTCCTTCTCCTCTGCAGATCATTCCTCCTCCCCCTCTGCAAATCATTCCTCCTCCTCCTCCTCCTCCTCTGCAGATCATTCCTCCTTCTCCTCTGCAGATCATTCCTCCTTCTCCTCTGCAGATCATTCCTTCCTCCCCCTCTGCAGATCATTTCTCCCTCCCCCTCTGCAGATCATTCCCTCTTCTCCTCTGCAGATCATTCCCTCTTCTCCTCTGCAGATCATTCCTCCTCCTCTGCAGATCATTCCTCCTCCTCTGCAGATCATTCCTCCTCCTCCCCTGCAGATCATTCCTCCTTCTCCTCTGCAGATCATTACTCCCTCCCCCTCTGCAGATCATTCCCTCTTCTCCTCTGCAGATCATTCCTCCTTCTCCTCTGCAGATCATTCCTCCTTCTCCTCTGCAGATCATTCCTCCTTCTCCTCTGCAGATCATTCCTCCCTCCCCCTCTGCAGATCATTTCTCCCTCCCCCTCTGCAGATCATTCCCTCTTCTCTTCTGCAGATCATTCCTCCTCCTCCTCTGCAGATCATTCCTCCTCCTCCTCTGCAGATCATTCCTCCTCTGCAGATCATTCCTCCTCCTCTGCAGATCATTCCTCCTTCTCCTCTGCAGATCATTACTCCCTCCCCCTCTGCAGATCATTCCCTCTTCTCCTCTGCAGATCATTCCTCCTTCTCCTCTGCAGATCATTCCTCCTCCTCCTCTGCAGACCATTCCTCCTCCTCCTCTGCAGACCATTCCTCCTCCTCCTCCTCTGCAGACCATTCCTCCTCCTCCTCCTCTGCAGATCATTCCTCCTCCTTCTCCTCTGCAGATCATTCCTCCTCCTTCTCCTCTGCAGACCATTCCTCCTTCTCCTCCTGCAGATCATTCCTCCTCTGCAGATCATTCCTCCCTCCCCCTCTGCAGATCATTCCTCCTTCTCCTCTGCAGATCATTCCTCCTTCTCCTCTGCAGATCATTCCTCCCTCCCCCTCTGCAGATCATTCCTCCCTCCCCCTCTGCAGATCATTCCTCCTCCCCCTCTGCAGATCATTCCTCCTCCCCCTCTGCAGATCATTCCTCCTCCTCCTCTGCAGATCATTCCTCGTTCTCCTCTGCAGATCATTCCTCGTTCTCCTCTGCAGATCATTCCTCGTTCTCCTCTGCAGATCATTCCTCGTTCTCCTCTGCAGATCATTCCTCCTCTGCAGATCATTCCTTCTCCCCCTCTGCAGATCATTCCTCCCTTCTCCTCTGCAGATCATTCCTCCTCCCCCTCTGAGGATTATAGAGGATTGTGATGGAATGTTTTGTCTTTGATTTCCTGATTGTAGGATTTGGGGTCATGTGACCCGACACCCCGCAGACGCCGCGTTCTTATCCTCTCCTGGTTTGATGTGGGTGATTCCATTGTCTTGTCAGCCCCGGGCCGGCGCCTTCGCTGCCACCTGCCAGGACTTGTACCCAACGCCAGCCGAAAAATCCCCAATAAAAGATTCCGCGACAAGTTCAGAACCGCCAGCGAGGTCGTCCCTGCGCAGAGATTGTCCGTCCGGGGCAACTAATCAGAATACAGCCGCCAATTTCTATGGTGGTGGAATGCAGTTCCTTCATTGGTGAAAAGATCCATAAATCTCAGCCTGGGCTCCAGCCAGACCACAACGCGTTTCACTCCGCCCATTGGAGCTTAATCATGGGAAAAGATCCATAAGCCTCAGCCTTGGCTCCAGCCAGACCACGCCCCAACGTGTTTCACTCCTCCCACTGGAGCTTAATCATGGGAAAAGATCCATAAATCTCAGCCTTGGCTCCAGCCAGACCACGCCCCAACGTGTTTCACTCCTCCCACTGGAGCTTAATCATGGGAAAAGATCCATAAATCTCAGCCTTGGCTCCAGCCAGACCACGCCCCAACGCATTTCACTCCTCCCACTGGAGCTTAATCATGGGAAAAGATCCATAAGCCTCAGCCTTGGCTCCAGCCAGACCACGCCCCCAACGTGTTTCACTTCTCCCACTGGAGCTTAATCATGGGAAAAGATCCATAAATCTCAGCCTTGGCTCCAGCCAGACCACGCTCCAACGCATTTCACTCCTCCCACTGGAGCTTAATCATGGGAAAAGATCCATAAGCCTCAGCCTTGGCTCCAGCCAGACCACGCCCCCAACGTGTTTCACTCCTCCCACTGGAGCTTAATCATGGGAAAAGATCCATAAGCCTCAGCCTTGGCTCCAGCCAGACCACGCCCCCAACGCGTTTCACTCCTCCCACTGGAGCTTAATCATGGGAAAAGATCCATAAGCCTCAGCCTTGGCTCCAGCCAGACCACGCCCCCAACGCGTTTCACTCCTCCCACTGGAGCTTAATCATGGGAAAAGATCCATAAGCCTCAGCCTTGGCTCCAGCCAGACCACGCCCCCAACGTGTTTCACTCCTCCCACTGGAGCTTAATCATGGGAACAGATCCATAAGCCTCAGCCTTGGCTCCAGCCAGACCATGCCCCCAACGTGTTTCACTCCGCCCATTGGAGCTTAATCATGGGAAAAGATCCATAAGCCTCAGCCTTGGCTCCAGCCAGACCACGCCCCAACGTGTTTCACTCCTCCCACTGTAGCTTAATCATGGGAAAAGATCCATAAATCTCAGCCTTGGCTCCAGTCAGACCACGCCCCAACGCATTTCACTCCTCCCACTGGAGCTTAATCATGGGAAAAGATCCATAAGCCTCAGCCTTGGCTCCAGCCAGACCACGCCCCCAACGTGTTTCACTCCTCCCACTGGAGCTTAATCACGGGAAAAGATCCATAAGCCTCAGCCTTGGCTCCAGCCAGACCACGCCCCCAACGCGTTTCACTCCTCCCACTGGAGCTTAATCATGGGAAAAGATCCATAAGCCTCAGCCTTGGCTCCAGCCAGACCACGCCCCCAACGTGTTTCACTCCTCCCACTGGAGCTTAATCATGGGAAAAGATCCATAAGCCTCAGCCTTGGCTCCAGCCAGACCACGCCCCCAACGCGTTTCACTCCTCCCACTGGAGCTTAATTAATGGGAACAGATCCATAAGCCTCAGCCTGGGCTCCAGCAAGACCACGCCCCCAATAAGATTCACGCCGCCCACTGGAGATTAATCATGGGAAAAGGAGGGGGGAATTTGGGACTTTAGATGAGGCTGCAGGCGCGGTGCGGGTAAAAAATACACATCTAATGATCATGGGAATGCATAACACATCACATTGCCAGATCGGTATGTAAGGAAAACCTTTCAGATTCCATATGGTTACCACCATTTGGTTCATTCCTTGTTGCATACCACACAAGCCTATACAAGGGTCCTGGGTTTTACTTCCTCAGGGGGAGGTTCTCTATGCCCCCCGCCTGTGTGCACGGTACGTCACCTCCGCTCCCGTGGCCGACTCGTGTGGCCGTGGTTTTGCATCCGCCGCGTCCTCTTGTTCAAGGTTCAATGTGAGTACTCTAGGTGGATATTCCTCCATCTTCCACATTTTTTTACTTTGTTTGACCCTCCACTATCCCTAACCAGTTCGTACCATCACATTCCTTATAGATATTCAAGCATCCGCCCCTGAGGAGTGTCCCACCTACACGAAACGCGTCGGGCACCTGGGATGCACTATATGACCTCATATGACTTTCTTGTACCACTGGTTCCAATATACATATACGCAGAGTTTTATATATCCAATTTATTTTTTGTCGCTTTTGCTGTCAACAGGATATTTGTACTTTTGTATGTTCATTTTATGTGTCCATTCCAGAGCCCAGATGTTTATGTGGCGCTTGTGATGCATTGTTGTTACCTTGTTGCTCTAACTGTACAGATCCATAATTATGTGTCTGGCAGATCCGAGGAAAATACATTTATTGCAAGGTTTTCCTTTCTTACCTAACAATCTGGCAATGTGATGTGTTATGCATTCCCATAATCATTAGATGTGTATTTTTTACCCGCACCGCGCCTGCAGCCTCATCCCAAGTCCCAAATTCCCCCCTTCCATATAATCATGGGAAAAGATCCATAAATCTCAGCTTTGGCTCCAGCCAGACCACGCCCCCCCAACGTATTTCACTCCGCCCACTGGAGCCTAATCATGGGAAAAAATCCATAAATCTCAGCTTTGGCTCCAGCCAGACCACGCCCCCAAAGCATTTCACTCCTCCCACTGGAGCTTAATCATGGGAAAAAATCCATAAATCTCAGCTTTGGCTCCAGCCAGACCACGCCCCCAAAGCATTTCACTCCTCCCACTGGAGCTTAATCATGGGAAAAAATCCATAAATCTCAGCTTTGGCTCCAGCCAGACCACGCCCCCAAAGCATTTCACTCCGCCCACTGGAGCCTAATCATGGGAACAGATCCATGAATCTCAGCTTTGGCTCCAGCCAGACCCCCCCCCAATGCGTTTCACTCCGCCCACTGGAGCTTAATCATGGGAACAGATCCATGAATCTCAGCCTGGGCTCCAGCCAGACCCCCCCCCAATGCGTTTTACTCCGCCCACTGGAGCTTAATCATGGGAACAGATCCATGAATCTCAGCCTGGGCTCCAGCTAGACCACACCCCCAACGCATTTCACTCCGCCCACTGGAGCTTAATCATGGGAAAAGATCCATAAATCTCAGCTTTGGCTCCAGCCAGACCACGCCCCCAAAGCATTTCACTCCGCCCACTGGAGCCTAATCATGGGAACAGATCCATGAATCTCAGCTTTGGCTCCAGCCAGACCCCCCCCCCCAATGCGTTTCACTCCGCCCACTGGAGCCTAATCATGGGAACAGATCCATGAATCTCAGCTTTGGCTCCAGCCAGACCACGCCCCCAAAGCATTTCACTCCGCCCACTGGAGCCTAATCATGGGAACAGATCCATGAATCTCAGCTTTGGCTCCAGCCAGACCCCCCCCCAATGCGTTTCACTCCGCCCACTGGAGCTTAATCATGGGAACAGATCCATGAATCTCAGCCTGGGCTCCAGCTAGACCACACCCCCAACGCATTTCACTCCGCCCACTGGAGCTTAATCATGGGAACAGATCCATGAATCTCAGCCTGGGCTCCAGCTAGACCACACCCCCAACGCATTTCACTCCGCCCACTGGAGCTTAATCATGGGAACAGATCCATAAATCTCAGCTTTGGCTCCAGCCAGACCACGAGCCCAAAGCATTTCACTCCGCCCACTGGAGCCTAATCATGGGAACAGATCCATGAATCTCAGCTTTGGCTCCAGCCAGACCCCCCCCCAATGCGTTTCACTCCGCCCACTGGAGCTTAATCATGGGAACAGATCCATAAGCCTCAGCCTGGGCTCCAGCCAGACCACGCCTCCAGCGCATTTCACTCTGCCCACTGGTGCTTAATCATGGGAAAAGATCCATAAGCCTCAGCCTGGGCTCCAGCTAGACCACGCCCCCCACACATTTCACTCCGCCCACTGGAGCTTAATCATGGGAAAAGATCCATAAGCCTCAGCCTGGGCTCCAGCCAGACCACGCCCCCAATGCATTTCACTCCGCCCACTGGAGCTTAATGATGGGAATAGATCCATAAGCCTCAGCCTGGGCTCCAGCCAGACCACGCCTCCAGCGCATTTCACTCCGCCCACTGGAGCTTAATCATGGGAAAAGATCCATAAATCTCAGCCTGGGCTCCAGCCAGACCACGCCTCCAGCGCATTTCACTCCGCCCACTGGAGCTTAATCATGGGAACAGATCCATAAGCCTCAGCCTGGGCTCCAGCTAGACCACACCCCCAACGCATTTCACTCCGCCCACTGGAGCTTAATCATGGGAACAGATCCATAAGCCTCAGCCTGGGCTCCAGCTAGACCACACCCCCAACGCATTTCACTCTGCCCACTGGAGCTTAATCATGGGAAAAGATCCATAAGCCTCAGCCTGGGCTCCAGCCAGACCACGCCTCCAATGCATTTCACTCCGCCCACTGGAGCTTAATCATGGGAAAAGATCCATAAGCCTCAGCCTGGGCTCCAGCCAGACCACGCCCCCAATGCATTTCACTCCGCCCACTGGAGCTTAATCATGGGAAAAGATCCATAAGCCTCAGCCTGGGCTCCAGCCAGACCACGCCTCCAGCGCATTTCACTCCGCCCACTGGAGCGTAATCATGCAAAAAGATCCATGTGCATGAAGTGAGATAAATGGCAGCCTCAGCCCGGGGTCCAGCCAGGCCACACACTTCCAACGCGTTTCACTCTGCCCTTTAAGCGGTGCTATCAGATCCAGCCGCCTCCTCCTCGGGGGTCACCCTGGTCAGGAAAAAGCCCTTCACCTCCTACAATTTCCGCCGCGCTCAGCGAATTATGGATCGTTGTCGCCGCATTCCAGCAACGTCCGTCCCGTAAATTTATAACGACTTTTGCATATTTCCTCCACCCAGATCCGGCGACGCTGAAGGCGGAGTTTACACTTTGTATCATTTTCTCACATTTCTGACACTTTGTAACCCTCCAGACGGAACGTTCCAGAGCTGGAGAAGGAGGGCGGAGCTTGACGGAGCGATCGGTTACAATCGTCTCTCTGTGTCTGGGCGCCGCCGTCTCCTCCGCCTCCCGCCGTACGCTGGCTCCTCATCTGGAAAATCCTGGTTTCCTGGCAGACGATGGCTCCCAGTTCCCTTCATGACGTTCCTTGTGGGGTGTCACCTAATCAGAGAGCCCCCTTTCTTGTGATTGGGGCCCCGGGGTCATGTGACGGGCGGAAGGACCGCGTGTTTGTTATGGTTACATAAGGAATCGGATTGGCTTTATTCCGTAATAATTTCCAGAGAAGAGCCAAGAACACGACGTTCCCAGCCGGAGCCAGGCGGGCGTTCCTCCAGATCGCAGGGAAGACATCTGAGCCCCGAGGGGGGAGGGGAAGAGGGGGGAGGACCGATGAGAATCATTTATCCAGAAAAATGATTGTGCAACATTGTGTCACTTTTCACAATCCTCGGAATTCAATTATCAGCACAATGGAGGGAGGAGTCAGAGAGGTCACATGACCCTTCATTAGCGGCAATTCAATCTTCCCTAACCCCAAAATCACATGTGAAGAGCAATCCACACTCAGATCACTTTTCAGAGGTGTTTGACAGGCAGTAAGGAGGTAATGTGTATTCCCCCCACTGACACCGATGATGGGGCACTATTCCTCCCACTGACACCAATGATGGGGCACTATTCCTCCCACTGACACCAATGATGGGACACTATTCCTCCCACTGACACCAATGATGGGACACTATTCCTCCCACTGACACCAATGATGGGACACTATTCCTCCCACTGATACCAATGATGGGACACTATTCCCCCCCACTGACACCAATGATGGGACACTATTCCTCCCACTGACACCAATGATGGGACACTATTCCTCCCACTGATACCAATGATGGGACACTATTCCCCCCCACTGACACCAATGATGGGACACTATTCCTCCCACTGACACCAATGATGGGACACTATTCCTCCCACTGATACCAATGATGGGACACTATTCCTCCCACTGATACCAATGATGGGACACTATTCCTCCCACTGATACCAATGATGGGACACTATTCCCCCCACTGACACCAATGATGGGGCACTATTCCTCCCACTGACACCAATGATGGGGCACTATTCCTCCCACTGATACCAATGATGGGACACTATTCCTCCCACTGATACCAATGATGGGACACTATTCCTCCCACTGACACCAATGATGGGGCACTATTCCTCCCACTGACACCAATGATGGGACACTATTCCCCCCACTGACACCAATGATGGGGCACTATTCCTCCCACTGACACCAATGATGGGGCACTATTCCTCCCACTGATACCAATGATGGGACACTATTCCTCCCACTGATACCAATGATGGGACACTATTCCTCCCACTGATACCAATGATGGGGCACTATTCCTCCCACTGACACCAATGATGGGACACTATTCTTCCCACTGATACCAATGATGGGACACTATTCCTCCCACTGACACCAATGATGGGACACTATTGATCTTTTATTGAAAAGAATCAAGCAACCAATTTTTATACAAAAGTAAAAAACAAAACCATAGTACAAAACTTCAACAGAAAACAAAGGAATACACATCCATGTTCAGAATATATACAATATACACATAATCCACTACCAAAACATCCCTAGAAAACTATCTACATAAAGCAGCAGAGAGGGCCTAAGAGGCACAACCCATCACCTATGTACGCAGCCATTTATCAAAAATTCATCAAAAATACTGATAATCTAGGGTGATAAGAGACAGACAGCCACACCCGGGAAAGAGACTCCTGGCAGTCAGGGAGGCTTGAAACCCCTCCACGCCTTCAACCAAGCCCCCTGACCCCGCTTGTCTCTCTCAAGCTCCCGAATCTTCCCCACCTCATGCAAAATGTCACACACCACCACCTCAACAGGAAGGAGTTTTTGCCGAATGCTGACCTGACACCGTGCGTTCCAGGTGAAATAACGGACTACTAGGCTAACTAAAAAAAGTGTATCCAAACAAAAAACTCCACCGGTATTGAATGCTCCGTACACCCACTCAGCATAACCCAGCCTGGAGAGGAAAGGGACACCGAGGGCCCGCCCCACCTGTTTGTACACCTCTATGTTAAAAGGGCAATGAAGCAGAAAATGGTCCATAGTCTCCTCCTCATCTGCACACTCCTCCCGAGGACAGCTACGATCCATCCCACTGCGGAATTTCAAATTGCCCCGAACATAGAGCTTCCCATGGAAGCACAACCAGGCCAGATCCCTAAATTTAGGGGGTACTCTATCCAAATTAATCAGTCTTAACCCCGCCCTCAAAACTGGGCCCGGGCAATCCCTTAAGGCCAGTGGGTCATGAAAGACTTCGCTCAAGACTCGACTCATAAGGACTTTCCTTGGAACCGATCTGAGATCTTCAGCCGACAATCGCCACTGCCGCAGTAACTTCAGGCACGGAGCGACATAGGCTGGTAGCTGACCACGATGACCCCTGCGATTCTTCACTTGGCCACCTTCTTCCCAAAGTCGTAGAAAAGGCCTAAACCAAGATCTAAATATGCCTACCCATCCAGGAGGTTCCACTGCAAGCATATTACCAATGTTAAACTTTAGAAATAGCAGTGAAAAGAAAAGAACTGGGTTGACCATACCTAAGCCACCCTCCCTCCTGGATAGGTAGGTGACATTCCTCTTGATGGGGTTCAGTCTGTTCCCCCACAGCATCTGGAAGAACACACTACTGACCCTAGCATAGAGAGACACTGGCAAGATGCAGACAAAGCTGACATACAAGAAGATCGGAATCAGGTAAGTCTTAATCAGATCAACCCTTTCCCTCATAGATAACTTCCATCTCTTCCAGCTGACCACCTTAGTATTGGCAATTTCCAGTCTGCCTTCCCAGTTTTTGAGGCCATAATCGCCGGGTCCAAAATCAATGCCTAGTATCTTAATTCTTTCCTGGGGCACTGGAAAGGTGTCCGGGAGATCAAAACCCTCACCATCCTTTCCCATCCAGAAAACTTCAGTCTTTTCCTGATTGATCTTGGAGCCTGATGCTTCAGAATACCGTGATGTCAGAGAGACCACCTCCTCCGCTTCATCCGTCCCAGTGACAATCACCGACACATCATCCGCATAGGCAACAACCCTCAATGGCGGCTCACCCGGGAGCCCCACTGGTACCCCACACAACATGCCGCTCTCTAGCCTCCTGATGAAGGGGTCGATTGCAAACACATAGAGCAGGGGACTCAGGGGACAACCCTGGCGCACCCCGGAGCCAACCCCAAAGGACTGTCCAACCCAACCATTAACAAGAGGGAAGCTTTCTGCCCCCTTATACAAGACTTTCAGCCAATCGACAAAACCACCCGGCAGACCGTACTTACTAAGGAGCAACCACAGGTACTCATGGTTAACACGATCAAAAGCCTTTGCCTGATCCAATGTCAGCAAATACTTTCCCCAGCCTGCAGCCCTGCACCGCTCCAAGGCCTCCCGGACAGCTAAAACCGCTGTGAAGGTGCTCCTACCCTGGACCGAACAGTGCTGATGGCGAGAAAGCAAAGACTCTGCCACTGACGATAGGCGCCAGAAAAATATCTTTGCCAGTATCTTTCTATCGACATTAAGAAGGCTGATGGGGCGCCAATTCTCAATCATCGAAGGATCTTTACCCTTTGAAAGAAGAATCACAGCCGAGTGCCTCATGGAAGGGGAAAGCACCCCCTCAGCAAGGCAACTGTTAAAAACCTCTACCAAATGCGGGGCCAGAATAGACTTAAAGGCTTTGTAAAACTCAGCCGTCAAGCCATCCGGTCCAGGCGACTTTTTGATGGCAAGCTGTTCAATTGCCCTCATCACCTCTTCGACTGTGATCTCCTCTGTCAAATTCATCAATGGAACATCTCCACCATTTAGACCTGGAGTAGAGTCCAAAAAGCTTTCCATCTTGTCACGATCAAGCTCTTTCCTCCCAAGAAGGTCGGCATAAAAGGACCTCACGACCTCCAGAATCCCTGACCTGGACTTTGTCAAGGAACCTGTACTGTCCTTAAGGCCAACGACCGTTTTAACAGCTACACCTTGTTTGCAGTTCTGGTAAGGGTCAGGCGAGTGGTACTTCCCATAGTCCCTCTCCAGAACCAAAGAGGCATGCCGGTCATATTGACACTTCCTGAGAAGGAGTTTCACTTCGGAGATTGCCCCAGGATCTCCTCCTCTCGAGACAAGAATATCCAGCTTCCTCCGTAAACGTTGGTAGGTCATGTATTTATTAAACTGATTTCTATTGGCTAGGCCCCTGAAGAATCCAGCGATCCTCTTTTTGGTCAGCTCCCACCACTCAGCCTTGCTGCTACAAAAGTCCAGGATGGTCACCTGTGCCTGAAAGAATTCCTCAAAGGATTGTCTAACATGTTCTTCCTTGAGTAGTGTCGAATTTAATCTCCAGATGCCCTTGCCCCTCTGAGGGGCGTCTGAAGCATTCAGTACCACAGATAGCATACAGTGATCAGAGAACTCTACTGCCTGCACCACTGGGGGCGAGAAAGCAGAGGCCTCCTTCAAAAAAAAACCTATCTATCCTACTCTGACTATTACCACGATGAAAAGTGAACCCGGTGTCATCTGGGAGGTGCTTAATGTGCACATCCACAAGACCAGCATCCCTAACCATACTATTTAAAAAAACGCTATCATATCCCAGCCTGTCCTTGAAGTCCTTCCTGTCCTTGGGCCTAGTTATTGTATTAAAGTCACCTCCAAAGACCACTTGCCGGGATGTAAAAAGAAATGGCTTGATCCTTGTAAAAAGGCATTTCCTGTCCCACTTTGTGTGCGGCCCATAAACATTGATTAGGCGCAGGTCCTGCCCTCCCACAAGGACGTCTAAGACCATACATCTCCCAATCTCCACCTCAATAACCCGCCGGACAGTTACCATGCCGGTTTTAAACAACACCGCCACACCGCCGTAAGGCTCGGCCGCAAGAGACCAGTAAGATGGACCATACCTCCACTCTCTCTTGGCCATATGTATATCTGCCAAGGAGGTGAGCCTAGTCTCTTGCAAAAATAAAATTTCAGCATCTAATTGGCTGAACAAAAAGAAGGCCATAGAACGAGCTCTTACTGACTTAATGCTGGCGACATTAATTGTCACCACTTTTAACGGAGGGGGAACCGCCATCTGGGTTATTGGGTGGATTGCTTCTTAGCTCCCCTCTGCTGCTCATCACCAGAAGCCTCTCTCTTTCTAGAGGCCGCCTCAAAGTCCATTTCGGAATCGGAACTTCTCTCAGAAGAAGCTCCGGATGAAGAAATATCCCACTTGGAGGACCTATGACGGCTGGAGACAGGAACCGGAGCTTCCCGTCCCCGTTCCGTCCTCACCGCCTGCCTCTTCCGCCTCCCAACCTTCCTTCTCTCTTCCAGGTACTGCAGGTCAGCCTCAGAGATGCCCTCATCTCTTACTTTTTTCTTTAAAGTCTTTCTAGAAGACTTCTTTACAGAGGAAGAAGCAACCTTTTTAGTACACGCTGGTGGGGGGGGTGATCCCTTTAAGTCAGACTCAGGAGGGGTAGACTCCTGGGGGGTAACTGACTCGGGGGGCACAGACTTGGAAGGTTCTGACACAAGAGGAGAGGGTACAGTAGGCTGGGGGGACACAGAGACAGAAACAGAAGGAGTACTTACAGACACAGGAGGGGTGGCCACAGGAACTGGAGAGGGATCCTGAGCAGGACCAGGGGAGGGGGTCACCGCAGAGGAGGATGGTACACCAGGGGTCTCACCCTCCATCCTGTCCAGCCTTGACATGTCATCTACTACCTCCTTCTCCATATTGTGCCAGGCTTCAGGACACCTGCTGTAGGGGTGGCCAAGGCGCAGGCACAGGTTGCACCTGATCTTCCTGGTACAGTCCTTAGCCATATGACCCTGCCCCCGACACACTGAACACATCAAGGCTGAACAGGAGGAGCTCAAGTGCCCCTTTTCTCCACAGCGGTGACACAGCTTCGGCTGACCAGGGTAGAAAACAGTCATCCTATCCCTCCCTATGAAAGCTGAGGAGGGCAGGTGACGGACAACATTCCCATCCCTGGCCAACCTGACTGTTACCGACCATCCCCCAGTCCAGATGTTACGCTCATCATGGATTTTATTAGGTTTGGTCAAAACTTCCCCATAGTTCCTTAACCAGACCTCTAGATCCCGAGCAGGAACACTCTCATTGGTCAGGATAATGGTTATTTTTTTTACTGTTGACCTCTGAGAAACCGCAACTGGGACCAGACCTTCCCATTCAGGTCTTGACCTGCACCGAGCCTCATATCGCTCCCAGAACAGGTCAAGACCCTCTGGCCTGGTGAAGCTAACTGTATAGTCCCTTGTCCCAGCTACGTGTATAAAGGCATACAGGTCATTTGCACCAAAACCCATCTCCAATATCATATCTACCACTGCACGCCGTGCTGGAGGGATGGCACCACCTTCCCATTTCAGGATACACTTGCAGTCCATCCACAGAAATGACATTTTTTAAATGTAACTCTTGCTGCATTGCAGCCTCAGCAGGCACAACATTGCTGCACACAGGACTAGCAGCCTGATTGTCATTAGGCACATTGTCAGTCATGATGCTAGATGGTACAAAAACAGTTTTATCCACAACATGGGACTTAGCAGGCTTCACTTTATCAGGTACATCATCAGTAATGTCTTCCTCATTAAACACAAGCTGATCCCCCCGCATAGGAGACTCCATTACCTGGATGGCCCTCAGCATACCTCCTGAATCTTGGGAAGGCCTGGGGCTGCTTACCTCTCCCTGGGGGGGCAGGGGGTCAGAACTGGGGGTCTCCTCCTCCTCCACCTCCATCTTTGTCACCCTTCCAAACCTTTTGTCGTTACAAAATTTTTCTTTAAAGGGCCCATCTCTGCCTTCCATCATGGCCACGATGGTCTCCTGATGATCCACACGGACCTTGGCCAGTTGGATTTCCGGATCCATGGATCCCCGTTTCTGGCTGTGTAAGCCCTCACGTTGCCTTCGCAGGCGCTTCAACTCCGCTCTCAACTTGTAAAGCTTGTCCCTCTCCCTGTTCAGGACCTTAATCCCGGCCACCACTCGCTCCCGAATGGCCTCCGAGCCTTCATCCTCACCAGGGGCAGAGAGATCGGCTTGTGCAGAGGCAGGCAGTTCACCTGATGGCCCAGGAGATGGCTGGGAGCCTCCAGCAGGAGAAGCCCCGCTGCCCTCCATGGCCTCCCCAGAAAGGGGGCCAGGGAGCTGGGATAGATTTCACCACCACTCCCCTCTCACAGAGCAGCTTCAGAGGCACCTTCCTCCTGACACACCTGTGCTCCAATGATGGGCGGGGCACTATTCCTCCCACTGACACCAATGATGGGGCACTATCCCTCCCACTGATACCAATGATGGGGCACTATTGATCTTTTATTGAAAAGAATCAAGCAACCAATTTTTATACAAAAGTAAAAAACAAAACCATAGTACAAAACTTCAACAGAAAACAAAGGAATACACATCCATGTTCAGAATATATACAATATATACATAATCCACGACCAAAACATCCCTAGAAAACTATCTACATAAAGCAGCAGAGAGGGCCTAAGAGGCACAACCCATCACCTATGTACGCAGCCATTTATCAAAAATTCATCAAAAATACTGATAATCTAGGGTGATAAGAGACAGACAGCCACACCCGGGAAAGAGACTCCTGGTAGTCAGGGAGGCTTGAAACCCCTCCACGCCTTCAACCAAGCCCCCTGCCCCCGCTTGTCTCTCTCAAGCTCCCGAATCTTCCCCACCTCATGCAAAATGTCACACACCACCACCTCAACAGGAAGGAGTTTTTGCCGAATGCTGACCTGACACCGTGCATTCCAGGTGAAATAACGGACTACTAGGCTAACTAAAAAAAGTGTATCCAAACAAAAAACTCCACCGGTATTGAATGCTCCGTACACCCACTCAGCATAACCCAGCCTGGAGAGGAAAGGGACACCGAGGGCCCGCCCCACCTGTTTGTACACCTCTATGTTAAAAGGGCAATGAAGCAGAAAATGGTCCATAGTCTCCTCCTCATCCGCACACTCCTCCCGAGGACAGCTACGATCCATCCCACTGCGGAATTTCAAATTGCCCCGAACATAGAGCTTCCCATGGAAGCACAACCAGGCCAGATCCCTAAATTTAGGGGGTACTCTATCCAAATTAATCAGTCTTAACCCCACCCTCAAAACTGGGCCCGGGCAATCCCTTAAGGCCAGTGGGTCATGAAAGACTTCGCTCAAGACTCGACTCATAAGGACTTTCTTTGGAACCGATCTGAGATCTTCAGCCGACAATCGCCACTGCCGCAGTAACTTCAGGCACGGAGCGACATAGGCTGGTAGCTGACCACGATGACCCCTGCGATTCTTCACTTGGCCACCTTCTTCCCAAAGTCGTAGAAAAGGCCTAAACCAAGATCTAAATATGCCTACCCATCCAGGAGGTTCCACTGCAAGCATATTACCAATGTTAAACTTTAGAAATAGCAGTGAAAAGAAAAGAACCGGGTTGACCATACCTAAGCCACCCTCCCTCCTGGATAGGTAGGTGACATTCCTCTTGATGGGGTTCAGTCTGTTCCCCCACAGCATCTGGAAGAACACACTACTGACCCTAGCATAGAGAGACACTGGCAAGATGCAGACAAAGCTGACATACAAGAAGATCGGAATCAGGTAAGTCTTAATCAGATCAACCCTTTCCCTCATAGATAACTTCCATCTCTTCCAGCTGACCACCTTAGTATTGGCAATTTCCAGTCTGCCTTCCCAGTTTTTGAGGCCATAATCGCCGGGTCCAAATTCAATGCCTAGTATCTTAATTCTTTCCTGGGGCACTGGAAAGGTGTCCGGGAGATCAAAACCCTCACCATCCTTTCCCATCCAGAAAACTTCAGTCTTTTCCTGATTGATCTTGGAGCCTGATGCTTCAGAATACCGTGATGTCAGAGAGACCACCTCCTCCGCTTCATCCGTCCCAGTGACAATCACCGACACATCATCCGCATAGGCAACAACCCTCAATGGCGGCTCACCCGGGAGCCCCACTGGTACCCCACACAACATGCCGCTCTCTAGCCTCCTGATGAAGGGGTCGATTGCAAACACATAGAGCAGGGGACTCAGGGGACAACCCTGGCGCACCCCGGAGCCAACCCCAAAGGACTGTCCAACCCAACCATTAATAAGAGGGAAGCTTTCTGCCCCCTTATACAAGACTTTCAGCCAATCGACAAAACCACCCGGCAGACCGTACTTACTAAGGAGCAACCACAGGTACTCATGGTTAACACGATCAAAAGCCTTTGCCTGATCCAATGTCAGCAAATACTTTCCCCAGCCTGCAGCCCTGCACCGCTCCAAGGCCTCCCGGACAGCTAAAACCGCTGTGAAGGTGCTCCTACCCTGGACCGAACAGTGCTGATGGCGAGAAAGCAAAGACTCTGCCACTGACGATAGGCGCCAGAAAAATATCTTTGCCAGTATCTTTCTATCGACATTAAGAAGGCTGATGGGGCGCCAATTCTCAATCATCGAAGGATCTTTACCCTTTGAAAGAAGAATCACAGCCGAGTGCCTCATGGAAGGGGAAAGCACCCCCTCAGCAAGGCAACTGTTAAAAACCTCTACCAAATGCGGGGCCAGAATAGACTTAAAGGCTTTGTAAAACTCAGCCGTCAAGCCATCCGGTCCAGGCGACTTTTTGATGGCAAGCTGTTCAATTGCCCTCATCACCTCTTCGACTGTGATCTCCTCTGTCAAATTCATCAATGGAACATCTCCACCATTTAGACCTGGAGTAGAGTCCAAAAAGCTTTCCATCTTGTCACGATCAAGCTCTTTCCTCCCAAGAAGGTCGGCATAAAAGGACCTCACGACCTCCAGAATCCCTGACCTGGACTTTGTCAAGGAACCTGTACTGTCCTTAAGGCCAACGACCGTTTTAACAGCTACACCTTGTTTGCAGTTCTGGTAAGGGTCAGGCGAGTGGTACTTCCCATAGTCCCTCTCCAGAACCAAAGAGGCATGCCGGTCATATTGACACTTCCTGAGAAGGAGTTTCACTTCGGAGATTGCCCCAGGATCTCCTCCTCTCGAAACAAGAATATCCAGCTTCCTCCGTAAACGTTGGTAGGTCATGTATTTATTAAACTGATTTCTATTGGCTAGGCCCCTGAAGAATCCAGCGATCCTCTTTTTGGTCAGCTCCCACCACTCAGCCTTGCTGCTACAAAAGTCCAGGATGGTCACCTGTGCCTGAAAGAATTCCTCAAAGGATTGTCTAACATGTTCTTCCTTGAGTAGTGTCGAATTTAATCTCCAGATGCCCTTGCCCCTCTGAGGGGCGTCTGAAGCATTCAGTACCACAGATAGCATACAGTGATCAGAGAACTCTACTGCCTGCACCACTGGGGGCGAGAAAGCAGAGGCCTCCTTCAAAAAAAACCTATCTATCCTACTCTGACTATTACCACGATGAAAAGTGAACCCGGTGTCATCTGGGAGGTGCTTAATGTGCACATCCACAAGACCAGCATCCCTAATCATACTATTTAAAAAAACGCTATCATATCCCAGCCTGTCCTTGAAGTCCTTCCTGTCCTTGGGCCTAGTTATTGTATTAAAGTCACCTCCAAAGACCACTTGCCGGGATGTAAAAAGAAATGGCTTGATCCTTGTAAAAAGGCATTTCCTGTCCCACTTTGTGTGCGGCCCATAAACATTGATTAGGCGCAGGTCCTGCCCTCCCACAAGGACGTCTAAGACCATACATCTCCCAATCTCCACCTCAATAACCCGCCGGACAGTTACCATGCCGGTTTTAAACAACACCGCCACACCGCCGTAAGGCTCGGCCGCAAGAGACCAGTAAGATGGACCATACCTCCACTCTCTCTTGGCCATATGAATATCTGCCAAGGAGGTGAGCCTAGTCTCTTGCAAAAATAAAATTTCAGCATCTAATTGGCTGAACAAAAAGAAGGCCATAGAACGAGCTCTTACTGACTTAATGCTGGCGACATTAATTGTCACCACTTTTAACGGAGGGGGAACCGCCATTTGGGTTATTGGGTGGATTGCTTCTTAGCTCCCCTCTGCTGCTCATCACCAGAAGCCTCTCTCTTTCTAGAGGCCGCCTCAAAGTCCATTTCGGAATCGGAACTTCTTTCAGAAGAAGCTCCAGATGAAGAAATATCCCACTTGGAGGACCTATGACGGCTGGAGACAGGAACCGGAGCTTCCCGTCCCCGTTCCGTCCTCACCGCCTGCCTCTTCCGCCTCCCAACCTTCCTTCTCTCTTCCAGGTACCGCAGGTCAGCCTCAGAGATGCCCTCATCTCTTATTTTTTTCTTTAAAGTCTTTCCACAAGACTTCTTTACAGAG
Organism: Rana muscosa; assembly: GCA_029206835.1. Classification (NCBI taxonomy): domain Eukaryota; kingdom Metazoa; phylum Chordata; class Amphibia; order Anura; family Ranidae; genus Rana; species Rana muscosa. The sequence goes on from JARGYO010001018.1 coordinate 111,556, forward strand.
GAAGGGGCGCCCTTTTTAGTACACGCTGGTGGGGGGATCCCTTTAAGTCAGACTCGGGAGGGGTAGACTCCTGGGGGGTAACAGACTCGGGGGGCACAGACTTGGAAGGTTCCGACACAAGAGGAGAGGGTACAGTAGGCTGGGGGGACACAGAGACAGAAACAGAAGGAGTACTTACAGACACAGGAGGGGTGGCCACAGGAACTGGAGAGGGATCCTGAGCAGGACCGGGGGAGGCGGTCACCGCAGAGGAGGATGGTACACCAGGGGTCTCACCCTCCATCCCGTCCAGCCTTGACATGTCCTCTACTACCTCCTTCTCCATATTGTGCCAGGCTTCAGGACATCTGCTGTAGGGGTGGCCAAGGCGCAGGCACAGGTTGCACCTGATCTTCCTGGTACAATCCTTAGCCATATGACCCTGACCCCGACACACTGAACACATCAAGGCTGAACAGGAGGAGCTCAAGTGCCCCTTTTCTCCACAGCGGTGACACAGCTTCGGCTGACCAGGGTAGAAAACAGTCATCCTATCCCTCCCTATGAAAGCTGAGGAGGGCAAGTGACGGACAACATTCCCATCCCTGGCCAACCTGACTGTTACCGACCATCCCCCAGTCCAGATGTTACGCTCATCATGGATTTTATTAGGTTTGGTCAAAACCTCCCCATAGTTCCTTAACCAGACCTCTAGATCCCGAGCAGGAACACTCTCATTAGTCAGGATAATGGTTATTTTTTTTACTGTTGACCTCTGAGACACCGCAACTGGGACCAGACCTTCCCATTCAGGTCTTGACCTGCACCGAGCCTCATATCGCTCCCAGAACAGGTCAAGACCCTCTGGCCTGGTGAAGCTAACCGTATAGTCCCTTGTCCCAGCTACATGTATAAAGGCATACAGGTCATTTGCACCAAAACCCATCTCCAATATCAAGTCCACCACTGCACGCCGTGCTGGAGGGATGGCACCACCTTCCCATTTCAGAATAACTACATTCCGCCTGGGACCCCCAGCAGAAGCCAGAGACCCAAGACCAGATCTTGGGGTGCTCAAAGTGGCAGCTTGCAGTGGAAAACCCCGTTTGGGAGCGGGACTACCAGGAGCAGAGTGTGCCACCTGTGCAAAAGTAGGTTTATCAAGGCCAAGGGCCGACACTGAAGTCACATTAGTCTGTATATTAGTATTATTATCATCATCAACTGTATGAACTGAAATGGCAGGATCTGTAGCAGGATTGTTCATCACACTGGTACTGGGGTGATTGTTATCAGTCACAGAACTATTCAAATTCCCATCAGGAATGGTCACAGTTGCTGCAATACCAGCTGTCTCCTGATGCTGCACTGTAGAGTCCTCAGCAGCAGTGGGGCAAACAGCTTTGGACTCAGCCAAAGAAGGGTTAATGGGCTGTGCTGACACTTGCAGTCCATCCACAGAAATGACATTTTTTAAACGTATCTCTTGCTGCATTGCAGCCTCAGCAGGCACAACATTGCTGCACACAGGACTAGCAGCCTGATTGTCATTAGGCACATTGTCAGTCACAGTGTTAAAAGGAACAAAAACAGTCTTATCCACAACATTGGATTTAGCAGGCTTCACTTTATCAGGTACATCATCAGTAATGTCTTCCTCATTAAACACCATCTGATCCCCCCGCATAGGAGACTCCATTACCTGGATGGCCTTCAGCATACCTCCTGAATCTTGGGAAGGCCTGGGGCTGCTTACCTCTCCCTGGGGGGGCAGGGGGTCAGAACTGGGGGTCTCCTCCACCTCCATCTTTGTCACCCTTCCAAACCTTTTGTCGTTACAAAATTTTTCTTTAAAGGGCCCATCTCTGCCTTCCATCATGGCCACGATGGTCTCCTGATGATCCACACGGACCTTGGCCAGCTGGATTTCCGGATCCATGGATCCCCGTTTCTGGCTGTGTAAGCCCTCACGTTGCCTTCGCAGGCGCTTCAACTCCGCTCTCAGCTTGTAGAGCTTGTCCCTCTCCCTGTTCAGGACCTTAATCCCGGCCACCACTCGCTCCCGAATGGCCTCCGAGCCTTCATCCTCACCAGGGGCAGAGAGATCAGCTTGTGCAGAGGCAGGCAGTTCACCTGACGGCCCAGGAGATGGCTGGGAGCCTCCAGCAGGAGAAGCCCCGCTGCCCTCCATGGCCTCCCCAGAAAGGGGGCCAGGGAGCTGGGATAGATTTCACCACCACTCCCCTCTCACAGAGCAGCTTCAGAGGCACCTTCCTCCTGACACACCTGTGCTCCAATGATGGGGCACTATTCCTCCCACTGACACCAATGATGGGACACTATTCCTCCCACTGACACCAATGATGGGACACTATTCCCCCCACTGACACCAATGATGGGACACTATTCCTCCCACTGATACCAATGATGGGACACTATTCCTCCCACTGATACCAATGATGGGGCACTATTCCTCCCACTGACACCAATGATGGGGCACTATTCCCCCCACTGACACCAATGATGGGGCACTATTTCTCCCACTGATGGGGCACTTATTCTCCCACTGACACCAATGATGGGACACTATTCCTCCCACTGACACCAATGATGGGGCACTATTTCTCCCACTAATACCAATGATGGGGCACTATTCCCCCCACTGACACCAATGATGAGACACTATTCCTCCCACTGACACCAATGATGGGACACTATTCCTCCCACTGACACCAATGATGGGACACTATTCCTCCCACTGACACCAATGATGGGACACTATTCCTCCCACTGACACCAATGATGGGACACTATTCCCCCCACTGACACCAATGATGGGACACTATTCCTCCCACTGACACCAATGATGGGACACTATTCCTCCCACTGACACCAATGATGGGACACTATTCCCCCCACTGACACCAATGATGGGACACTATTCCTCCCACTGACACCAATGATGGGACACTATTCTTCCCACTGACACCAATGATGGGACACTATTCCTCCCACTGATACCAATGATGGGACACTATTCTTCCCACTGACACCAATGATGGGACACTATTCCTCCCACTGACACCAATGATGGGACACTATTCCTCCCACTGACACCAATGATGGGACACTATTCTTCCCACTGACACCAATGATGGGACACTATTCCTCCCACTGACACCAATGATGGGGCACTATTCCTCCCACTGACACCAATGATGGGACACTATTCCTCCCACTGATACCAATGATGGGACACTATTCCTCCCACTAATACCAATGATGGGGCACTATTCCCCCCACTGACACCAATGATGAGACACTATTCCTCCCACTGACACCAATGATGGGACACTATTCCCCCCACTGACACCAATGATGGGACACTATTCTTCCCACTGACACCAATGATGGGACACTATTCCTCCCACTGACACCAATGATGGGACACTATTCCTCCCACTGACACCAATGATGGGACACTATTCCTCCCACTGACACCAATAATGGGACACTATTCCCCCCACTGACACCAATGATGGGACACTATTCCTCCCACTGACACCAATGATGGGACACTATTCCTCCCACTGACACCAATGATGGGACACTATTCCCCCCACTGACACCAATGATGGGACACTATTCCTCCCACTGACACCAATGATGGGACACTATTCCCCCCACTGACACCAATGATGGGACACTATTCTTCCCACTGACACCAATGATGGGACACTATTCCTTCCACTGACACCAATGATGGGACACTATTCCTCCCACTGACACCAATGATGGGACACTATTCCTCCCACTGACACCAATGATGGGACACTATTCCTCCCACTGACACCAATGATGGGACACTATTCCTCCCACTGACACCAATGATGGGACACTATTCCTCCCACTGACACCAATGATGGGACACTATTCCCCCCACTGACACCAATGATGGGACACTATTCCTCCCACTGACACCAATGATGGGACACTATTCCCCCCACTGACACCAATGATGGGACACTATTCTTCCCACTGACACCAATGATGGGACACTATTCCTCCCACTGATACCAATGATGGGACACTATTCCTCCCACTGATACCAATGATGGGACACTATTCCTCCCACTGATACCAATGATGGGACACTATTCCTCCCACTGATACCAATGATGGGGCACTATTCCTCCCACTGATACCAATGATGGGACACTATTCCTCCCACTGATACCAATGATGGGACACTATTCTTCCCACTGACACCAATGATGGGACACTATTCCTCCCACTGACACCAATGATGGGACACTATTCCTCCCACTGACACCAATGATGGGACACTATTCTTCCCACTGACACCAATGATGGGACACTATTCTTCCCACTGACACCAATGATGGGACACTATTCTTCCCACTGATACCAATGATGGGACACTATTCCTCCCACTGATACCAATGATGGGACACTATTCCTCCCACTGATACCAATGATGGGACACTATTCCTCCCACTGACACCAATGATGGGGCACTATTCCTCCCACTGACACCAATGATGGGGCACTATTCCTTCCACTGACACCAATGATGGGGCACTATTCCTTCCGCTGACACCAATGATGGGGCACTATTCCTCCCACTGACACCAATGATGGGACACTATTCCTCCCACTGACACCAATGATGGGGCACTATTCCTCCCACTGACACCAATGATGGGACACTATTCCTCCCACTGACACCAATGATGGGACACTATTCCTCCCACTGACACCAATGATGGGGCACTATTCCTCCCACTGACACCAAGCCTATGACATTGTTTATTCCTCTCCGATGCCCCTAGTCCGGCCTCCCTAAAGTTTGAAGGACAGAAAACGGACCCTATGGAAGGTTTGGAGATCTCTGGAGAACGTCTCTGCCCAGTCCTTGCAGTAAGTGGTCACCGCACTTCGCCAATCCAGAGATCACAAAATAAACCGCTGACTGTAAACATTGTATGTGTGTTGCGTGTTGTATACATTGTATGTGTGTTGCGTGTTGTATACATTGTATGTGTGTTGCGTGTTGTATACATTGTATGTGTGTTGCGTGTTGTATACATTGTATGTGTGTTGCGTGTTGTATACATTGTATGTGTGTTGCGTGTTGTATACATTGTATGTGTGTTGCGTGTTGTATACATTGTATGTGTGTTGCGTGTTGTATACATTGTATGTGTGTTGCGTGTTGTATACATTGTATGTGTGTTGCGTGTTGTATACATTGTATGTGTGTTGCGTGTTGTAAACATTGTATGTGTGTTGCGTGTTGTATACATTGTATGTGTGTTGCGTGTTGTATACATTGTATGTGTGTTGCGTGTTGTATGTGTGGCCATTGGACTGCATTTTGCCGGAACCCACCAGCAAGGAGAACGTCTTCAGACAGTCTGAAGTCTCTGAGTTGGTGAGACTCTCGGATCTCTCCCATGATCCTCTCTGCTTCCAGTAAAGCCAGTAAGAGGATAATTCCTCCCAGTGACTCATCTCCTCCAGCATTACACATGAAGGAACAGAACGTGGTGCCCGGAGCGCTGAGGTTCCGTTATTTGTCTCCTGGAGTTATGGAGTTAAATCTTCTTTTGTGAGGCGGAGTGCAGATCAGAGAAGTCCGCTCTGTACAACGCCACTGCTTCTGATTCCACGGAACATGATACAACGCCACTGATTCCACGGAACATGATACAACGCCACTGCTTCTGATTCCACGGAACATGATACAACGCCACTGCCACTGATTCCACAGAACATGATACAACGCCACTGCCACTGATTCCACAGAACATGATACAACGCCACTGCCACTGATTCCACGGAACATGATACAATGCCACTGCCACTGATTCCACGGAACATGATACAATGCCACTGCCACTGATTCCACGGAACATGATACAACGCCACTGCCACTGATTCCACGGAACATGATACAATGCCACTGCCACTGATTCCACGGAACATGATACAATGCCACTGCCACTGATTCCACGGAACATGATACAACGCCACTGCTTCTGATTCCACGGAACATGATACAACGCCACTGCCACTGATTCCACGGAACATGATACAACACCACTGCCACTGATTCCACAGAACATGATACAACGCCACTGCCACTGATTCCACGGAACATGATACAACACCACTGCCACTGATTCCACGGAACATGATACAACGCCACTGCTTCTGATTCCACGGAACATGATACAACGCCACTGCCACTGATTCCACGGAACATGATACAACGCCACTGCTTCTGATTCCACGGAACATGATACAACGCCACTGCCACTGATTCCACGGAACATGATACAACGCCACTGCTTCTGATTCCACGGAACATGATACAATGCCACTGCCACTGATTCCACGGAACATGATACAATGCCACTGCCACTGATTCCACGGAACATGATACAATGCCACTGCTTCTGATTCCACGGAACATGATACAACACCACTGCCACTGATTCCACGGAACATGATACAACGCCACTGCCACTGATTCCACGGAACATGATACAACGCCACTGCTTCTGATTCCACGGAACATGATACAACGCCACTGCTTCTGATTCCACGGAACATGATACAACACCACTGCCACTGATTCCACGGAACATGATACAACGCCACTGCCACTGATTCCACGGAACATGATACAATGCCACTGCCACTGATTCCACGGAACATGATACAACACCACTGCCACTGATTCCACGGAACATGATACAACGCCACTGCTTCTGATTCCACGGAACATGATACAACGCCACTGCCACTGATTCCACGGAACATGATACAATGCCACTGCTTCTGATTCCACGGAACATGATACAACACCACTGCCACTGATTCCACGGAACATGATACAACGCCACTGCCACTGATTCCACGGAACATGATACAACGCCACTGCCACTGATTCCACGGAACATGATACAACGCCACTGCTTCTGATTCCACGGAACATGATACAATGCCACTGCCACTGATTCCACGGAACATGATACAACGCCACTGCTACTGATTCCACGGAACATGATACAACGCCACTGCCACTGATTCCACGGAACATGATACAACACCACTGCCACTGATTCCACGGAACATGATACAATGCCACTGCCACTGATTCCACGGAACATGATACAACACCACTGCCACTGATTCCACAGAACATGATGCAACGCCACTGCCACTGATTCCACAGAACATGATACAACGCCACTGCTACTGATTCCACGGAACATGATACAACACCACTGCCACTGATTCCACAGAACATGATACAACGCCACTGCCACTGATTCCACGGAACATGATACAACGCCACTGCCACTGATTCCACGGAACATGATACAACGCCACTGCTTCTGATTCCACGGAACATGATACAACACCACTGCCACTGATTCCACGGAACATGATACAATGCCACTGCCACTGATTCCACGGAACATGATACAATGCCACTGCTTCTGATTCCACGGAACATGATACAACACCACTGCCACTGATTCCACGGAACATGATACAACGCCACTGCTTCTGATTCCACGGAATATGATACAATGCCACTGCCACTGATTCCACGGAACATGATACAATGCCACTGCCACTGATTCCACGGAACATGATACAATGCCACTGCTTCTGATTCCACGGAACATGATACAGAACCACTGCCACTGATTCCACGGAACATGATACAACGCCACTGCCACTGATTCCACGGAACATGATACAACGCCACTGCTTCTGATTCCACGGAACATGATACAACGCCACTGCTTCTGATTCCACGGAACATGATACAACACCACTGCCACTGATTCCACGGAACATGATACAACGCCACTGCCACTGATTCCACGGAACATGATACAACACCACTGCCACTGATTCCACGGAACATGATACAACGCCACTGCTTCTGATTCCACGGAACATGATACAACGCCACTGCTACTGATTCCACAGAACATGATACAATGCCACTGCTACTGATTCCACGGAACATGATACAACGCCACTGCTTCTGATTCCACGGAACATGATACAATGCCACTGCCACTGATTCCACGGAACATGATACAACGCCACTGCTTCTGATTCCACGGAACATGATACAACGCCACTGCTTCTGATTCCACGGAACATGATACAATGCCACTGCCACTGATTCCACGGAACATGATACAATGCCACTGCCACTGATTCCACGGAACATGATACAACGCCACTGCCACTGATTCCACGGAACATGATACAACACCACTGCCACTGATTCCACGGAACATGATACAACGCCACTGCTTCTGATTCCACGGAACATGATACAACGCCACTGCCACTGATTCCACGGAACATGATACAATGCCACTGCTTCTGATTCCACGGAACATGATACAACACCACTGCCACTGATTCCACGGAACATGATACAACGCCACTGCCACTGATTCCACGGAACATGATACAACGCCACTGCTTCTGATTCCACGGAACATGATACAACGCCACTGCCACTGATTCCACAGAACATGATACAACGCCACTGCCACTGATTCCACGGAACATGATACAACGCCACTGCCACTGATTCCACGGAACATGATACAACGCCACTGCCACTGATTCCACGGAACATGATACAACGCCACTGCCACTGATTCCACGGAACATGATACAATGCCACTGCCACTGATTCCACGGAACATGATACAATGCCACTGCCACTGATTCCACGGAACATGATACAACGCCACTGCTTCTGATTCCACGGAACATGATACAACGCCACTGCCACTGATTCCACGGAACATGATACAACGCCACTGCCACTGATTCCACGGAACATGATACAACGCCACTGCCACTGATTCCACGGAACATGATACAACACCACTGCCACTGATTCCACGGAACATGATACAACGCCACTGCTTCTGATTCCACGGAACATGATACAACGCCACTGCTTCTGATTCCACGGAACATGATACAACGCCACTGCCACTGATTCCACGGAACATGATACAACGCCACTGCTTCTGATTCCACGGAACATGATACAATGCCACTGCCACTGATTCCACGGAACATGATACAATGCCACTGCCACTGATTCCACGGAACATGATACAATGCCACTGCTTCTGATTCCACGGAACATGATACAACACCACTGCCACTGATTCCACGGAACATGATACAACGCCACTGCCACTGATTCCACGGAACATGATACAACGCCACTGCTTCTGATTCCACAGGACATGATACAACGCCACTGCTTCTGATTCCACGGAACATGATACAACACCACTGCCACTGATTCCACGGAACATGATACAACGCCACTGCCACTGATTCCACGGAACATGATACAACACCACTGCCACTGATTCCACGGAACATGATACAACGCCACTGCTTCTGATTCCACGGAACATGATACAACACCACTGCTACTGATTCCACAGAACATGATACAATGCCACTGCTACTGATTCCACGGAACATGATACAACGCCACTGCTTCTGATTCCACGGAACATGATACAATGCCACTGCCACTGATTCCACGGAACATGATACAACGCCACTGCTTCTGATTCCACGGAACATGATACAACGCCACTGCTTCTGATTCCACGGAACATGATACAATGCCACTGCCACTGATTCCACGGAACATGATACAATGCCACTGCCACTGATTCCACGGAACATGATACAACGCCACTGCCACTGATTCCACGGAACATGATACAACACCACTGCCACTGATTCCACGGAACATGATACAACGCCACTGCTTCTGATTCCACGGAACATGATACAACGCCACTGCCACTGATTCCACGGAACATGATACAATGCCACTGCTTCTGATTCCACGGAACATGATACAACACCACTGCCACTGATTCCACGGAACATGATACAACGCCACTGCCACTGATTCCACGGAACATGATACAACGCCACTGCTTCTGATTCCACGGAACATGATACAACGCCACTGCCACTGATTCCACAGAACATGATACAACGCCACTGCCACTGATTCCACGGAACATGATACAACGCCACTGCCACTGATTCCACGGAACATGATACAACGCCACTGCCACTGATTCCACGGAACATGATACAACGCCACTGCCACTGATTCCACGGAACATGATACAATGCCACTGCCACTGATTCCACGGAACATGATACAATGCCACTGCCACTGATTCCACGGAACATGATACAACGCCACTGCCTCTGATTCCACGGAACATGATACAACGCCACTGCCACTGATTCCACGGAACATGATACAACGCCACTGCCACTGATTCCACGGAACATGATACAACGCCACTGCCACTGATTCCACGGAACATGATACAACACCACTGCCACTGATTCCACGGAACATGATACAGCGCCACTGCTTCTGATTCCACGGAACATGATACAACGCCACTGCTTCTGATTCCACGGAACATGATACAACGCCACTGCCACTGATTCCACGGAACATGATACAACGCCACTGCTTCTGATTCCACGGAACATGATACAATGCCACTGCCACTGATTCCACGGAACATGATACAATGCCACTGCCACTGATTCCACGGAACATGATACAATGCCACTGCTTCTGATTCCACGGAACATGATACAACACCACTGCCACTGATTCCACGGAACATGATACAACGCCACTGCCACTGATTCCACGGAACATGATACAACGCCACTGCTTCTGATTCCACGGAACATGATACAACGCCACTGCTGATTCCACGGAACATGATACAACACCACTGCCACTGATTCCACGGAACATGATACGCCACTGCCACTGATTCCACGGAACATGATACAACACCACTGCTTCTGATTCCACGGAACATGATACAACACCACTGCCACTGATTCCACGGAACATGATACGCCACTGCTTCTGATTCCACGGAACATGATACAACACCACTGCTTCTGATTCCACGGAACATGATACAACACCACTGCCACTGATTCCACGGAACATGATACAACGCCACTGCTTCTGATTCCACGGAACATGATACAACGCCACTGCCACTGATTCCACGGAACATGATACAATGCCACTGCTTCTGATTCCACGGAACATGATACAACGCCACTGCCACTGATTCCACGGAACATGATACAACGCCACTGCCACTGATTCCACGGAACATGATACAACGCCACTGCCACTGATTCCACGGAACATGATACAACGCCACTGCTTCTGATTCCACGGAACATGATACAATGCCACTGCCACTGATTCCACGGAACATGATACAACGCCACTGCTACTGATTCCACGGAACATGATACAACGCCACTGCCACTGATTCCACGGAACATGATACAACACCACTGCCACTGATTCCACGGAACATGATACAATGCCACTGCCACTGATTCCACGGAACATGATACAACACCACTGCCACTGATTCCACAGAACATGATGCAACGCCACTGCCACTGATTCCACAGAACATGATACAACGCCACTGCTACTGATTCCACGGAACATGATACAACACCACTGCCACTGATTCCACAGAACATGATACAACGCCACTGCCACTGATTCCACGGAACATGATACAACGCCACTGCCACTGATTCCACGGAACATGATACAACGCCACTGCTTCTGATTCCACGGAACATGATACAACACCACTGCCACTGATTCCACGGAACATGATACAATGCCACTGCCACTGATTCCACGGAACATGATACAATGCCACTGCTTCTGATTCCACGGAACATGATACAACACCACTGCCACTGATTCCACGGAACATGATACAACGCCACTGCTTCTGATTCCACGGAACATGATACAATGCCACTGCCACTGATTCCACGGAACATGATACAATGCCACTGCCACTGATTCCACGGAACATGATACAATGCCACTGCTTCTGATTCCACGGAACATGATACAACACCACTGCCACTGATTCCACGGAACATGATACAACGCCACTGCCACTGATTCCACAGAACATGATACAACGCCACTGCCACTGATTCCATGGAACATGATACAACGCCACTGCCACTGATTCCACGGAACATGATACAACGCCACTGCCACTGATTCCACGGAACATGATACAACGCCACTGCCACTGATTCCACGGAACATGATACAATGCCACTGCCACTGATTCCACGGAACATGATACAATGCCACTGCCACTGATTCCACGGAACATGATACAACGCCACTGCTTCTGATTCCACGGAACATGATACAACGCCACTGCCACTGATTCCACGGAACATGATACAACGCCACTGCCACTGATTCCACGGAACATGATACAACGCCACTGCCACTGATTCCACGGAACATGATACAACACCACTGCCACTGATTCCACGGAACATGATACAACGCCACTGCTTCTGATTCCACGGAACATGATACAACGCCACTGCTTCTGATTCCACGGAACATGATACAACGCCACTGCCACTGATTCCACGGAACATGATACAACGCCACTGCTTCTGATTCCACGGAACATGATACAATGCCACTGCCACTGATTCCACGGAACATGATACAATGCCACTGCCACTGATTCCACGGAACATGATACAATGCCACTGCTTCTGATTCCACGGAACATGATACAACACCACTGCCACTGATTCCACGGAACATGATACAACGCCACTGCCACTGATTCCACGGAACATGATACAACGCCACTGCTTCTGATTCCACGGAACATGATACAACGCCACTGCTTCTGATTCCACGGAACATGATACAACACCACTGCCACTGATTCCACGGAACATGATACAACGCCACTGCCACTGATTCCACGGAACATGATACAATGCCACTGCCACTGATTCCACGGAACATGATACAACACCACTGCCACTGATTCCACGGAACATGATACAACGCCACTGCTTCTGATTCCACGGAACATGATACAACGCCACTGCCACTGATTCCACGGAACATGATACAATGCCACTGCTTCTGATTCCACGGAACATGATACAACACCACTGCCACTGATTCCACGGAACATGATACAACGCCACTGCCACTGATTCCACGGAACATGATACAACGCCACTGCCACTGATTCCACGGAACATGATACAACGCCACTGCTTCTGATTCCACGGAACATGATACAATGCCACTGCCACTGATTCCACGGAACATGATACAACGCCACTGCTACTGATTCCACGGAACATGATACAACGCCACTGCCACTGATTCCACGGAACATGATACAACACCACTGCCACTGATTCCACGGAACATGATACAATGCCACTGCCACTGATTCCACGGAACATGATACAACACCACTGCCACTGATTCCACAGAACATGATGCAACGCCACTGCCACTGATTCCACAGAACATGATACAACGCCACTGCTACTGATTCCACGGAACATGATACAACACCACTGCCACTGATTCCACAGAACATGATACAACGCCACTGCCACTGATTCCACGGAACATGATACAACGCCACTGCCACTGATTCCACGGAACATGATACAATGCCACTGCTTCTGATTCCACGGAACATGATACAACACCACTGCCACTGATTCCACGGAACATGATACAATGCCACTGCCACTGATTCCACGGAACATGATACAATGCCACTGCTTCTGATTCCACGGAACATGATACAACACCACTGCCACTGATTCCACGGAACATGATACAACGCCACTGCTTCTGATTCCACGGAACATGATACAATGCCACTGCCACTGATTCCACGGAACATGATACAATGCCACTGCCACTGATTCCACGGAACATGATACAATGCCACTGCTTCTGATTCCACGGAACATGATACAACACCACTGCCACTGATTCCACGGAACATGATACAACGCCACTGCCACTGATTCCACGGAACATGATACAACGCCACTGCTTCTGATTCCACGGAACATGATACAACGCCACTGCTTCTGATTCCACGGAACATGATACAACACCACTGCCACTGATTCCACGGAACATGATACAACGCCACTGCCACTGATTCCACGGAACATGATACAACACCACTGCCACTGATTCCACGGAACATGATACAACACCACTGCCACTGATTCCACGGAACATGATACAACGCCACTGCTTCTGATTCCACGGAACATGATACAACGCCACTGCCACTGATTCCACGGAACATGATACAACACCACTGCCACTGATTCCACGGAACATGATACAACGCCACTGCTACTGATTCCACAGAACATGATACAATGCCACTGCTACTGATTCCACGGAACATGATACAACGCCACTGCTTCTGATTCCACGGAACATGATACAATGCCACTGCCACTGATTCCACGGAACATGATACAACGCCACTGCTTCTGATTCCACGGAACATGATACAACGCCACTGCTTCTGATTCCACGGAACATGATACAATGCCACTGCCACTGATTCCACGGAACATGATACAATGCCACTGCCACTGATTCCACGGAACATGATACAACGCCACTGCCACTGATTCCACGGAACATGATACAACACCACTGCCACTGATTCCACGGAACATGATACAACGCCACTGCTTCTGATTCCACGGAACATGATACAACGCCACTGCAACTGATTCCACGGAACATGATACAATGCCACTGCTTCTGATTCCACGGAACATGATACAACACCACTGCCACTGATTCCACGGAACATGATACAACGCCACTGCCACTGATTCCACGGAACATGATACAACGCCACTGCTTCTGATTCCACGGAACATGATACAACGCCACTGCCACTGATTCCACAGAACATGATACAACGCCACTGCCACTGATTCCACGGAACATGATACAACGCCACTGCCACTGATTCCACGGAACATGATACAACGCCACTGCCACTGATTCCACGGAACATGATACAACGCCACTGCCACTGATTCCACGGAACATGATACAATGCCACTGCCACTGATTCCACGGAACATGATACAATGCCACTGCCACTGATTCCACGGAACATGATACAACGCCACTGCTTCTGATTCCACGGAACATGATACAACGCCACTGCCACTGATTCCACGGAACATGATACAACGCCACTGCCACTGATTCCACGGAACATGATACAACGCCACTGCCACTGATTCCACGGAACATGATACAACACCACTGCCACTGATTCCACGGAACATGATACAACGCCACTGCTTCTGATTCCACGGAACATGATACAACGCCACTGCTTCTGATTCCACGGAACATGATACAACGCCACTGCCACTGATTCCACGGAACATGATACAACGCCACTGCTTCTGATTCCACGGAACATGATACAATGCCACTGCCACTGATTCCACGGAACATGATACAATGCCACTGCCACTGATTCCACGGAACATGATACAACACCACTGCCACTGATTCCACGGAACATGATACAACGCCACTGCCACTGATTCCACGGAACATGATACAACGCCACTGCTTCTGATTCCACGGAACGTGATACAACACCACTGCCACTGATTCCACGGAACATGATACAACGCCACTGCCACTGATTCCACGGAACATGATACAACGCCACTGCTTCTGATTCCACAGGACATGATACAACGCCACTGCTTCTGATTCCACGGAACATGATACAACACCACTGCCACTGATTCCACGGAACATGATACAACGCCACTGCCACTGATTCCACGGAACATGATACAACACCACTGCCACTGATTCCACGGAACATGATACAACGCCACTGCTTCTGATTCCACGGAACATGATACAACGCCACTGCTACTGATTCCACAGAACATGATACAACGCCACTGCTTCTGATTCCACGGAACATGATACAATGCCACTGCTACTGATTCCACGGAACATGATACAACGCCACTGCTTCTGATTCCACGGAACATGATACAATGCCACTGCCACTGATTCCACGGAACATGATACAACGCCACTGCTTCTGATTCCACGGAACATGATACAACGCCACTGCTTCTGATTCCATGGAACATGATACAACGCCACTGCCACTGATTCCACGGAACATGATACAACGCCACTGCTTCTGATTCCACGGAACATGATACAATGCCACTGCCACTGATTCCACGGAACATGATACAATGCCACTGCCACTGATTCCACGGAACATGATACAATGCCACTGCTTCTGATTCCACGGAACATGATACAACACCACTGCCACTGATTCCACGGAACATGATACAACGCCACTGCCACTGATTCCACGGAACATGATACAACGCCACTGCTTCTGATTCCACGGAACATGATACAACGCCACTGCTTCTGATTCCACGGAACATGATACAACACCACTGCCACTGATTCCACGGAACATGATACAACGCCACTGCCACTGATTCCACGGAACATGATACAACGCCACTGCTTCTGATTCCACGGAACATGATACAACACCACTGCTTCTGATTCCACGGAACATGATACAACACCACTGCCACTGATTCCACGGAACATGATACAACGCCACTGCTTCTGATTCCACGGAACATGATACAACGCCACTGCCACTGATTCCACGGAACATGATACAATGCCACTGCTTCTGATTCCACGGAACATGATACAACGCCACTGCCACTGATTCCACGGAACATGATACAACGCCACTGCCACTGATTCCACGGAACATGATACAACGCCACTGCCACTGATTCCACGGAACATGATACAACGCCACTGCTTCTGATTCCACGGAACATGATACAATGCCACTGCCACTGATTCCACGGAACATGATACAACGCCACTGCTACTGATTCCACGGAACATGATACAACACCACTGCCACTGATTCCACGGAACATGATACAACACCACTGCCACTGATTCCACGGAACATGATACAATGCCACTGCCACTGATTCCACGGAACATGATACAACGCCACTGCCACTGATTCCACAGAACATGATACAACGCCACTGCCACTGATTCCACGGAACATGATACAACGCCACTGCCACTGATTCCACGGAACATGATACAACGCCACTGCTTCTGATTCCACGGAACATGTTACAACACCACTGCCACTGATTCCACGGAACATGATACAACACCACTGCCACTGATTCCACAGAACATGGTGCAACGCCACTGCCACTGATTCCACAGAACATGATACAACGCCACTGCTACTGATTCCACGGAACATGATACAACACCACTGCCACTGATTCCACAGAACATGATACAACGCCACTGCCACTGATTCCACGGAACATGATACAACGCCACTGCCACTGATTCCACGGAACATGATACAACGCCACTGCTTCTGATTCCACGGAACATGTTACAACACCACTGCCACTGATTCCACGGAACATGATACAATGCCACTGCCACTGATTCCACGGAACATGATACAATGCCACTGCTTCTGATTCCACGGAACATGATACAACACAACTGCCACTGATTCCACGGAACATGATACAACGCCACTGCTTCTGATTCCACGGAACATGATACAATGCCACTGCCACTGATTCCACGGAACATGATACAATGCCACTGCCACTGATTCCACGGAACATGATACAATGCCACTGCTTCTGATTCCACGGAACATGATACAACACCACTGCCACTGATTCCACGGAACATGATACAACGCCACTGCCACTGATTCCACGGAACATGATACAACGCCACTGCTTCTGATTCCACGGAACATGATACAACGCCACTGCTTCTGATTCCACGGAACATGATACAACACCACTGCCACTGATTCCACGGAACATGATACAACGCCACTGCCACTGATTCCACGGAACATGATACAACACCACTGCCACTGATTCCACGGAACATGATACAACGCCACTGCTTCTGATTCCACGGAACATGATACAACGCCACTGCTACTGATTCCACAGAACATGATACAATGCCACTGCTACTGATTCCACGGAACATGATACAACGCCACTGCTTCTGATTCCACGGAACATGATACAATGCCACTGCCACTGATTCCACGGAACATGATACAACGCCACTGCTTCTGATTCCACGGAACATGGTACAATGCCACTGCCACTGATTCCACGGAACATGATACAATGCCACTGCCACTGATTCCACGGAACATGATACAACGCCACTGCCACTGATTCCACGGAACATGATACAACACCACTGCCACTGATTCCACGGAACATGATACAACGCCACTGCTTCTGATTCCACGGAACATGATACAACGCCACTGCCACTGATTCCACGGAACATGATACAATGCCACTGCTTCTGATTCCACGGAACATGATACAACACCACTGCCACTGATTCCACGGAACATGATACAACGCCACTGCCACTGATTCCACGGAACATGATACAACGCCACTGCCACTGATTCCACGGAACATGATACAACGCCACTGCTTCTGATTCCACGGAACATGATACAACACCACTGCTTCTGATTCCACGGAACATGATACAACGCCACTGCTTCTGATTCCACGGAACATGATACAACGCCACTGCCACTGATTCCACGGAACATGATACAACGCCACTGCCACTGATTCCACGGAACATGATGCAACGCCACTGCCACTGATTCCACGGAACATGATACAACGCCACTGCTACTGATTCCACGGAACATGATACAACGCCACTGCCACTGATTCCACGGAACATGATACAACGCCACTGCTTCTGATTCCACGGAACATGATACAACGCCACTGCCACTGATTCCACGGAACATGATACAATGCCACTGCTTCTGATTCCACGGAACATGATACAACGCCACTGCTTCTGATTCCACGGAACATGATACAACGCCACTGCCACTGATTCCACGGAACATGATACAACGCCACTGCCACTGATTCCACGGAACATGATACAACGCCACTGCTTCTGATTCCACGGAACATGATACAATGCCACTGCTTCTGATTCCACGGAACATAATACAATGCCACTGCTTCTGATTCCACGGAACATGATACAACGCCACTGCTTCTGATTCCACGGAACATGATACAATGCCACTGCTTCTGATTCCACGGAACATGATACAACACCACTGCCACTGATTCCACGGAACATGATACAATGCCACTGCCACTGATTCCACGGAACATGATACAACGCCACTGCCACTGATTCCACGGAACATGATACAATGCCACTGCTTCTGATTCCACGGAACATGATACAACGCCACTGCTTCTGATTCCACGGAACATGATACAATGCCACTGCCACTGATTCCACGGAACATGATACAATGCCACTGCTTCTGATTCCACGGAACATGATACAACGCCACTGCCACTGATTCCACGGAACATGATACAACGCCACTGCCACTGATTCCACGGAACATGATACAACGCCACTGCTACTGATTCCACGGAACATGATACAACGCCACTGCCACTGATTCCACGGAACATGATACAATGCCACTGCCACTGATTCCACGGAATATGATACAACGCCACTGCTACTGATTCCACGGAACATGATACAATGCCACTGCCACTGATTCCACGGAACATGATACAATGCCACTGCCACTGATTCCACGGAACATGATACAATGCCACTGCCACTGATTCCACGGAACATGATACAACGCCACTGCCACTGATTCCACGGAACATGATACAACGCCACTGCTTCTGATTCCACGGAACATGATACAACGCCACTGCCACTGATTCCACGGAACATGATACAACGCCACTGCTTCTGATTCCACGGAACATGATACAACGCCACTGCCACTGATTCCACGGAACATGATACAACGCCACTGCCACTGATTCCACGGAACATGATACAACGCCACTGCTTCTGATTCCACGGAACATGATACAATGCCACTGCTTCTGATTCCACGGAACATGATACAACACCACTGCCACTGATTCCACGGAACATGATACAACGCCACTGCCACTGATTCCACGGAACATGATACAACGCCACTGCTACTGATTCCACGGAACATGATACAACGCCACTGCCACTGATTCCACGGAACATGATACAATGCCACTGCCACTGATTCCACGGAACATGATACAACGCCACTGCTACTGATTCCACGGAACATGATACAATGCCACTGCCACTGATTCCACGGAACATGATACAATGCCACTGCCACTGATTCCACGGAACATGATACAATGCCACTGCCACTGATTCCACGGAACATGATACAACGCCACTGCCCCTGATTCCACGGAACATGATACAACGCCACTGCTTCTGATTCCACGGAACATGATACAACGCCACTGCCACTGATTCCACGGAACATGATACAACGCCACTGCTTCTGATTCCACGGAACATGATACAATGCCACTGCCACTGATTCCACGGAACATGATACATTGCCACTGCTTCTGATTCCACGGAACATGATACAACACCACTGCCACTGATTCCACGGAACATGATACAACGCCACTGCCACTGATTCCACGGAACATGATACAACGCCACTGCTACTGATTCCACGGAACATGATACAATGCCACTGCCACTGATTCCACGGAACATGATACAATGCCACTGCTTCTGATTCCACGGAACATGATACAATGCCACTGCTTCTGATTCCACGGAACATGATACAACGCCACTGCTTCTGATTCCACGGAACATGATACAATGCCACTGCTTCTGATTCCACGGAACATGATACAATGCCACTGCCACTGATTCCACGGAACATGATACAATGCCACTGCCACTGATTCCACGGAACATGATACAATGCCACTGCTTCTGATTCCACGGAACATGATACAACGCCACTGCCACTGATTCCACGGAACATGATACAACGCCACTGCTTCTGATTCCACGGAACATGATACAATGCCACTGCCACTGATTCCACGGAACATGATACAATGCCACTGCTTCTGATTCCACGGAACATGATACAACGCCACTGCTTCTGATTCCACGGAACATGATACAATGCCACTGCCACTGATTCCACAGAACATGATACAACACCACTGCCACTGATTCCACGGAACATGATACAACGCCACTGCCACTGATTCCACGGAACATGATACAACGCCACTGCTACTGATTCCACGGAACATGATACAACGCCACTGCCACTGATTCCACGGAACATGATACAATGCCACTGCCACTGATTCCACGGAACATGATACAATGCCACTGCCACTGATTCCACGGAACATGATACAACGCCACTGCTACTGATTCCACGGAACATGATACAATGCCACTGCCACTGATTCCACGGAACATGATACAATGCCACTGCCACTGATTCCACGGAACATGATACAACGCCACTGCCACTGATTCCACGGAACATGATACTAGGGATGGGCCCGGTGCTCGATTCGAACCCATGTTCGAATCGAGCATCGGGCGTTCGCTCGCTCGTCGAGCCCAGAACTATTTGGGCCGTTCGCATCACATTCGTGTGATGCGAGCGGCCCCGCAATGCATTGCGGCCGGCGCGGCCGGCGCAGTGCATTGCTGGCTGATGATTGGCCAAGCATGCACTGTGACCCCGCATGCTTGGCCAATCACAGCGCCCGAAACTCGGAGAGCAATAATTGGCTACAGGCAGGACGGCTGTAGCCAATTACAGCTCAGGGGCTTTAGTACACGCCCCACCATTTAAAAGGCCGCCACGCCATCGGCCCCGGTCACATGAGTTCCGGCTTTAGGAGAGATTAGTCTGCTGATTCTGTCTTTGCTTGATACTGAAAGATTTGCTCTTCTTTGCTAAACCATTGGCTATTTCTTTGCTAAACCATTGCTACCTAAGTCATTGATCGTTCATTGCTGCTGATTGCACAGTTAGCGTGTTATTAGCTGCTGCTGGGGATTAGTCTGGTGCGTGCTTACTGTTAGTACAGTATTGCAGTAGTACCAACCGCAGTGCTGTTAGCACAGCATTGCACCCCAACAGCACCCATAGGACTTCTAGTGTGTTAGTGGCAGCAAACAGAGCTCCTATATTTTCTTCTCAGCAGCACCCATAGGACTTCTAGTGTGTTAGTGGCAGCAAACAGAGCTCCTATATTTTCTTCTCAGCAGCACCCATAGGACTTCTAGTGTGTTAGTGACAGCAAACAGAGCTCCTATATTTTCTTCTCAGCAGCACCCATAGGACTTCTAGTGTGTTAGTGGCATCACACAGAGCTCCTATATTTTCTTCTCAGCAGCACCCATAGGACTTCTAATGTGTTAGTGGCATCACACAGAGTTCCTATATTTTCTTCTCAGCAGCACCCATAGGACTTCTAGTGTGTTAGTGGCATCACACAGAGCTCCTATATTTTCTTCTCAGCAGCACCCATAGGACTTCTAGTGTGTTAGTGGCAGCAAACAGAGCTCCTATATTTTCATCTCAGAAGCACCCATAGGACTTCTAGTGTGTTAGTGGCATCACACAGAGCTCCTATATTTTCTTCTCAGCAGCACCCATAGGACTTCTAGTGTGTTAGTGGCATCACACAGAGCTCCTATATTTTCTTCTCAGCAGCACCCATAGGACTTCTAGTGTGTTAGTGGCATCACACAGAGCTCCTATATTTTCTTCTCAGCAGCACCCATAGGACTTCTAGTGTGTTAGTGGCAGCAAACAGAGCTCCTATATTTTCTTCTCAGCAGCACCCATAGGACTTCTAGTGTGTTAGTGGCATCACACAGAGTTCCTATATTTTCATCTCAGAAGCACCCATAGGACTTCTAGTGTGTTAGTGGCAGCAAACAGAGCTCCTATATTTTCTTCTCAGCAGCACCCATAGGACTTCTAGTGTGTTAGTGGCATCACACAGAGCTCCTATATTTTCTTCTCAGAAGCACCCATAGGACTTCTAGTGTGTTAGTGGCAGCAAACAGAGTTCCTATATTTTCATCTCAGCAGCACCCATAGGACTTCTAGTGTGTTAGTGGCATCACACAGAGCTCCTATATTTTCTTCTCAGCAGCACCCATAGGACTTCTAGTGTGTTAGTGGCATCACACAGAGTTCCTATATTTTCATCTCAGCAGCACCCATAGGACTTCTAATGTGTTAGTGGCATCACACAGAGTTCCTATATTTTCATCTCAGCAGCACCCATAGGACTTCTAGTGTGTTAGTGGCATCACACAGAGTTCCTATATTTTCATCTCAGCAGCACCCATAGGACTTCTAGTGTGTTAGTGGCATCACACAGAGCTCCTATATTTTCATCTCAGCAGCACCCATAGGACTTCTAGTGTGTTAGTGGCATCACACAGAGCTCCTATATTTTCTTCTCAGCAGCACCCATAGGACTTCTAGTGTGTTAGTGGCAGCAAACAGAGCTCCTATATTTTCTTCTCAGCAGCACCCATAGGACTTCTAGTGTGTTAGTGGCAGCAAACAGAGCTCCTATATTTTCTTCTCAGCAGCACCCATAGGACTTCTAGTGTGTTAGTGGCATCACACAGAGCTCCTATATTTTCTTCTCAGCAGCACCCATAGGACTTCTAGTGTGTTAGTGGCAGCAAACAGAGCTCCTATATTTTCTTCTCAGCAGCACCCATAGGACTTCTAGTGTGTTAGTGGCAGCAAACAGAGCTCCTATATTTTCTTCTCAGCAGCACCCATAGGACTTCTAGTGTGTTAGTGGCAGCAAACAGAGCTCCTATATTTTCTTCTCAGCAGCACCCATAGGACTTCTAGTGTGTTAGTGGCAGCAAACAGAGCTCCTATATTTTCTTCTCAGAAGCACCCATAGGACTTCTAGTGTGTTAGTGGCATCACACAGAGCTCCTATATTTTCTTCTCAGCAGCACCCATAGGACTTCTAGTGTGTTAGTGGCATCACACAGAGCTCCTATATTTTCTTCTCAGCAGCACCCATAGGACTTCTAGTGTGTTAGTGGCAGCAAACAGAGCTCCTATATTTTCTTCTCAGCAGCACCCATAGGACTTCTAGTGTGTTAGTGGCAGCAAACAGAGCTCCTATATTTTCTTCTCAGCAGCACCCATAGGACTTCTAGTGTGTTAGTGGCATCACACAGAGCTCCTATATTTTCTTCTCAGCAGCACCCATAGGACTTCTAGTGTGTTAGTGGCAGCAAACAGAGCTCCTATATTTTCATCTCAGCAGCACCCATAGGACTTCTAGTGTGTTAGTGGCATCACACAGAGCTCCTATATTTTCTTCTCAGCAGCACCCATAGGACTTCTAGTGTGTTAGTGGCAGCAAACAGAGCTCCTATATTTTCTTCTCAGCAGCACCCATAGGACTTCTAGTGTGTTAGTGGCATCACACAGAGTTCCTATATTTTCTTCTCAGCAGCACCCATAGGACTTCTAGTGTGTTAGTGGCATCACACAGAGCTCCTATATTTTCTTCTCAGCAGCACCCATAGGACTTCTAGTGTGTTAGTGGCAGCAAACAGAGCTCCTATATTTTCTTCTCAGCAGCACCCATAGGACTTCTAGTGTGTTAGTGGCATCACACAGAGCTCCTATATTTTCTTCTCAGCAGCACCCATAGGACTTCTAGTGTGTTAGTGGCAGCAAACAGAGCTCCTATATTTTCATCTCAGCAGCACCCATAGGACTTCTAGTGTGTTAGTGGCATCACACAGAGCTCCTATATTTTCTTCTCAGCAGCACCCATAGGACTTCTAGTGTGTTAGTGGCAGCAAACAGAGCTCCTATATTTTCTTCTCAGCAGCACCCATAGGACTTCTAGTGTGTTAGTGGCATCACACAGAGTTCCTATATTTTCTTCTCAGCAGCACCCATAGGACTTCTAGTGTGTTAGTGGCATCACACAGAGCTCCTATATTTTCTTCTCAGCAGCACCCATAGGACTTCTAGTGTGTTAGTGGCATCACACAGAGTTCCTATATTTTCTTCTCAGCAGCACCCATAGGACTTCTAGTGTGTTAGTGGCATCACACAGAGCTCCTATATTTTCTTCTCAGCAGCACCCATAGGACTTCTAGTGTGTTAGTGGCATCACACAGAGCTCCTATATTTTCTTCTCAGCAGCACCCATAGGACTTCTAGTGTGTTAGTGGCAGCAAACAGAGCTCCTATATTTTCTTCTCAGCAGCACCCATAGGACTTCTAGTGTGTTAGTGGCATCACACAGAGTTCCTATATTTTCATCTCAGAAGCACCCATAGGACTTCTAGTGTGTTAGTGGCAGCAAACAGAGCTCCTATATTTTCTTCTCAGAAGCACCCATAGGACTTCTAGTGTGTTAGTGGCAGCAAACAGAGTTCCTATATTTTCATCTCAGCAGCACCCATAGGACTTCTAGTGTGTTAGTGGCATCACACAGAGCTCCTATATTTTCTTCTCAGCAGCACCCATAGGACTTCTAGTGTGTTAGTGGCATCACACAGAGTTCCTATATTTTCATCTCAGCAGCACCCATAGGACTTCTAATGTGTTAGTGGCATCACACAGAGTTCCTATATTTTCATCTCAGCAGCACCCATAGGACTTCTAGTGTGTTAGTGGCATCACACAGAGTTCCTATATTTTCATCTCAGCAGCACCCATAGGACTTCTAGTGTGTTAGTGGCATCACACAGAGCTCCTATATTTTCATCTCAGCAGCACCCATAGGACTTCTAGTGTGTTAGTGGCATCACACAGAGCTCCTATATTTTCTTCTCAGCAGCACCCATAGGACTTCTAGTGTGTTAGTGGCAGCAAACAGAGCTCCTATATTTTCTTCTCAGCAGCACCCATAGGACTTCTAGTGTGTTAGTGGCAGCAAACAGAGCTCCTATATTTTCATCTCAGCAGCACCCATAGGACTTCTAATGTGTTAGTGGCAGCAAACAGAGCTCCTATATTTTCTTCTCAGCAGCACCCATAGGACTTCTAGTGTGTTAGTGGCATCACACAGAGCTCCTATATTTTCTTCTCAGCAGCACCCATAGGACTTCTAGTGTGTTAGTGGCAGCAAACAGAGCTCCTATATTTTCTTCTCAGCAGCACCCATAGGACTTCTAGTGTGTTAGTGGCAGCAAACAGAGCTCCTATATTTTCTTCTCAGAAGCACCCATAGGACTTCTAGTGTGTTAGTGGCATCACACAGAGCTCCTATATTTTCTTCTCAGCAGCACCCATAGGACTTCTAGTGTGTTAGTGGCATCACACAGAGCTCCTATATTTTCTTCTCAGCAGCACCCATAGGACTTCTAGTGTGTTAGTGGCAGCAAACAGAGCTCCTATATTTTCTTCTCAGCAGCACCCATAGGACTTCTAGTGTGTTAGTGGCAGCAAACAGAGCTCCTATATTTTCTTCTCAGCAGCACCCATAGGACTTCTAGTGTGTTAGTGGCATCACACAGAGCTCCTATATTTTCTTCTCAGCAGCACCCATAGGACTTCTAGTGTGTTAGTGGCAGCAAACAGAGCTCCTATATTTTCTTCTCAGCAGCACCCATAGGACTTCTAGTGTGTTAGTGGCAGCAAACAGAGCTCCTATATTTTCTTCTCAGCAGCACCCATAGGACTTCTAGTGTGTTAGTGGCATCACACAGAGCTCCTATATTTTCTTCTCAGCAGCACCCATAGGACTTCTAGTGTGTTAGTGGCAGCAAACAGAGCTCCTATATTTTCTTCTCAGCAGCACCCATAGGACTTCTAGTGTGTTAGTGGCATCACACAGAGTTCCTATATTTTCTTCTCAGCAGCACCCATAGGACTTCTAATGTGTTAGTGGCAGCAAACAGAGTTCCTATATTTTCATCTCAGCAGCACCCATAGGACTTCTAATGTGTTAGTGGCAGCAAACAGAGTTCCTATATTTTCATCTCAGCAGCACCCATAGGACTTCTAGTGTGTTAGTGGCATCACACAGAGTTCCTATATTTTCTTCTCAGCAGCACCCATAGGACTTCTAGTGTGTTAGTGGCAGCAAACAGAGCTCCTATATTTTCTTCTCAGCAGCACCCATAGGACTTCTAGTGTGTTAGTGGCAGCAAACAGAGCTCCTATATTTTCTTCTCAGCAGCACCCATAGGACTTCTAGTGTGTTAGTGGCATCACACAGAGCTCCTATATTTTCTTCTCAGCAGCACCCATAGGACTTCTAGTGTGTTAGTGGCAGCAAACAGAGCTCCTATATTTTCTTCTCAGCAGCACCCATAGGACTTCTAGTGTGTTAGTGGCAGCAAACAGAGCTCCTATATTTTCTTCTCAGCAGCACCCATAGGACTTCTAGTGTGTTAGTGGCAGCAAACAGAGCTCCTATATTTTCTTCTCAGAAGCACCCATAGGACTTCTAGTGTGTTAGTGGCAGCAAACAGAGCTCCTATATTTTCTTCTCAGAAGCACCCATAGGACTTCTAGTGTGTTAGTGGCATCACACAGAGCTCCTATATTTTCTTCTCAGCAGCACCCATAGGACTTCTAGTGTGTTAGTGGCATCACACAGAGCTCCTATATTTTCTTCTCAGCAGCACCCATAGGACTTCTAGTGTGTTAGTGGCAGCAAACAGAGCTCCTATATTTTCTTCTCAGCAGCACCCATAGGACTTCTAGTGTGTTAGTGGCAGCAAACAGAGCTCCTATATTTTCTTCTCAGCAGCACCCATAGGACTTCTAGTGTGTTAGTGGCAGCAAACAGAGCTCCTATATTTTCTTCTCAGCAGCACCCATAGGACTTCTAGTGTGTTAGTGGCATCACACAGAGCTCCTATATTTTCTTCTCAGCAGCACCCATAGGACTTCTAGTGTGTTAGTGGCAGCAAACAGAGCTCCTATATTTTCTTCTCAGCAGCACCCATAGGACTTCTAGTGTGTTAGTGGCAGCAAACAGAGCTCCTATATTTTCTTCTCAGCAGCACCCATAGGACTTCTAGTGTGTTAGTGGCAGCAAACAGAGCTCCTATATTTTCTTCTCAGCAGCACCCATAGGACTTCTAGTGTGTTAGTGGCATCACACAGAGCTCCTATATTTTCATCTCAGCAGCACCCATAGGACTTCTAGTGTGTTAGTGGCAGCAAACAGAGCTCCTATATTTTCTTCTCAGCAGCACCCATAGGACTTCTAGTGTGTTAGTGGCATCACACAGAGCTCCTATATTTTCTTCTCAGCAGCACCCATAGGACTTCTAGTGTGTTAGTGGCAGCAAACAGAGCTCCTATATTTTCTTGTCAGCAGCACACATAGTACCTATAGTGTGTTAGTGTCAGCACCCATAGGACCTACAGTGTGTTGTGAGCACACATAGGAGTTCTATTTTTTATACTATATACACTACCGACTACAATGGCTGGAAGACCGCCAAGGAGAGGCAGAGCGTGCCGAGGCAAGAACACAGGGCAGGCAGGCTCTGTTTCTAGAGACAACAGTGCTGGCCGTGGACGTGGTCGTGCATCGTCATCAGCACGTGGCCATGGGACACGCTTGTCTTTGTTTTCGGCAGCTGGACATGTGGAGCCGCATCATGCCGAAGGCTTGGTAGAATGGATGACCAAGCCCTCCTCATCCTCCTCATCCTCTCTCACCCAGGCTCAGGGTACTGGCAGAGCAGCTGCCAACGCGTACTCAATGGCATCATCAGCCACCCCTTCCCTAGACCCACCATGTCCTCCTGAGGAGTCCCCCGAACTGTTTGAGCACAGTGTTGGGTACATGCTCCAGGAGGATGCCCAACGATTCGAAGGCTCGGATGATGATACCCAGCTTGAGGAAGTCAGTAGTGTGCGCGCAGAGAAAGGGGATGCTGAAGGACAGCAATCTGGCAGTAGTGTTCCACCAGCTGCAGCTTACTGCCAGGTTTGCTCTAGTGGTGAAGAGGGAGGGGATGATGAGGTCACTGACTCCACGTGGGTGCCTGAAGGGAGAGAGGAGGAGGAGGAGGAGGATGCAGCGTCACATGTCCAACGAGGCAGGATGCCCCCTGGAGGCCAGCTAGAGGCCAGCACAGCAACTGTACCACACTGCAGAGCTCTGCCTGTGCAGGGCGCTGCCTCTGCACATTATCACAAAAGTTCTTTGGTGTGGGCCTTTTTTGAGACGAGTGCATCAGATCGCACCACTGCTATTTGCAATATTTGTCTCAAGCGTATCTCGCGTGGCCAAAACATCAGCCGCTTGGGCACCACAAGCATGAGCAGACATATGTCGACCTGCCATGCAGCTCGTTGGCAAGCACACATAAAAGACCCACACCAAAGAACAAAGCGGACCTCTCCTTGCTCCTCATCAGCTGGGATCTCCATCCCCACTATATCTTCAGTCCTCTCTGAAAGCTGCTCTGAGAGGACTGAAGGTGTAGAATTAGGTGTGTCACAACCAAGTACTTGCAGTACACCGACGTCCGATTGTAGCAGGCAAATTTCCCTGCCCCAGCTGCTGGACCGTCGAAAGAAGTATACTCCCAGCCATCCACATGCCCAGCGGTTGAATGCTAGCTTGGCTAAATTGCTAGCACTTCAACTGCTGCCTTTTCAGTTGATAGACTCGGCCCCCTTCCGTGAGTTTGTTCAATGTGCGGTTCCTCAGTGGCAGGTTCCCAAACGCCACTTTTTCTCACGGAAGGCTATTCCGGCTCTCTACCGGCATGTGGAAGGCAATGTCCATGCCTCGCTGGACAGGGCGGTCAGCGGTAAGGTGCATATTACCGCTGACTCATGGTCCAGCAGGCATGGACAGGGACGTTACCTTTCTTTCACGGCCCATTGGGTCACTCTATTGGCAGCTGGGAGGGATGCAGGACAAGGTGCAGTAGTGTTGGAGGTTGTTCCGCCACCACGCCTCCAAAATGCTACTACTGGTTGTGACACACCTCTCTCCTCCACCCCCTCCTCTTCTTCTTCCTCCATGTCCTCTTCGAGTGCTCTGTCCTCGGAACCAGCGGTGCTCCGTAGGCGTACAAGGGGCTACGCGAGTACGCAGGCAAAAAGATGCCATGCCGTGCTTGCGCTGGTGTGTTTGGGGGACAGGAGCCACACTGGGCCAGAGGTTCTGGCAGCTCTGCAGGGGCAGGCCGAGAGGTGGTTGACGCCACGCCAGCTTAAGCCAGGAATGGTCGTTTCTGATAATGGCACCAACCTCCTCTCCGCCCTGCGACAGGGGCAGCTCACCCATGTGCCCTGTATGGCTCACGTCCTCAACCTGGTGGTGCAGCGGTTCTTGGGCAGGTTCCCAGGCTTACAGGATGTCCTGAGGCAGGCCAGGAAAGTCTGTGTGCATTTCCGCCGATCTTATAATGCCAGTGCTCGGCTGACTGAGCTGCAAAAGGAGCTGAACCTGCCCAAGAACCGCCTAATATGTGACATGCCCACCAGGTGGAACTCAACGTTGGCCATGCTGCAGCGACTGCACACGCAGCAGAGGGCCATCAATGAGTACCTTTGCGACTACGGCACCAGGACAGGGTCAGGGGAGCTTGGCTTTTTTTCCCCACGCCAGTGGAGCATGATCAGGGATGCATGCACTGTCCTCTCACCATTTGAGGAGGCCACGAGGATGGTGAGCAGTGACAGTGCATGCATCAGTGACACTGTACCTCTTGTCCACCTGTTGGAGCATACGCTGCGTGGGATAATGGACAGGGCACTTGAGGCAGAACAGAGGCAGGAAGAGGAGGACTTCCTTGTCTCTCAAGGCCCCCTTTATCCAGACAATGTTCCTTCTGTCCCACCCATCACACAGGAAGAGGAGGAGGAGGAGGAGGAGGAGGAGGATTGTGTGAGCATGGAGGTGGAGCCTGGCACTCAGCATCAGCAGCAGCAGTCTTTTAGGGATGATGTACAGTCCCAACAAACCAGTGGACTTGTACGTGGCTGGGAGGAGGTGGCTGGCGATCATGTCATCCTCAGTGACCCAGAAGACTCCGGACCGAATGCCTCAGCTAACCTACGTTGCATGGCCTCCCTGATCCTGCAAAGCCTGCGGAAGGATCCTCGTGTTCTTCGGATCAAGGAGAGTGACCATTACTGGCTGGCCACTCTCCTTGATCCACGGTACAAGGGTAAGGTTGCGGACCTTATCTTGCCGTCGCAGAGGGAGCAGAGGATGAGACAACTCCGGGAGGCCTTGCAGAAAGGTCTGTGCAACGCGTTCCCAGAAACTGGGAGGTTACAAACTCCTGGTCCTGGACGACGAGTTGCTGAGGCTTCGGTCAGTAGCAGAAGGAGCGGTGGGGAAGGTGGACGTCTGACCGATGCGTTCAGACAATTTTTTAGTCCGCAGCCCCAAGGTATGATCGGTTCCAGCAACCATCGCCAGCGTCTGATATACATGGTGCAGGAATACCTAGGGGCAAGGTCAGACTTGGACACCTTTCCCACCGAAAATCCTCTGGCTTACTGGGTCCTGAGGATGGATCACTGGCCAGAGCTTGCACAGTATGCAATTGAGCTACTGGCCTGTCCTGCATCCAGCGTTCTTTCCGAACGCACATTCAGTGCTGCTGGAGGATTTGTCACCGATCATAGGGTGCGCCTGTCCACCGACTCGGTTGATCGACTGACCTTCATAAAAATGAATCAGTCTTGGATCACCACCAGCTACCAGACACCTGAAGCGGATATAACGGAATAATTTATAATGTCACATCCCTTCAAGACTGCCTATGCTGATGCTGAGTGACTGTCCTGTTATGTTCACTGACTTTCCTCTTCCTCCTCCTCAATGATCCATACCACCACACCAGTGCCTAAGGCACAATTTTTCAGCCCCTGTATAACAGGGGCGTGTAATTACAATTTTTTAAAAAGATGCTTCGCAACAGGTGTGACTGCTGTGCTCAGAGTACAGTATCTGTGAGGGGTTGCAGTGTTGTGGCACCAGCACCAATGCCTAAGGCACAATTTTTCAGCCCCTGTTTAACAGGGGCGTGTAATTACAAATCTTGATCTAATAGTTCACAGCAGGGCCCATTCCTGCACCCACCAAGAGTAACTATGAGGGCCTACAGTCTTGTGGCAACACCACCGTCCACCACCACCACCACCACCACCAAAGGCCCAATTTTTCTGCCCTGTTCAACAGGTGCATGCAAGTACAAATCTTGATCTATTAACTCACAGCAGGGCCCATTCCTGTGCCCACCAGTCTTGTGGCTACACCAACATCTAATAGGGCAAATTTCTGCAGAGTATATACGGCAGGCCCCTACTTTCAAACATCCAACTTACAAACGACTCCTACTTGCAAACGGCAAGAGAAAACAGGAAGTGAGAGGAAATCTACCCCTAGGAAGGAAAATTCTATCCTGTTAGATTTAATTTGGGAAAAAGGTATCTCCTCTCTACTGATGCTTTATCACCAATCCTTGTTTCAATTAAAACCCCACTTTTCCAAAAACATTTGTCATTGGGACGGAAAGTGAGGTGACATGTTCTGAACAGATGTGCAAAGACAGCAAATGTTACAGGGGTGATAACCCCTCCCTATGTTCTCCAAAAAGCTTAAAAATTGATTTTTTTGGGATGTAGCTACACTTCATAATGTACCTGTTCAGATTCTACTTAAGAACAAACCTACAGTCCATGTCTTGTTTGCACCACCTATATACTGCTGTTCAGAGTATATAGGGTTGTAGGTATAGGGTTTTATTTTGGGTGCGGGGTCCCCCTTAGTATCCATACAAGACCCAAAGGGGCTGGGGTGGGGGGGGGGGGGGTGATGGGGTAGCCATGCCATTTTTCTCAAGGATTTTCAGCCATATGGCGGCCAGGACAAGACATGACATTAAAGCCGCAAGTGGTTTTAAATGGCTTCTTTTTTTCCTTTACAAATGTCATTTTGTGCAGGGACAGTTCTAAACACGGGAAACACATGCCACTTCACAGGCATACTTTAGACACCCCCCAGGTACCATATTTAAAGGAAAATTTCACTTTTTTTTTTTTCACTTTATGCATCATTAAAATGACTGCTCCCGAAAAAACTTTAGTTTTTAAAATTTCTTTTTGCATTGATATATGTCCCCTGGGGCAGGACCCGGGTCCCCAAACCTGTTTTATAACATTAACATGCATATTGGCCGTTGTAATTAGCAATTTTGATTTCGAACGTTCGCGTCCATTATAACGAATAGGGTTCGAAAATTCGCGCGAACTTTCGGTCCGTTCGAAGGTTCTGGTGCGAACCGAACCCGGGGGTGTTCGGCTCATCCCTACATGATACAATGCCACTGCCACTGATTCCACGGAACATGAAACAATGCCACTGCTTCTGATTCCACGGAACATGATACAACGCCACTGCCACTGATTCCACGGAACATGATACAACGCCACTGCTACTGATTCCACGGAACATGTTACAATGCCACTGCCACTGATTCCACGGAACATGATACAACGCCACTGCCACTGATTCCACGGAACATGATACAACGCCACTGCTACTGATTCCACGGAACATGATACAACGCCACTGCCACTGATTCCACGGAACATGATACAACGCCACTGCTACTGATTCCACGGAACATGTTACAATGCCACTGCCACTGATTCCACGGAACATGATACAATGCCACTGCCACTGATTCCACGGAACATGATACAACGCCACTGCCACTGATTCCACGGAACATGATACAATGCCACTGCCACTGATTCCACGGAACATGATACAACGCCACTGCTACTGATTCCACGGAACATGATACAATGCCACTGCCACTGATTCCACGGAACATGATACAATGCCACTGCCACTGATTCCACGGAACATGATACAACGCCACTGCCACTGATTCCACGGAACATGATACAATGCCACTGCCACTGATTCCACGGAACATGATACAACACCACTGCCACTGATTCCACGGAACATGATACAACACCACTGCCACTGATTCCACGGAACATGATACAATGCCACTGCTACTGATTCCACAGAACATGATACAATGCCACTGCCACTGATTCCACGGAACATGATACAACGCCACTGCCACTGATTCCACGGAACATGATACAATGCCACTGCCACTGATTCCACGGAACATGATACAATGCCACTGCCACTGATTCCACGGAACATGATACAACGCCACTGCCACTGATTCCACGGAACATGATACAATGCCACTGCCACTGATTCCACGGAACATGATACAATGCCACTGCTACTGATTCCACAGAACATGATACAATGCCACTGCCACTGATTCCACGGAACATGATACAATGCCACTGCCACTGATTCCACGGAACATGATACAATGCCACTGCCACTGATTCCACGGAACATGATACAACGCCACTGCCACTGATTCCACGGAACATGATACAATGCCACTGCTACTGATTCCACGGAACATGATACAACACCACTGCCACTGATTCCACGGAACATGATACAATGCCACTGCCACTGATTCCACGGAACATGATACAATGCCACTGCTTCTGATTCCACGGAACATGATACAACACCACTGCCACTGATTCCACGGAACATGATACAACGCCACTGCCACTGATTCCACGGAACATGATACAACGCCACTGCTACTGATTCCACGGAACATGATACAACGCCACTGCTACTGATTCCACAGAACATGATACAACGCCACTGCCACTGATTCCACGGAACATGATACAATGCCACTGCCACTGATTCCACGGAACATGATACAATGCCACTGCCACTGATTCCACGGAACATGATACAATGCCACTGCCACTGATTCCACGGAACATGATACAATGCCACTGCCACTGATTCCACGGAACATGATACAATGCCACTGCCACTGATTCCACGGAACATGATACAATGCCACTGCCACTGATTCCACGGAACATGATACAATGCCACTGCCACTGATTCCACGGAACATGATACAACGCCACTGCCACTGATTCCACGGAACATGATACAACGCCACTGCCACTGATTCCACGGAACATGATACAACGCCACTGCCACTGATTCCACAGAACATGATACAACGCCACTGCTACTGATTCCACGGAACATGATACAATGCCACTGCCACTGATTCCACGGAACATGATACAATGCCACTGCCACTGATTCCACGGAACATGATACAATGCCACTGCCACTGATTCCACGGAACATGATACAACGCCACTGCCACTGATTCCACGGAACATGATACAACGCCACTGCCACTGATTCCACGGAACATGATACAACGCCACTGCCACTGATTCCACGGAACATGATACAACGCCACTGCTTCTGATTCCACGGAACATGATACAACGCCACTGCCACTGATTCCACGGAACATGATACAACGCCACTGCTTCTGATTCCACGGAACATGATACAACGCCACTGCTACTGATTCCACGGAACATGATACAACGCCACTGCCACTGATTCCACAGAACATGATACAACGCCACTGCCACTGATTCCACGGAACATGATACATCACCACTGCCACTGATTCCACAGAACATGATACAACGCCACTGCCACTGATTCCACGGAACATGATACAACACCACTGCCACTGATTCCACGGAACATGATACAATGCCACTGCCACTGATTCCACGGAACATGATACAATGCCACTGCCACTGATTCCACGGAACATGATACAATGCCACTGCCACTGATTCCACGGAACATGATACAACGCCACTGCCACTGATTCCACGGAACATGATACAACGCCACTGCCACTGATTCCACGGAACATGATACAATGCCACTGCCACTGATTCCACGGAACATGATACAATGCCACTGCCACTGATTCCACGGAACATGATACAACGCCACTGCCACTGATTCCACGGAACATGATACAACGCCACTGCCACTGATTCCACGGAACATGATACAACGTCACTGCTTCTGATTCCACGGAACATGATACAATGCCACTGCCACTGATTCCACGGAACATGATACAATGCCACTGCTTCTGATTCCACGGAACATGATACAACACCACTGCCACTGATTCCACGGAACATGATACAACGCCACTGCCACTGATTCCACGGAACATGATACAACGCCACTGCCACTGATTCCACGGAACATGATACAATGCCACTGCCACTGATTCCACGGAACATGATACAATGCCACTGCCACTGATTCCACGGAACATGATACAATGCCACTGCCACTGATTCCACGGAACATGATACAATGCCACTGCCACTGATTCCACGGAACATGATACAACGCCACTGCTTCTGATTCCACGGAACATGATACAACACCACTGCCACTGATTCCACGGAACATGATACAACGCCACTGCTACTGATTCCACGGAACATGATACAACGCCACTGCCACTGATTCCACGGAACATGATACAATGCCACTGCCACTGATTCCACGGAACATGATACAACACCACTGCCACTGATTCCACGGAACATGATACAACGCCACTGCCACTGATTCCACGAAACATGATACAACGCCACTGCCACTGATTCCACAGAACATGATACAACGCCACTGCCACTGATTCCACAGAACATGATACAACGCCACTGCTACTGATTCCACGGAACATGATACAACGCCACTGCCACTGATTCCACGGAACATGATACAACGCCACTGCTTCTGATTCCACAGAACATGATACAATGCCACTGCCACTGATTCCACGGAACATGATACAATGCCACTGCCACTGATTCCACGGAACATGATACAATGCCACTGCCACTGATTCCACGGAACATGATACAATGCCACTGCCACTGATTCCACGGAACATGATACAACACCACTGCCACTGATTCCACGGAACATGATACAACACCACTGCCACTGATTCCACCGAACATGATACAACGCCACTGCCACTGATTCCACGGAACATGATACAATGCCACTGCCACTGATTCCACGGAACATGATACAACACCACTGCCACTGATTCCACGGAACAAGATACAACACCACTGCCACTGATTCCACGGAACATGATACAACACCACTGCCACTGATTCCACGGAACATGATACAACACCACTGCCACTGATTCCACGGAACATGATACAACGCCACTGCCACTGATTCCACGGAACATGATACAATGCCACTGCCACTGATTCCACGGAACATGATACAACGCCACTGCCACTGATTCCACGGAACATGATACAACGCCACTGCCACTGATTCCACAGAACATGATACAACGCCACTGCCACTGATTCCACGGAACATGATGCAACGCCACTGCCACTGATTCCACAGAACATGATACAACGCCACTGCCACTGATTCCACAGAACATGATACAACGCCACTGCCACTGATTCCACAGAACATGATACAACGCCACTGCCACTGATTCCACAGAACATGATACAACGCCACTGCCACTGATTCCACGGAACATGATACAACGCCACTGCCACTGATTCCACGGAACATGATACAACACCACTGCCACTGATTCCACGGAACATGATACAATGCCACTGCCACTGATTCCATGGAACATGATACAACGCCACTGCCACTGATTCCACGGAACATGATACAACGCCACTGCCACTGATTCCACAGAACATGATACAACGCCACTGCCACTGATTCCACAGAACATGATACAACGCCACTGCCACTGATTCCACAGAACATGATACAACGCCACTGCCACTGATTCCACAGAACATGATACAACGCCACTGCCACTGATTCCACGGAACATGATACAACGCCACTGCCACTGATTCCACGGAACATGATACAACACCACTGCCACTGATTCCACGGAACATGATACAACGCCACTGCCACTGATTCCACGGAACATGATACAACGCCACTGCCACTGATTCCACGGAACATGATACAACGCCACTGCCACTGATTCCACAGAACATGATACAACGCCACTGCCACTGATTCCACAGAACATGATACAACGCCACTGCCACTGATTCCACAGAACATGATACAACGCCACTGCCACTGATTCCACAGAACATGATACAACGCCACTGCCACTGATTCCACGGAACATGATACAACGCCACTGCCACTGATTCCACGGAACATGATACAACACCACTGCCACTGATTCCACGGAACATGATACAACGCCACTGCCACTGATTCCACGGAACATGATACAACGCCACTGCCACTGATTCCACGGAACATGATACAACGCCACTGCCACTGATTCCACAGAACATGATACAACGCCACTGCCACTGATTCCACGGAACATGATACAATGCCACTGCCACTGATTCCACAGAACATGATACAACGCCACTGCCACTGATTCCACGGAACATGATGCAACGCCACTGCCACTGATTCCACGGAACATGATACAACGTCACTGCTTCTGATTCCACAGAACATGATACAACGCCACTGCCACTGATTCCACAGAACATGATACAACGCCACTGCTACTGATTCCACGGAACATGATACAACGCCACTGCCACTGATTCCACGGAACATGATACAACGTCACTGCTTCTGATTCCACAGAACATGATACAACGCCACTGCCACTGATTCCACAGAACATGATACAACGCCACTGCTACTGATTCCACGGAACATGATGCAACGCCACTGCCACTGATTCCACAGAACATGATGCAACGCCACTGCCACTGATTCCACAGAACATGATACAACGCCACTGCCACTGATTC
The DNA here is from genome assembly GCA_029206835.1 of Rana muscosa. NCBI lineage: Eukaryota > Metazoa > Chordata > Amphibia > Anura > Ranidae > Rana > Rana muscosa. The sequence goes on from JARGYO010001018.1 coordinate 150,384, forward strand.
CACAGAACATGATACAACGCCACTGCCACTGATTCCACGGAACATGATACAACGCCACTGCCACTGATTCCACGGAACATGATACAACGCCACTGCCACTGATTCCACGGAACATGATACAACGCCACTGCCACTGATTCCACGGAACATGATACAACACCACTGCCACTGATTCCACGGAACATGATACAACACCACTGCCACTGATTCCACGGAACATGATACAACGCCACTGCCACTGATTCCACGGAACATGATACAACGCCACTGCCACTGATTCCACGGAACATGATACAACGCCACTGCCACTGATTCCACAGAACATGATACAACGCCACTGCCACTGATTCCACAGAACATGATGCAACGCCACTGCCACTGATTCCACAGAACATGATACAACGCCACTGCCACTGATTCCACGGAACATGATACAACGCCACTGCCACTGATTCCACAGAACATGATGCAACGCCACTGCCACTGATTCCACAGAACATGATACAACGCCACTGCCACTGATTCCACAGAACATGATACAACGCCACTGCCACTGATTCCACAGAACATGATACAACGCCACTGCCACTGATTCCACGGAACATGATACAACGCCACTGCCACTGATTCCACGGAACATGATACAACACCACTGCCACTGATTCCACGGAACATGATACAACACCACTGCCACTGATTCCACGGAACATGATACAACGCCACTGCCACTGATTCCACAGAACATGATACAACGCCACTGCCACTGATTCCACAGAACATGATACAACGCCACTGCCACTGATTCCACGGAACATGATACAACGCCACTGCCACTGATTCCACGGAACATGATACAACACCACTGCCACTGATTCCACGGAACATGATACAACGCCACTGCCACTGATTCCACGGAACATGATACAACGCCACTGCCACTGATTCCACGGAACATGATACAACGCCACTGCCACTGATTCCACAGAACATGATACAACGCCACTGCCACTGATTCCACGGAACATGATACAATGCCACTGCCACTGATTCCACAGAACATGATACAACGCCACTGCCACTGATTCCACGGAACATGATGCAACGCCACTGCCACTGATTCCACGGAACATGATACAACGTCACTGCTTCTGATTCCACAGAACATGATACAACGCCACTGCCACTGATTCCACAGAACATGATACAACGCCACTGCTACTGATTCCACGGAACATGATACAACGCCACTGCCACTGATTCCACGGAACATGATACAACGTCACTGCTTCTGATTCCACAGAACATGATACAATGCCACTGCTACTGATTCCACGGAACATGATGCAACGCCACTGCCACTGATTCCACAGAACATGATACAACGCCACTGCCACTGATTCCACGGAACATGATACAATGCCACTGCCACTGATTCCACGGAACATGATACAACGCCACTGCCACTGATTCCACGGAACATGATACAACACCACTGCCACTGATTCCACGGAACATGATACAACACCACTGCCACTGATTCCACGGAACATGATACAACGTCACTGCTTCTGATTCCACAGAACATGATACAACGCCACTGCCACTGATTCCACAGAACATGATACAACGCCACTGCTACTGATTCCACGGAACATGATGCAACGCCACTGCCACTGATTCCACAGAACATGATGCAACGCCACTGCCACTGATTCCACAGAACATGATACAACGCCACTGCCACTGATTCCACAGAACATGATACAACGCCACTGCCACTGATTCCACGGAACATGATACAATGCCACTGCCACTGATTCCACGGAACATGATACAACACCACTGCCACTGATTCCACGGAACATGATACAACACCACTGCCACTGATTCCACGGAACATGATACAACGCCACTGCCACTGATTCCACGGAACATGATACAACACCACTGCCACTGATTCCACGGAACATGATACAACACCACTGCCACTGATTCCACGGAACATGATACAACACCACTGCCACTGATTCCACGGAACATGATACAACACCACTGCCACTGATTCCACGGAACATGATACAACGCCACTGCTACTGATTCCACGGAACATGATACAACACCACTGCCACTGATTCCACGGAACATGATACAACACCACTGCCACTGATTCCACGGAACATGATACAACACCACTGCCACTGATTCCACGGAACATGATACAACACCACTGCCACTGATTCCACGGAACATGATAAAATGCCACTGCCACTGATTCCACGGAACATGATACAACGCCACTGCCACTGATTCCACGGAACATGATACAACGCCACTGCCACTGATTCCACGGAACATGATACAACGCCACTGCCACTGATTCCACGGAACATGATACAACGCCACTGCCACTGATTCCACGGAACATGATACAACGCCACTGCCACTGATTCCACGGAACATGATGCAACGCCACTGCCACTGATTCCACAGAACATGATACAACGCCACTGCCACTGATTCCACAGAACATGATACAACGCCACTGCCACTGATTCCACGGAACATGATACAATGCCACTGCCACTGATTCCACGGAACATGATGCAACGCCACTGCCACTGATTCCACAGAACATGATACAACGCCACTGCCACTGATTCCACAGAACATGATACAACGCCACTGCCACTGATTCCACAGAACATGATACAACGCCACTGCCACTGATTCCACGGAACATGATACAATGCCACTGCCACTGATTCCACGGAACATGATACAATGCCACTGCCACTGATTCCACGGAACATGATACAACGCCACTGCCACTGATTCCACGGAACATGATACAACGCCACTGCCACTGATTCCACGGAACATGATACAACGCCACTGCCACTGATTCCACGGAACATGATACAACGCCACTGCCGCTGATTCCACGGAACATGATACAACGCCACTGCCACTGATTCCACGGAACATGATACAATGCCACTGCCACTGATTCCACGGAACATGATACAACGCCACTGCCACTGATTCCACGGAACATGATACAACGCCACTGCCACTGATTCCACGGAACATGATACAACGCCACTGCCACTGATTCCACAGAACATGATACAACGCCACTGCCACTGATTCCACAGAACATGATACAACGCCACTGCCACTGATTCCACAGAACATGATACAACGCCACTGCCACTGATTCCACAGAACATGATACAACGCCACTGCCACTGATTCCACGGAACATGATACAACGCCACTGCCACTGATTCCACGGAACATGATACAACACCACTGCCACTGATTCCACGGAACATGATACAATGCCACTGCCACTGATTCCACAGAACATGATACAACGCCACTGCCACTGATTCCACGGAACATGATACAACGCCACTGCCACTGATTCCACGGAACATGATACAACGCCACTGCCACTGATTCCACAGAACATGATACAACGCCACTGCCACTGATTCCACTGAACATGATACAACGCCACTGCCACTGATTCCACAGAACATGATACAACGCCACTGCCACTGATTCCACGGAACATGATGCAACGCCACTGCCACTGATTCCACGGAACATGATACAACGCCACTGCCACTGATTCCACGGAACATGATACAACACCACTGCCACTGATTCCACGGAACATGATACAATGCCACTGCCACTGATTCCACGGAACATGATACAACGCCACTGCCACTGATTCCACGGAACATGATACAACGCCACTGCCACTGATTCCACGGAACATGATACAACGCCACTGCCACTGATTCCACAGAACATGATACAACGCCACTGCCACTGATTCCACTGAACATGATACAACGCCACTGCCACTGATTCCACAGAACATGATACAACGCCACTGCCACTGATTCCACGGAACATGATGCAACGCCACTGCCACTGATTCCACGGAACATGATACAACGTCACTGCTTCTGATTCCACAGAACATGATACAACGCCACTGCCACTGATTCCACAGAACATGATACAACGCCACTGCCACTGATTCCACGGAACATGATACAACGCCACTGCCACTGATTCCACGGAACATGATACAACGTCACTGCTTCTGATTCCACAGAACATGATACAACGCCACTGCCACTGATTCCACAGAACATGATACAACGCCACTGCTACTGATTCCACGGAACATGATGCAACGCCACTGCCACTGATTCCACAGAACATGATGCAACGCCACTGCCACTGATTCCACAGAACATGATGCAACGCCACTGCCACTGATTCCACAGAACATGATACAACGCCACTGCCACTGATTCCACAGAACATGATACAACGCCACTGCTACTGATTCCACGGAACATGATACAACGCCACTGCCACTGATTCCACGGAACATGATACAACGTCACTGCTTCTGATTCCACAGAACATGATACAACGCCACTGCCACTGATTCCACAGAACATGATACAACGCCACTGCTACTGATTCCACGGAACATGATACAACGCCACTGCCACTGATTCCACGGAACATGATACAACGTCACTGCTTCTGATTCCACAGAACATGATACAACGCCACTGCCACTGATTCCACAGAACATGATACAACGCCACTGCTACTGATTCCACGGAACATGATGCAACGCCACTGCCACTGATTCCACAGAACATGATGCAACGCCACTGCCACTGATTCCACAGAACATGATACAACGCCACTGCCACTGATTCCACAGAACATGATACAACGCCACTGCCACTGATTCCACGGAACATGATACAACGCCACTGCCACTGATTCCACAGAACATGATACAACGCCACTGCCACTGATTCCACGGAACATGATACAACGCCACTGCCACTGATTCCACGGAACATGATACAACACCACTGCCACTGATTCCACGGAACATGATACAACACCACTGCCACTGATTCCACGGAACATGATACAACGCCACTGCCACTGATTCCACGGAACATGATACAACGCCACTGCCACTGATTCCACGGAACATGATACAACGCCACTGCCACTGATTCCACAGAACATGATACAACGCCACTGCCACTGATTCCACAGAACATGATGCAACGCCACTGCCACTGATTCCACAGAACATGATACAACGCCACTGCCACTGATTCCACGGAACATGATACAACGCCACTGCCACTGATTCCACAGAACATGATGCAACGCCACTGCCACTGATTCCACAGAACATGATACAACGCCACTGCCACTGATTCCACAGAACATGATACAACGCCACTGCCACTGATTCCACAGAACATGATACAACGCCACTGCCACTGATTCCACGGAACATGATACAACGCCACTGCCACTGATTCCACGGAACATGATACAACACCACTGCCACTGATTCCACGGAACATGATACAACACCACTGCCACTGATTCCACGGAACATGATACAACGCCACTGCCACTGATTCCACAGAACATGATACAACGCCACTGCCACTGATTCCACAGAACATGATACAACGCCACTGCCACTGATTCCACGGAACATGATACAACGCCACTGCCACTGATTCCACGGAACATGATACAACACCACTGCCACTGATTCCACGGAACATGATACAACGCCACTGCCACTGATTCCACGGAACATGATACAACGCCACTGCCACTGATTCCACGGAACATGATACAACGCCACTGCCACTGATTCCACAGAACATGATACAACGCCACTGCCACTGATTCCACGGAACATGATACAATGCCACTGCCACTGATTCCACAGAACATGATACAACGCCACTGCCACTGATTCCACGGAACATGATGCAACGCCACTGCCACTGATTCCACGGAACATGATACAACGTCACTGCTTCTGATTCCACAGAACATGATACAACGCCACTGCCACTGATTCCACAGAACATGATACAACGCCACTGCTACTGATTCCACGGAACATGATACAACGCCACTGCCACTGATTCCACGGAACATGATACAACGTCACTGCTTCTGATTCCACAGAACATGATACAATGCCACTGCTACTGATTCCACGGAACATGATGCAACGCCACTGCCACTGATTCCACAGAACATGATACAACGCCACTGCCACTGATTCCACAGAACATGATACAACGCCACTGCCACTGATTCCACGGAACATGATACAATGCCACTGCCACTGATTCCACGGAACATGATACAACGCCACTGCCACTGATTCCACGGAACATGATACAACACCACTGCCACTGATTCCACGGAACATGATACAACACCACTGCCACTGATTCCACGGAACATGATACAACGTCACTGCTTCTGATTCCACAGAACATGATACAACGCCACTGCCACTGATTCCACAGAACATGATACAACGCCACTGCTACTGATTCCACGGAACATGATGCAACGCCACTGCCACTGATTCCACAGAACATGATGCAACGCCACTGCCACTGATTCCACAGAACATGATACAACGCCACTGCCACTGATTCCACAGAACATGATACAACGCCACTGCCACTGATTCCACGGAACATGATACAATGCCACTGCCACTGATTCCACGGAACATGATACAACACCACTGCCACTGATTCCACGGAACATGATACAACACCACTGCCACTGATTCCACGGAACATGATACAACGCCACTGCCACTGATTCCACGGAACATGATACAACACCACTGCCACTGATTCCACGGAACATGATACAACACCACTGCCACTGATTCCACGGAACATGATACAACACCACTGCCACTGATTCCACGGAACATGATACAACACCACTGCCACTGATTCCACGGAACATGATACAACGCCACTGCTACTGATTCCACGGAACATGATACAACACCACTGCCACTGATTCCACGGAACATGATACAACACCACTGCCACTGATTCCACGGAACATGATACAACACCACTGCCACTGATTCCACGGAACATGATACAACACCACTGCCACTGATTCCACGGAACATGATAAAATGCCACTGCCACTGATTCCACGGAACATGATACAACGCCACTGCCACTGATTCCACGGAACATGATACAACGCCACTGCCACTGATTCCACGGAACATGATACAACGCCACTGCCACTGATTCCACGGAACATGATACAACGCCACTGCCACTGATTCCACGGAACATGATACAACGCCACTGCCACTGATTCCACGGAACATGATGCAACGCCACTGCCACTGATTCCACAGAACATGATACAACGCCACTGCCACTGATTCCACAGAACATGATACAACGCCACTGCCACTGATTCCACGGAACATGATACAATGCCACTGCCACTGATTCCACGGAACATGATGCAACGCCACTGCCACTGATTCCACAGAACATGATACAACGCCACTGCCACTGATTCCACAGAACATGATACAACGCCACTGCCACTGATTCCACAGAACATGATACAACGCCACTGCCACTGATTCCACGGAACATGATACAATGCCACTGCCACTGATTCCACGGAACATGATACAATGCCACTGCCACTGATTCCACGGAACATGATACAACGCCACTGCCACTGATTCCACGGAACATGATACAACGCCACTGCCACTGATTCCACGGAACATGATACAACGCCACTGCCACTGATTCCACGGAACATGATACAACGCCACTGCCGCTGATTCCACGGAACATGATACAACGCCACTGCCACTGATTCCACGGAACATGATACAATGCCACTGCCACTGATTCCACGGAACATGATACAACGCCACAGCCACTGATTCCACGGAACATGATACAACGCCACTGCCACTGATTCCACGGAACATGATACAACGCCACTGCCACTGATTCCACAGAACATGATACAACGCCACTGCCACTGATTCCACAGAACATGATACAACGCCACTGCCACTGATTCCACAGAACATGATACAACGCCACTGCCACTGATTCCACAGAACATGATACAACGCCACTGCCACTGATTCCACGGAACATGATACAACGCCACTGCCACTGATTCCACGGAACATGATACAACACCACTGCCACTGATTCCACGGAACATGATACAATGCCACTGCCACTGATTCCACGGAACATGATACAACGCCACTGCCACTGATTCCACGGAACATGATACAACGCCACTGCCACTGATTCCACGGAACATGATACAACGCCACTGCCACTGATTCCACAGAACATGATACAACGCCACTGCCACTGATTCCACTGAACATGATACAACGCCACTGCCACTGATTCCACAGAACATGATACAACGCCACTGCCACTGATTCCACGGAACATGATGCAACGCCACTGCCACTGATTCCACGGAACATGATACAACGCCACTGCCACTGATTCCACGGAACATGATACAACACCACTGCCACTGATTCCACGGAACATGATACAATGCCACTGCCACTGATTCCACGGAACATGATACAACGCCACTGCCACTGATTCCACGGAACATGATACAACGCCACTGCCACTGATTCCACGGAACATGATACAACGCCACTGCCACTGATTCCACAGAACATGATACAACGCCACTGCCACTGATTCCACTGAACATGATACAACGCCACTGCCACTGATTCCACAGAACATGATACAACGCCACTGCCACTGATTCCACGGAACATGATGCAACGCCACTGCCACTGATTCCACGGAACATGATACAACGTCACTGCTTCTGATTCCACAGAACATGATACAACGCCACTGCCACTGATTCCACAGAACATGATACAACGCCACTGCCACTGATTCCACGGAACATGATACAACGCCACTGCCACTGATTCCACGGAACATGATACAACGTCACTGCTTCTGATTCCACAGAACATGATACAACGCCACTGCCACTGATTCCACAGAACATGATACAACGCCACTGCTACTGATTCCACGGAACATGATGCAACGCCACTGCCACTGATTCCACAGAACATGATGCAACGCCACTGCCACTGATTCCACAGAACATGATGCAACGCCACTGCCACTGATTCCACAGAACATGATACAACGCCACTGCCACTGATTCCACAGAACATGATACAACGCCACTGCCACTGATTCCACGGAACATGATACAACGCCACTGCCACTGATTCCACGGAACATGATACAACACCACTGCCACTGATTCCACGGAACATGATGCAACGCCACTGCCACTGATTCCACGGAACATGATACAACACCACTGCCACTGATTCCACGGAACATGATACAATGCCACTGCCACTGATTCCACGGAACATGATACAACGCCACTGCCACTGATTCCACGGAACATGATACAACGCCACTGCCACTGATTCCACAGAACATGATACAACGCCACTGCCACTGATTCCATGGAACATGATACAACGCCACTGCCACTGATTCCACAGAACATGATACAACGCCACTGCCACTGATTCCACAGAACATGATACAACGCCACTGCCACTGATTCCACAGAACATGATACAACGCCACTGCCACTGATTCCACGGAACATGATGCAACGCCACTGCCACTGATTCCACGGAACATGATACAACGCCACTGCCACTGATTCCACGGAACATGATGCAACGCCACTGCTACTGATTCCACAGAACATGATACAACGCCACTGCCACTGATTCCACAGAACATGATACAACGCCACTGCCACTGATTCCACAGAACATGATACAACGCCACTACCACTGATTCCACGGAACATGATACAACGCCACTGCCACTGATTCCACAGAACATGATACAACGCCACTGCCACTGATTCCACGGAACATGATACAACACCACTGCCACTGATTCCACAGAACATGATACAACGCCACTGCCACTGATTCCACGGAACATGATACAACGCCACTGCCACTGATTCCACAGAACATGATACAACGCCACTGCCACTGATTCCACAGAACATGATACAACGCCACTGCCACTGATTCCACAGAACATGATACAACGCCACTGCCACTGATTCCACAGAACATGATGCAACGCCACTGCTACTGATTCCACGGAACATGATACAACGCCACTGCCACTGATTCCACAGAACATGATACAACGCCACTGCCACTGATTCCACAGAACATGATGCAACGCCACTGCCACTGATTCCACAGAACATGATACAACGCCACTGCTACTGATTCCACAGAACATGATACAACGCCACTGCCACTGATTCCACGGAACATGATACAACGCCACTGCCACTGATTCCACAGAACATGATACAACGCCACTGCCACTGATTCCACAGAACATGATGCAACGCCACTGCCACTGATTCCACAGAACATGATACAACGCCACTGCCACTGATTCCACGGAACATGATGCAACGCCACTGCCACTGATTCCACAGAACATGATGCAACGCCACTGCCACTGATTCCACGGAACATGATACAACGCCACTGCCACTGATTCCACAGAACATGATGCAACGCCACTGCCACTGATTCCACGGAACATGATACAACGCCACTGCCACTGATTCCACAGAACATGATACAACGCCACTGCCAGTGATTCCACAGAACATGATGCAACGCCACTGCCACTGATTCCACAGAACATGATACAACGCCACTGCCACTGATTCCACAGAACATGATGCAACGCCACTGCCACTGATTCCACAGAACATGATACAACGCCACTGCTACTGATTCCACAGAACATGATACAACGCCACTGCCACTGATTCCACAGAACATGATACAACGCCACTGCCACTGATTCCACAGAACATGATACAACGCCACTGCCACTGATTCCACAGAACATGATACAACACCACTGCTACTGATTCCACAGAACATGATACAACGCCACTGCCACTGATTCCACAGAACATGATGCAACGCCACTGCTACTGATTCCACGGAACATGATACAACGCCACTGCCACTGATTCCACAGAACATGATGCAACGCCACTGCTACTGATTCCACAGAACATGATGCAACGCCACTGCCACTGATTCCACAGAACATGATGCAACGCCACTGCTACTGATTCCACGGAACATGATACAACGCCACTGCCACTGATTCCACAGAACATGATACAACGCCACTGCCACTGATTCCACGGAACATGATACAACGCCACTGCCACTGATTCCACAGAACATGATGCAACGCCACTGCTACTGATTCCACAGAACATGATACAACGCCACTGCCACTGATTCCACGGAACATGATACAACGCCACTGATTCCACGGAACATGATACAACGCCACTGCCACTGATTCCACAGAACATGATGCAACGCCACTGCTACTGATTCCACAGAACATGATACAACGCCACTGCCACTGATTCCACGGAACATGATACAACGCCACTGCCACTGATTCCACAGAACATGATGCAACGCCACTGCTACTGATTCCACGGAACATGATACAACGCCACTGCCACTGATTCCACAGAACATGATGCAACGCCACTGCTACTGATTCCACAGAACATGATACAACGCCACTGCCACTGATTCCACGGAACATGATACAACGCCACTGATTCCACGGAACATGATACAACGCCACTGCCACTGATTCCACAGAACATGATGCAACGCCACTGCTACTGATTCCACAGAACATGATGCAACGCCACTGCCACTGATTCCACAGAACATGATACAACGCCACTGCCACTGATTCCACGGAACATGATACAACGCCACTGCCACTGATTCCACGGAACATGATACAACGCCACTGCTACTGATTCCACGGAACATGATACAACGCCACTGCCACTGATTCCACGGAACATGATGCAACGCCACTGCCACTGATTCCACGGAACATGATACAACTCCACTGCCACTGATTCCACAGAACATGATACAACGCCACTGCCACTGATTCCACAGAACATGATACAATGCCACTGCCACTGATTCCACAGAACATGATACAACGCCACTGCCACTGATTCCACGGAACATGATACAACGCCACTGCCACTGATTCCACGGAACATGATACAACGCCACTGCTACTGATTCCACGGAACATGATGCAACGCCACTGCTACTGATTTCACGGAACATGATGCAACGCCACTGCTACTGATTTCACGGAACATGATACAACGCCACTGCCACTGATTCCACGGAACATGATACAACGCCACTGCCACTGATTCCACGGAACATGATACAACGCCACTGCCACTGATTCCACGGAACATGATACAATGCCACTGCCACTGATTCCACGGAACATGATACAACGCCACTGCTACTGATTCCACGGAACATGATGCAACGCCACTGCTACTGATTTCACGGAACATGATACAACGCCACTGCCACTGATTCCACGGAACATGATACAACGCCACTGCCACTGATTCCACGGAACATGATACAACGCCACTGCCACTGATTCCACAGAACATGATACAACGCCACTGCTACTGATTCCACAGAACATGATACAACGCCACTGCCACTGATTCCACAGAACATGATACAACACCACTGCCACTGATTCCACGGAACATGATACAACGCCACTGCCACTGATTCCACGGAACATGATACAACGCCACTGCCACTGATTCCACAGAACATGATACAACGCCACTGCTACTGATTCCACAGAACATGATACAACGCCACTGCCACTGATTCCACAGAACATGATACAACGCCACTGCCACTGATTCCACAGAACATGATGCAACGCCACTGCCACTGATTCCACAGAACATGATGCAACGCCACTGCCACTGATTCCACGGAACATGATACAACGCCACTGCTACTGATTTCACGGAACATGATACAACGCCACTGCCACTGATTCCACGGAACATGATACAACGCCACTGCTACTGATTCCACGGAACATGATACAACGCCACTGCCACTGATTCCACGGAACATGATGCAACGCCACTACTACTGATTCCACGGAACATGATACAACGCCACTGCCACCGATTCCACGGAACATGATACAACGCCACTGCCACTGATTCCACGGAACATGATACAACGCCACTGCCACTGATTCCACGGAACATGATACAACGCCACTGCCACTGATTCCACGGAACATGATACAACACCACTGCTACTGATTCCACAGAACATGATACAACGCCACTGCCACTGATTCCACAGAACATGATACAACGCCACTGCTACTGATTCCACGGAACATGATACAACGCCACTGCCACTGATTCCACGGAACATGATACAATGCCACTGCCACTGATTCCACGGAACATGATACAACGCCACTGCCACTGATTCCACGGAACATGATACAACGCCACTGCCACTGATTCCACAGAACATGATACAACGCCACTGCCACTGATTCCACGGAACATGATACAACGCCACTGCCACTGATTCCACAGAACATGATACAACGCCACTGCCACTGATTCCACAGAACATGATACAACGCCACTGCCACTGATTCCACGGAACATGATACAATGCCACTGCCACTGATTCCACGGAACATGATACAACGCCACTGCCACTGATTCCACGGAACATGATGCAATGCCACTGCCACTGATTCCACGGAACATGATACAATGCCACTGCTACTGATTCCACGGAACATGATACAATGCCACTGCTACTGATTCCACGGAACATGATACAACGCCACTGCTACTGATTCCACGGAACATGATACAACACCACTGCTACTGATTCCACGGAACATGATACAACGCCACTGCCACTGATTCCACGGAACATGATACAACGCCACTGCTACTGATTCCACGGAACATGATACAATGCCACTGCTACTGATTCCACGGAACATGATACAATGCCACTGCCACTGATTCCACGGAACATGATACAACGCCACTGCCACTGATTCCACGGAACATGATACAACGCCACTGCCACTGATTCCACGGAACATGATACAACGCCACTGCTACTGATTCCACGGAACATGATACAACGCCACTGCCACTGATTCCACGGAACATGATACAACGCCACTGCCACTGATTCCACGGAACATGATACAACGCCACTGCCACTGATTCCACGGAACATGATACAACGCCACTGCTACTGATTCCACGGAACATGATACAACGCCACTGCCACTGATTCCACGGAACATGATACAACGCCACTGCTACTGATTCCACGGAACATGATGCAACGCCACTGCTACTGATTCCACGGAACATGATACAACGCCACTGCCACTGATTCCACGGAACATGATACAACGCCACTGCCACTGATTCCACGGAACATGATACAACGCCACTGCCACTGATTCCACGGAACATGATACAACGCCACTGCTACTGATTCCACGGAACATGATACAACGCCACTGCTACTGATTCAACGGAACATGATACAACGCCACTGCCACTGATTCCACAGAACATGATACAACGCCACTGCCACTGATTCCACGGAACATGATGCAACGCCACTGCTACTGATTCCACGGAACATGATACAACGCCACTGCCACTGATTTCACGGAACATGATACAACACCACTGCCACTGATTCCACGGAACATGATACAACGCCACTGCTGCTGATTCCACGGAACATGATACAACGCCACTGCTACTGATTCCACGGAACATGATACAACACCACTACTGATTCCACGGAACATGATACAACGCCACTGCCACTGATTCCACAGAACATGATACAACGCCACTGCCACTGATTCCACGGAACATGATACAACGCCACTGCCACTGATTCCACAGAACATGATACAACGCCACTGCCACTGATTCCACGGAACATGATACAACGCCACTGCCACTGATTCCACGGAACATGATACAACGCCACTGCTACTGATCCCACGGAACATGATACAACGCCACTGCCACTGATTCCACGGAACATGATACAACGCCACTGCTACTGATCCCACGGAACATGATACAACGCCACTGCTACTGATCCCACGGAACATGATACAACGCCACTGCTACTGATTCCACGGAACATGATACAACACCACTACTGATTCCACGGAACATGATACAACGCCACTGCCACTGATCCCACAGAACATGATACAACGCCACTGCCACTGATTCCACGGAACATGATACAACACCACTACTGATTCCACGGAACATGATACAACGCCACTGCCACTGATTCCACAGAACATGATACAACGCCACTGCCACTGATTCCACGGAACATGATACAACGCCACTGCCACTGATTCCACGGAACATGATACAACACCACTACTGATTCCACGGAACATGATACAATGCCACTGCTACTGATTCCACGGAACATGATACAATGCCACTGCCACTGATTCCACGGAACATGATACAACGCCACTGCTACTGATTCCACGGAACATGATACAACGCTACTCACTTCTTACTGCGAGGGAGGAGATTATCGTTCCTTTACATAATTCTACGCAACAAAGAAATTGCAATAGAAACCGGAGAGTCTGGTCCCCAGAGAGAGCCACAAGAACAATGGGGGAGGGGGGGCAGCTCAGACTGCATTTCATACATACTGTACATACCTACAACACACATACAGCTGTGCTCATAAGTTTTCATACCCTGGCAGAATTTATGACTTCTTGCCCATTTTTCTGAGAATATGAATGATAAAAACGTTTCTGTCACTCCTGGTCAGTGATTGGCTGAAGCCATTTATTATCAATCAGCTGTGTTTACTCTTTTTATATCCTAATGACAACAGAAACTACCCAAATGACCCTGATCAAAAGTTTACATACCCCAGTTCTTAATCCCGTGTGTTGCCCCCTTGAAGTGTTTTGTGGTATTTGTGGACGAGGCTCTTTATCTTCTCAGATGGTAAAGCTCCCCATTCATTCCTCTTCCAGTTCCTGGAAATTCTTGGGCTGTCTCGTATGAACGGCACGTTTGAGATCTCCCCAGAGGGGTCCAATGATATTGAGGTCAGGAGACTGAGATGCCCCTCCAGAACCTTCACTTTATTCTGCTGTAGCCAATGACAGGTGGACTTGGGTCATTGTCATGTTGGGATGTCCGTCCCATGCGCAGCTTCCTGGCTGATGAATGAAATGTTCCTCCAGGATTTCTGCATTCATCAATTTTACCCGAATTTCCTGTGCCTTTGTAGCTCACACATCCCCAAAACATCAGCGATCCACCGCCGTGTTTCACAGTAGGGATGGTGGACCTTTCATCATAGGCCTTGTTGTCTCCTCTCCAAATGTGGTGTTTATGGTTGTGACAAGAGTGACTTTGGGTCGGGGGTTTGTGCGGCTCAGCTTGCCCTGGAGAGTTCTGGAGGCTCCTTGTCCAGCTTCCCCGACGCCTCTTATGTGTAGATCACCCTGTGTCTCTAATAGGGGAACATGAATGAGAACCCCACTATGATCTGTACTGGTCAGACTCAATGCTGTATACATTGTATATATTGTGTGTTGGCTGTTGTGTAATATTACCTGTGATGGTTTGGGGTTCTGTTGTCTATGACTGTCTGCCTCAACTATTATGGGATGTGTAAGTTGTCTTGCTGTGAGGTAGAGGGAAGGAGACAGCCAGACTAGGACCTGAAAGGTCATGCCTAGGAGTCGCCTGTGCTGTCTAAATGATTGCTAATTAGCTCATGGTAATTCGTTTTCTGGTTCCGTTTTATTGTCACCCTTGTGCAGGTATGTACTGGCCATTGGGACTACAGGGAGTTTCCCGGTGGGCCGATGGCTCAGTGGGCCGGTTTCAGTGACAGCCTGTAAAAGTAATGGCTGTGCGGCTGGCCCTCCACTTCATGCAGTGATGTGGGAAGGATGAGAAAAATACAGAGGAGAATAAGTGAAATAATAAAATAGGTGAGTGAGGACTCTTATGTTGTGCTACTTATGTTTTTTTTGCACAGTTGCGTTTAGTTTATATGTTTTTGTGCTTCTTTGCAAAATTAAGAAGTGGGCCGGTCTGGATAAAGTCCAGGGCCAAATTTTTGTCTCAGTCCAGCCCTGTCCTTGTGTATATATTTGTGGGAGATCTCAAATAAAATGTTAGTCCTGATGTACTCCAGGACTGGTGGAGGCTTTTGGTTTTTACTCTACACTGAGGTGCTGTCTGGTGACTGGGGGGCTGGAGAATCTTGGACGGTGCTGGATCTGAACGGAGGAAGCATGGACGGCGGACCTGGATCTGTTTGAGGACAGAGGGGTCGTCACAATGGTTGGGGCCAAAAAAGCTCAGTTTTGGTCTCATGACTCCAAATGACTTTGTGGCAGAAGGTTTGAGGATTGTCTCTGTGCTGTTGGGCGTATTGTAAGCCAATACTTTGTGGCATTTGTGTAGTAATGACTTTCTTCTGGAGACTCGACCATGCAGCCCGTCTTTCTTCAAGTGTCCCCCTTATTGTGCATCTTGTACAGCCACACCCCATGTTCTCAGAGAGTCCTGTATTTCACCTGAAGTGATTTGTGGGATTTCTTTGCAGCCCTGTGATGAACCCTCTGTCCTCAAACAGATCTAGGACCGCCGTCCATGCTTCCTCTGTCCAGATCCAGCACCGTCCAAGATTCTCCAGCCCCCCCCAGTCACCAGACAACACCTCAGTGTAGAGTGGAAAACAACAAACTGACTTTATTATCACACATGTTACACAGATATCTCACTTCAAATCACTTCCCTCCCACCCTTGGAAAACAGGGCGGGTTAAACTGTCCAATGACAATGGCCACACAGGTCAGGTGTGTTCAAACTTCTCAATACACAGTCTTATCAGCAGGGGGGTTGGAGAGATCCGACCTCCCTCTTTCCTCACAGCAAGACACTTACACATCCCATAATAGTTGAGGCATCAGACACAATAGAGAATATAGAATACAGTCCCACCCCCAAACCATCACAGCAAATAGTACACAACAGCCAACACACAATATATACAATGTATACAGATACAGCGTGACACACAATATATACAATGTATACAGCGTGACACACAATATATACAATGTATACAGCGTGACACACAATATATACAATGTATACAGCATGACACACAATATATACAGATACAGCATGACACACAATATATACAATGTATACAGCATGACACACAATATATACAATGTATACAGCATGACACACAATATATACAATGTATACAGCATGACACACAATATATACAATGTATACAGCATGACACACAATATATACAATGTATACAGCATGACACACAATATATACAATGTATACAGCGTGACACACAATATATACAATGTATACAGCATGACACACAATATATACAATGTATACAGCATGACACACAATGTATACAGATACAGCATGACACACAATATATACAATGTATACAGCATGACACACAATATATACAATGTATACAGCATGACACACAATATATACAATGTATACAGCATGACACACAATGTATACAGATACAGCATGACACACAATATATACAATGTATACAGCACTGAGTCTGACTAGCACAGATCATAGTGGGGGTCTCATTCATGTGCCCCTATTAGAGACACAGGGTGATCTACACATAAGAGGCGTCGGGGAAGCTCAACCCCAAGTCACTCCTGTCACAGGGCCGAACAATTTTCCTGGCAGTTGTGGCTGAAATGTTAGTTGGTCTTCCTGACCGTGGTTTGGTGTCACCAGAACCCTCATTTTCCACTTCTTGATTAGAGTTTGAACTCTGCTGATTGGCCTTCTCAATTCCTTGGATATCTTTTTATATCCCTTTCCTGCTTTATACAGTTCAACTTCCTTTTCCCGCAGATCCTTTGACAATTCTTTTCCTTTCCCCATGACTCAGAATCCAGAAACGTCAGTGCAGCTCTGGATGGAAGATGCAAGGGTCTGTCAGGAGTCCAGAAACTCACTGACCTTTTATACACACTAATTACAAGCAAACAGATCACAGGGGAGGATGGTGACCTTTATTTTTATACTTTTTGGTGGAGAATGCGGGGGGAAATAGTGACCTTTATTAGCCATTCAGACCCCTTTGTGTCACCTTGTGTGCATGTTATCAGGCCAAAATCACCGGGGTATGTAAACTTTTGATCGGGGTCATTTGGGGAGTTTCTTTTGTGATGATATAAAAAGAGGAAACACAGATGATTGATAATAAATGTCTTCAGCCAATCACTGACCAGGAGTGACAGAAAAGATTTTGTGTTCTCATTTATATTCTCTGAAAAATGGCCAAGAAATCATCAATTCTGTCAGGGTATGTAAACTTATGAGCACAACTGTATATATTATATATACACTCTCCGCCCCCTTTATTAGGTCCCCCTTGCTAATAGCGGGTTGGACCCCATTTGGCCTTCATTCTTGGTGGCAGAGATACAACAAGGTGTTGGAAACGTTCCTCAGAGATTTTGCTCCATAGTGACCTGATAACATCACACAGTTGCTGCAGATTTGTCGGCTGCACATTCATGATGCCAATCTCCCGTTCCACCGCATCCCAAAGGCGCTCTATTGGATGAGATCTGGTGAGTGTGGAGGCCATTGGAGTGCAGAGACCTCATTGTCCAGTGGTGAGATGATTGGAACTTTGTGACCTGGTGCATTATCCTGCTGGGAGGAGCCATCAGAAGATGGGGACACTGTCGTCATAATGGGATGGACATGGGGGGGCCCAAAGTGTGCTCATCCCCCACACCATTACACCCCCACCACCAGCCTGAACCGGTGATCCCCCATCCCCCACACCATTACACCCCCACCACCAGCCTGAACCGGTGATACCCCATCCCCCACACCATTACACCCCCCACCACCAGCCGGAACCGGTGATACCCCATCCCCCACACCATTACACCCCCACCACCAGCCTGAACCGGTGATATCCCATCCCCCACACCATTACACCCCCACCACCAGCCTGAACCGGTGATACCCCATCCCCCACACCATGACACCCCCACCACCAGCCTGAACCAGTGATATCCCATCCCCCACACCATTACACCCCCACCACCAGCCTGAACCGGTGACACCCCATCCCCCACACCATTACACCCCCACCACCAGCCTGAACCGGTGATACCCCATCCCCCACACCATTACACCCCCACCACCAGCCTGAACCGGTGATACCCCATCCCCCACACCATTACACCCCCACCACCAGCCTGAACCGGTGATACCCCATCCCCCACACCATGACACCCCTACCACCAGCCTGAACCGGTGATACCCCATCCCCCACACCATTACACCCCCACCACCAGCCTGAACCAGTGATATCCCATCCCCCACACCATTACACCCCCACCCCCAGCCTGAACCAGTGATATCCCATCCCCCCACACCATTACACCCCCCCTCCAGCCTGAACCGGTGATATCCCATCCCCCACACCATTACACCCCCACCACCAGCCTGAACCGGTGATACCCCATTCCCCACCACCAGCCTGAACCAGTAATATCCCATCCCCCACACCATTACACCCCCCACCACCAGCCTGAACCGGTGATACCCCATCCCCCACACCATTACACCCCCACCACCAGCCTGAACCGGTGATACCCCATCCCCCACACCCCCACCACCAGCCTGAACCGGTGATACCCCATCCCCCACACCATTACACCCCCACCACCAGCCTGAACCAGTGATACCCCATCCCCCACACCATTACACCCCCACCACCAGCCTGAACCGGTGATACCCCATCCCCCACACCATTACACCCCCCACCACCAGCCGGAACCGGTGATACCCCATCCCCCACACCATTACACCCCCACCACCAGCCTGAACCAGTGATACCCCATCCCCCACACCATGACACCCCCCACCACCAGCCTGAACCAGTGATATCCCATCCCCCACACCATTACACCCCCACCACCAGCCTGAACCGGTGATACCCCATCCCCCACACCATGACACCCCCACCACCAGCCTGAACCGGTGATAGAAGGCAGGATGGATCCATGCGCCAAATTCTGACCCCACCATCTGAATGTCGCAGATGAAATCCAGACTCATCAGACCCGGCAACGTTTTTCCAATCTTCTATTGTCCAATCCTGGTGATCCTGTGCCAATTGTAGCCTCAGTTTCCTGTTCTTAGCTGACAGGAGTGGCACCCGGTGTGGTCTTCTGCTGCTGTAGCCCATCTGCTTCAAGGTTGGATGTGTTGTGTGTTCAGAGATGGTATTCTGCACACCTTGGGTATAATGAGGGGTTATTGGAGTTCCTGTTGTCTTTCTATCATCTGGAACCAGTCTGTCCATTCTCCTCTGACCTCAACAAGGCATTTTCCTCCACACAACTGCCGCTCACTGGATATTTTCTCTTTTCCCCACCATTCTCTGTAATCCTGAGAGATGGTTGTGTGTGAAAATCCCAGAAATACTCAGACCGGCCCGTCTGCCACCAACAACCGCACCACATTCAAAGTCACTGAGATCCCCCTTCTTCCCCATTCTGATGCAACAAGTCGTCTTCACCACGTCTAGAGGCCTAAATGCATTGTCTTGCTGCCATGTGATTGGCTGATTCGCAATTTGTGTTCCCAAGCATTTGAACAGATGTACCTAATAAAGTGGTGGGTGTTTATACAACACTCATATACATTATATATACTCTATATGTAAAAGAAGACGATCGATTTGATACGTATCGCTCTGTCACCATAATATAGAAATATCCTGAGTGTGGAGGTCACCCCCTTTGTGACTATTACATCCTCTTCTGTTCTGGAAAGCATTACTCCAAGATTTTGTGAGGTCATCAGGTACATTGTGGAAGGACAAGAACTCCCGGGCCCTCCCATGAGGAATCTCGTACATTGATTGGTGGAACGTCACATAAGGCACCTTGGGGAAGAAACCCTGCGGGGCCCAAAAATGTCAATTGTATCCAACATATGTGACGTTCCACCGATAAATACATGAGATTCCTCATTGGAGTGCTGATGACCTCTCGTGTGAGTTGCAGACCGCCATCCATTGCTGTCACTATGAGCCCCTTCTACTATTCTACTACGTCAATCAAATATTCTAAGAAGAGCAGCCCAGGTTCACCATTCTCATTCCAATGCATTACAAAAGTATTCGGTAGGGATGAGGTCCGGGCTCTGTGCAAGAGACTGGAGTTCCTCCACACCAAACTTTGTGAAGCTGGTCCAAACTGGACCACCCATGTCTTTATAGAACTGGCCCAAACTGGTCAACCCATGTTTTTATGGAGCTGGTCCAAACTGGACCACCCATGTCTTTATGGAGCTGGTCCAAACTGGTCACCCCATGTTTTTATGGAGCTGGTCACCCCATGTCTTTATGGAGCTTGTCCAAACTGGACCACCCATGTCTTTATGGAACTGGTCCAAACTGGACCACCCATGTCTTTATGGAGCTGGTCCAAACTGGATCACCCATGTCTTTATGGAGCTGGTCCAAACTGGTCACCCCATGTTTTTATGGAGCTGGTCACCCCATGTCTTTATGAAGCTGGTCCAAACTGGACCACCCATGTCTTTATGGAGCTTGTCCAAACTGGTCAACCCATGTCTTTATGGAACTGGTCCAAACTGGTCAACTCATGTCTTTATGGAGCTGGTCCAAACTGGTCAACCCATGTCTTCATGGAACTGGTCTAAACTGGTCACCCAGGTCTTTATAGAGCTGGTCCAAACTGGTCACCCCATGTCTTTATGAAACTGGTCCAAACTGGTCATCCTATGTCTTTATGGAGCTTGTCCAAACTGGTTAACCCATGTCTTTATGGAACTGGTCCAAACTAGTCAACCTATGTTTTTATGGAGCTGGTCCAAACTGGTCAACCCATGTCTTTATGGAGCTTGTCCAAACTGGTCAACCCATGTCTTTATGGAGCCGGTCAACCCAAGTCTTTATGGAGCTGGTCACCCCAAGTCTTTATGGAGCTGGTCACCCCAAGTCTTTATGGAGCTGGTCACCCCAAGTCTTTATGGAGCTGGTCACCCCAAGTCTTTATGGAGCTGGTCACCCCATGTCTCTATGGAGCTGATTCAAACTGGTCAACCCATGTCTTTATGGAGTGGGTTTAGACTGGTCTACCCATGTTTTAGAGGAGCTGGCTTTGTACACAGGTGGGGCACAGTCAGTCTGGAACAGATAAGGGTCTTCACCAAACTGTTACCACAAGGTTCACTGGAGACAACTGAACTCTGTCATTGGAGGGCGGGGGGGGCACATACATCTGCCCACTTAGTGTATATTTCCAGTTCTCTACACTCCAGGAAATTACAGATTGACCAAATGTAAACGGCTCTCTTCAATCTGTGCTGCAAAAATTATCCAAATTTTAAAATGTAAACAGTCGACATAGACCCATCATAGTGCCTCACCTCTTCAAACACCCACAAGGACTGAACACTCAGTAACTGCACTTGTCCACCATTCAGTAGCAGGCTCCAGCATGTGTGATGATGTCACTTCCTCTTCTTCCTACCTGTTTCGTCATAAAGACTTCATCAGGGGTTCAAGTCTTGAAGCCTTAAAGGACAGTGCCATATCTTAGACTACAGTCCCGGGGGCCACAAGTGGGTAGTCCCTGCTTAATCAGAGGCAGGGTTTGGGTGGACTACTCTGGCAGGTAGGCAGAATCTGAATGGGAGCATCCAGCCACTTTTTGGACCTGAAGAAGACTGGAAAGAGGAGTGAAGTGACATTGTCACTAGATGCTGGAGACTTGTATCCATGTGGACACACTGCTAGCAATGCTGTCATCAAACTCTCCAATAGGCTACAGACTCTACACAACATTGGATTTCCAGTTAATGCTCCGTGGATTTTATGGGAAAATCCTGTTGGCTAGAAGAAAACTATTTTAATGACCTTGATATTTTTTCTGTTTCAATAAATGTTTATTAAAGGTTTGCAATATTGTAGCAATATAAAAACTCAGAACAGAAACAATCTATACAATGCAGTTGTCTGACTATTATTTGGTCATGAATGCATATCTTTACACAATTGCAGCTGAAACCGAAAAACAGGGAAAACCAGAGAAGAGCAGAGGCCTACTTCAGAATTGGAGAGAAAGGATCTGGTATGGGGAAATCGGGCACATGGTGTAAGGTAAGGCAAATTACATTTGGATTAGTCCATATGTGCCTGTGGAGTGAGGGCCATGAAGAAGAAGATTATCGGTGTGTTAGGGGATATGTTCCTGTGGAGTGAGAACCATGCAAAAGAAAATGATCGATGTGTTAGGGGATATGTGCTCGTGGAACGAGGGCCATGAAGAAGAAGGTTATCTGTATTCTAGGGGATATGTGCCTGTAGAGTGAGGACCATGAAGAAGAAGGTTATCTGTATGCTAGGGGATATGTGCCTGTAGAGTGAGGACCATGAAGAAGAAGGTTATTGGTGGGTTAGGGGATATGTGCCTGTAGAGTGAGGACCATGAAGAAGAAGGTTATCTGTATGCTAGGGGATATGTGCCTGTAGAGTGAGGACCATGAAGAAGAAGGTTATCTGTATGCTAGGGGATATGTGCCTGTAGAGTGAGGACCATGAAGAAGAAGGTTATTGGTGGGTTAGGGGATATGTGCCTGTAGAGTGAGGACCATGAAGAAGAAGGTTATCTGTATGCTAGGGGATATGTGCCTGTAGAGTGAGGACCATGAAGAAGAAGGTTATCTGTATGCTAGGGGATATGTGCCTGTAGAGTGAGGACCATGAAGAAGAAGGTTATCTGTATGCTAGGGGATATGTGCCTGTAGAGTGAGGACCATGAAGAAGAAGGTTATCTGTATGCTAGGGGATATGTGCTCGTGGAACGAGGACCATGAAGAAGAAGGTTATTGGTGGGTTAGGGGATATGTGCACATGGAACAAGGACCATGAAGAAGAAGGTTATTGGTGGGTTAGGGGATATGTGCACATGGAACGAGGACCATGAAGAAGAAGGTTATTGGTGGGTTAGGGGATATGTGCACATGGAACAAGGACCATGAAGAAGAAGGTTATTGGTGGGTTAGGGGATATGTGCACATGGAACGAGGACCATGAAGAAGAAGGTTATTGGTGGGTTAGGGGATATGTGCACATGGAACAAGGACCATGAAGAAGAAGGTTATTGGTGGGTTAGGGGATATGTGCACATGGAACGAGGACCATGAAGAAGAAGGTTATTGGTGGGTTAGGGGATATGTGCACATGGAACGAGGATTATGAAGAAGAAGGTTATTGGTGGGTTAGGGGATATGTGCACATGGAACGAGGACCATGAAGAAGAAGGTTATTGGTGGGTTAGGGGATATGTGCTCATGGAACGAGGATTATGAAGAAGAAGGTTATTGGTGGGTTAGGGGATATGTGCCTGTAGAGTGAGGACCATTAAGAAGAAGGTTATCGGTGTGTTAGGGGATATGTGCTCGTGGAACGAGGACCATGAAGAAGAAGGTTATCTGTATTCTAGGGGCTATGTGCCTGTAGAGTGAGGACCATGAAGAAGAAGGTTATCGGTGTGTTAGGGGATATGTGCACATGGAGCGAGGACCATGAAGAAGAAGGTTATCTGTATTCTAGGGGCTATGTGCCTGTAGAGTGAGGACCATGAAGAAGAAGGTTATCGGTGTGTTAGGGGATATGTGCACATGGAGTGAGGACCATGAAGAAGAAGGTTATCTGTATTCTAGGGGCTATGTGCCTGTAGAGTGAGGACCATGAAGAAGAAGGTTATCGGTGTGTTAGGGGATATGTGCACATGGAGCGAGGACCATGAAGAAGAAGGTTATCTGTATTCTAGGGGCTATGTGCCTGTACAGTGAGGACCATGACGAAGAAGGTTATCAGTGGGTTTGTGTATAGATGCCGTGGAGTGAAGAAGACCATGAAGAAGCTTATCGGTGGTTTAGTGGGTAGATGACATGGGGTGAGGACGATGAAGAAAAAGGTTATCAGTGGATATGTGCTCATGGAGCATGGATCATGAAAAAAAAAGGTTATCGGTGAGTTAGTGGATATGTGCTCTTGAAGTAAGGGCCATGAAAAATAAGGTTATTGGTGGGTTAGGGGATATGTGCTTATGGAGCGAGGACCATGACGAAGAAGGTTATCGGTGGGTTGTATATGTGCACATGGAGCGAGGACCATGAAGAAGCTTATCGGTGGGTTAGGGGATAGGTGCCCGTGGAGTGAGGACCATGAAGAAGGTTATCAGTGGGTTAGGGGATATGTGCTTATGGAGCAAGGACCGTGAAGTAAAAGTTCATTGGTGGGTTGGATATGTGCGTGTGGAGTGAAGACCATGAAGAAGAAGGTTATCAGTGCCGGGTTAAGGGATATGTGCCCATGGAGTGAGGACCATGAAGAATATTGATGGGATAGTGGATAGGTGCCCGTGGAGTGAGGACCATGAAGAAGGTTATCGGTGGGTTGGATAGGTGCCCGTGGAGTGAGGGCCATGCAGAAGAAGGTTATCAGTGGGTTGGATAGGTGCCCGTGGAGTGAGGGCCATGCAGAAGAAGGTTATCGGTGGGTTGGATATGTGCCTGTGAAGCAAGGAGCATGAAGCAGAAGGTTATCGTGGGTTGTATATGTGCACATGGAGCGAGGACCATGAAGAAGGTTATCGGTGGGTTAGAGGATAGGTGCCCGTGGAGTGAGGACCATGAAGAAGGTTATCGGTGGGTTGGATAGGTGCCCGTGGAGTGAGGACCATGAAGAAGGTTATCGGTGGGTTAGAGGATAGGTGCCCGTGGAGTGAGGACCATGAAGAAGGTTATCGGTGGGTTGGATAGGTGCCCATGGAGTGAGCACCACTAAGAAGGTTAAGGTTGGGTTAGAGGATAGGTGCCCGTGGAGTGAGGACCATGAAGAAGGTTATCGTGGGTTAGAGAATAGGTGCCCGTGGAGTGAGGACCATGAAGAAGGTTATTGGTGGGTTAGAGGATAGGTGCCAGTGGAGTGAGGACCATGAAGAAGGTTATCGTGGGTTAGAGCAGTGTTTCTCAACTCCAGTCCTCAAGGTGCACCAACAGGTCATGTTTTCAGGTTTTCCATTAGTGATTTGATCAGTTTTACTGCCTTAGTAATTACCACAGCCATTTCATCTGGGGAAAATCCTGAAAACATGACCTGTTGGGGCGCCTTGAGGACCGGAGTTGAGAAACACTGGGTTAGAGGATAGGTGCCCGTGGAGTGAGGACCATGAAGAAGGTTATCGGTGGGTTGGATAGGTGCCCATGGAGTGAGGACCACGAAGAAGGTTATCGGTGGGTTAGAGGATAGGTGCCCGTGGAGTGAGGACCATGAAGAAGGTTATCGGTGGGTTAGAGGATAGGTGCCCGTGGAGTGAGGACCATGAAGAAGGTTATCGGTGGGTTAGAGGATAGGTGCCCGTGGAGTGAGGACCATGAAGAAGGTTATCGGTGGGTTAGAGCAGTGTTTCTCAACTCCAGTCCTCAAGGTGCCCCAACAGGTCATGTTTTCAGGCTTTTCATTATTTTGCACAGGTGATTTGATCAGTTTCACTGCCTTAGTGATTACCACAGCTATTTCATCTGAGGGAAATCCTGAAAACATGACCTGTTGGGGCGCCTTGAGGACTGGAGTTGAGAAACACTGGGTTAGAGGATATGTGTCCGTGGAGTGAGGACCATGAAGAAGAAGGTTATCGGTGGGTTGGATAGGTGCCCGTGGAGTGAGGACCATGAAGAAGAAGGTTATCGGTGGGTTGGATAGGTGCCCGTGGAGTGAGGACCATGAAGAAGAAGGTTATCGGTGGGTTGGGTAGGTGCCCGTGGAGTGAGGACCATGAAGAAGGTTATCGGTGGGTTGGATAGGTGCCCGTGGAGTGAGGACCATGAAGAAGGTTATCGGTGGGTTAGAGGATAGGTGCCAGTGGAGTGAGGACCATGAAGAAGAAGGTTATCGGTGGGTTGGATAGGTGCCCGTGGAGTGAGGACCATGAAGAAGGTTATCGGTGGGTTAGAGGATAGGTGCCCGTGGAGTGAGGACCATGAAGAAGAAGGTTATCGGTGGGTTGGATAGGTGCCCGTGGAGTGAGGACCATGAAGAAGGTTATCGGTGGGTTGGATAGGTGCCCGTGGAGTGAGGACCATGAAGAAGGTTATCGGTGGGTTGGATAGGTGCCCGTGGAGTGAGGACCATGAAGAAGAAGGTTATCGGTGGGTTGGATAGGTGCCCGTGGAGTGAGGACCATGAAAAAGAAGGTTATCGGTGGGTTGGATAGGTGCCCGTGGAGTGAGGACCATGAAGAAGAAGGTTATCGGTGGGTTGGATAGGTGCCCGTGGAGTGAGGACCATGAAGAAGAAGGTTATCGGTGGGTTGGATAGGTGCCCGTGGAGTGAGGACCATGAAGAAGAAGGTTATCGGTGGGTTGGATAGGTGCCCGTGGAGTGAGGACCATGAAGAAGAAGGTTATCGGTGGGTTGGATAAGGTGCCCGTGGAGTGAGGACCATGCAGAAGAAGGTTATCGGTGGGTTAGAGGATAGGTGCCCGTGGAGTGAGGACCATGAAGAAGAAGGTTATCGGTGGGTTGGATAGGTGCCCGTGGAGTGAGGACCATGAAGAAGAAGGTTATCGGTTGGTTGGATAGGGGCCCGTGGAGTGAGGACCATGAAGAAGAAGGTTATCGGTGGGTTGGATAGGTGCCCGTGTAGTGAGGACCATGAAGAAGAAGGTTATCGGTGGGTTGGATAGGTGCCCGTGGAGTGAGGACCATGAAGAAGGTTATCGGTGGGTTGGATAGGTGCCCGTGGAGTGAGGACCATGAAGAAGAAGGTTATCGGTGGGTTGGATAGGTGCCCGTGGAGTGAGGACCATGAAGAAGAAGGTTATCGGTGGGTTGGATAGGTGCCCGTGGAGTGAGGACCATGAAGAAGAAGGTTATCAGTGGGTTGGATAGGTGCCCGTGGAGTGAGGACCATGAAGAAGAAGGTTATCAGTGGGTTGGATAGGTGCCCGTGGAGTGAGGACCATGAAGAAGAAGGTTATCGGTGGGTTGGATATGTGCCCGTGGAGTGAGGACCATGAAGAAGGTTATCGGTGGGTTGGATAGGTGCCCGTGGAGTGAGGACCATGAAGAAGAAGGTTATCGGTGGGTTGGATATGTGCCCGTGGAGTGAGGACCATGAAGAAGAAGGTTATCGATGGGTTGGATAGCTGCCCGTGGAGTGAGGACCATGAAGAAGAAGGTTATCGGTGGGTTAGAGGATAGGTGCCCGTGGAGTGAGGACCATGAAGAAGGTTATCGGTGGGTTAGAGGATAGGTGCCCGTGGAGTGAGCACCATGAAGAAGAAGGTTATCGGTGGGTTAGAGGATAGGTGCCCGTGGAGTGAGGACCATGAAGAAGAAGGTTATCGGTGGGTTGGATAGGTGCCCGTGGAGCGAGGACCATGAAGAAGGTTATCGGTGGGTTAGAGGATAGGTGCCCGTGGAGTGAGGACCATGAAGAAGGTTATCGGTGGGTTGGATAGGTGCCCATGGAGTGAGCACCACTAAGAAGGTTAAGGTTGGGTTAGAGGATAGGTGCCCGTGGAGTGAGGACCATGAAGAAGGTTATCGTGGGTTAGAGAATAGGTGCCCGTGGAGTGAGGACCATGAAGAAGGTTATTGGTGGGTTAGAGGATAGGTGCCAGTGGAGTGAGGACCATGAAGAAGGTTATCGTGGGTTAGAGCAGTGTTTCTCAACTCCAGTCCTCAAGGTGCACCAACAGGTCATGTTTTCAGGTTTTCCATTAGTGATTTGATCAGTTTTACTGCCTTAGTAATTACCACAGCCATTTCATCTGGGGAAAATCCTGAAAACATGACCTGTTGGGGCGCCTTGAGGACCGGAGTTGAGAAACACTGGGTTAGAGGATAGGTGCCCGTGGAGTGAGGACCATGAAGAAGGTTATCGGTGGGTTGGATAGGTGCCCATGGAGTGAGGACCACGAAGAAGGTTATCGGTGGGTTAGAGGATAGGTGCCCGTGGAGTGAGGACCATGAAGAAGGTTATCGGTGGGTTAGAGGATAGGTGCCCGTGGAGTGAGGACCATGAAGAAGGTTATCGGTGGGTTAGAGGATAGGTGCCCGTGGAGTGAGGACCATGAAGAAGGTTATCGGTGGGTTAGAGCAGTGTTTCTCAACTCCAGTCCTCAAGGTGCCCCAACAGGTCATGTTTTCAGGCTTTTCATTATTTTGCACAGGTGATTTGATCAGTTTCACTGCCTTAGTGATTACCACAGCTATTTCATCTGAGGGAAATCCTGAAAACATGACCTGTTGGGGCGCCTTGAGGACTGGAGTTGAGAAACACTGGGTTAGAGGATATGTGTCCGTGGAGTGAGGACCATGAAGAAGAAGGTTATCGGTGGGTTGGATAGGTGCCCGTGGAGTGAGGACCATGAAGAAGAAGGTTATCGGTGGGTTGGATAGGTGCCCGTGGAGTGAGG
The DNA here is from genome assembly GCA_029206835.1 of Rana muscosa. Classification (NCBI taxonomy): domain Eukaryota; kingdom Metazoa; phylum Chordata; class Amphibia; order Anura; family Ranidae; genus Rana; species Rana muscosa. The sequence goes on from JARGYO010001018.1 coordinate 180,921, forward strand.
ACCATGAAGAAGAAGGTTATCGGTGGGTTGGGTAGGTGCCCGTGGAGTGAGGACCATGAAGAAGGTTATCGGTGGGTTGGATAGGTGCCCGTGGAGTGAGGACCATGAAGAAGGTTATCGGTGGGTTAGAGGATAGGTGCCAGTGGAGTGAGGACCATGAAGAAGAAGGTTATCGGTGGGTTGGATAGGTGCCCGTGGAGTGAGGACCATGAAGAAGGTTATCGGTGGGTTAGAGGATAGGTGCCCGTGGAGTGAGGACCATGAAGAAGAAGGTTATCGGTGGGTTGGATAGGTGCCCGTGGAGTGAGGACCATGAAGAAGGTTATCGGTGGGTTGGATAGGTGCCCGTGGAGTGAGGACCATGAAGAAGGTTATCGGTGGGTTGGATAGGTGCCCGTGGAGTGAGGACCATGAAGAAGAAGGTTATCGGTGGGTTGGATAGGTGCCCGTGGAGTGAGGACCATGAAAAAGAAGGTTATCGGTGGGTTGGATAGGTGCCCGTGGAGTGAGGACCATGAAGAAGAAGGTTATCGGTGGGTTGGATAGGTGCCCGTGGAGTGAGGACCATGAAGAAGAAGGTTATCGGTGGGTTGGATAGGTGCCCGTGGAGTGAGGACCATGAAGAAGAAGGTTATCGGTGGGTTGGATAGGTGCCCGTGGAGTGAGGACCATGAAGAAGAAGGTTATCGGTGGGTTGGATAAGGTGCCCGTGGAGTGAGGACCATGCAGAAGAAGGTTATCGGTGGGTTAGAGGATAGGTGCCCGTGGAGTGAGGACCATGAAGAAGAAGGTTATCGGTGGGTTGGATAGGTGCCCGTGGAGTGAGGACCATGAAGAAGAAGGTTATCGGTTGGTTGGATAGGGGCCCGTGGAGTGAGGACCATGAAGAAGAAGGTTATCGGTGGGTTGGATAGGTGCCCGTGTAGTGAGGACCATGAAGAAGAAGGTTATCGGTGGGTTGGATAGGTGCCCGTGGAGTGAGGACCATGAAGAAGGTTATCGGTGGGTTGGATAGGTGCCCGTGGAGTGAGGACCATGAAGAAGAAGGTTATCGGTGGGTTGGATAGGTGCCCGTGGAGTGAGGACCATGAAGAAGAAGGTTATCGGTGGGTTGGATAGGTGCCCGTGGAGTGAGGACCATGAAGAAGAAGGTTATCAGTGGGTTGGATAGGTGCCCGTGGAGTGAGGACCATGAAGAAGAAGGTTATCAGTGGGTTGGATAGGTGCCCGTGGAGTGAGGACCATGAAGAAGAAGGTTATCGGTGGGTTGGATATGTGCCCGTGGAGTGAGGACCATGAAGAAGGTTATCGGTGGGTTGGATAGGTGCCCGTGGAGTGAGGACCATGAAGAAGAAGGTTATCGGTGGGTTGGATATGTGCCCGTGGAGTGAGGACCATGAAGAAGAAGGTTATCGATGGGTTGGATAGCTGCCCGTGGAGTGAGGACCATGAAGAAGAAGGTTATCGGTGGGTTAGAGGATAGGTGCCCGTGGAGTGAGGACCATGAAGAAGGTTATCGGTGGGTTAGAGGATAGGTGCCCGAGGAGTGAGCACCATGAAGAAGAAGGTTATCGGTGGGTTAGAGGATAGGTGCCCGTGGAGTGAGGACCATGAAGAAGAAGGTTATCGGTGGGTTGGATAGGTGCCCGTGGAGCGAGGACCATGAAGAAGGTTATCGGTGGGTTAGAGGATAGGTGCCCGTGGAGTGAGGACCATGAAGAAGGTTATCGGTGGGTTGGATAGGTGCCCGTGGAGTGAGGACCATGAAGAAGAAGGTTATCGGTGGGTTGGATAGGTGCCCGTGGAGTGAGGACCATGAAGAAGAAGGCTATCGGTGGGTTGGATATGTGCCCGTGGAGTGAGGACCATGAAGAAGAAGGTTATCGGTGGGTTGGATAGGTGCCCGTGGAGTGAGCACCATGAAGAAGAAGGTTATCGGTGGGTTAGAGGATAGGTGCCCGTGGAGTGAGGACCATGAAGAAGGTTATCGGTGGGTTAGAGGATAGGTGCCCGTGGAGTGAGCACCATGAAGAAGAAGGTTATCGGTGGGTTAGAGGATAGGTGCCCGTGGAGTGAGGACCATGAAGAAGAAGGTTATCGGTGGGTTGGATAGGTGCCCGTGGAGCGAGGACCATGAAGAAGGTTATCGGTGGGTTAGAGGATAGGTGCCCGTGGAGTGAGGACCATGAAGAAGGTTATCGGTGGGTTGGATAGGTGCCCGTGGAGTGAGGACCATGAAGAAGAAGGTTATCGGTGGGTTGGATAGGTGCCCGTGGAGTGAGGACCATGAAGAAGAAGGCTATCGGTGGGTTGGATATGTGCCCGTGGAGTGAGGACCATGAAGAAGAAGGTTATCGGTGGGTTGGATAGGTGCCCGTGGAGTGAGGACCATGAAGAAGAAGGTTATCGGTGGGTTAGAGGATAGGTGCCCGTGGAGTGAGGACTATGAAGAAGGTTATCGGTGGGTTAGAGGATAGGTGCCCGTGGAGTGAGGACCATGAAGAAGGTTATCGGTGGGTTAGAGGATAGGTGCCCGTGGAGTGAGGACCATGAAGAAGGTTATCGGTGGGTTAGAGGATAGGTGCCCGTGGAGTGAGGACCATGAAGAAGAAGGTTATCGGTGGGTTGGATAGGTGCCCGTGGAGTGAGGACCATGAAGAAGGTTATCGGTGGGTTGGATAGGTGCCCGTGGAGTGAGGACCATGAAGAAGAAGGTTATCGGTGGGTTAGAGGATAGGTGCCCGTGGAGTGAGGACCATGAAGAAGAAGGTTATCGGTGGGTTGGATAGGTGCCCGTGGAGTGAGGACCATGAAGAAGAAGGTTATCGGTGGGTTGGATAGGTGCCCGTGGAGTGAGGACCATGCAGAAGAAGGTTATCGGTGGGTTAGAGGATAGGTGCCCGTGGAGTGAGGACCATGAAGAAGAAGGTTATCGGTGGGTTGGATAGGTGCCTGTGGAGTGAGGACCATGAAGAAGGTTATCGGGGGGTTAGAGGATAGGTGCCCGTGGAGTGAGGACCATGAAGAAGAAGGTTATCGGTGGGTTGGATAGGTGCCCGTGGAGTGAGGACCATGAAGAAGGTTATCGGTGGGTTGGATAGGTGCCCGTGAAGTGAGGACCATGAAGAAGAAGGTTATCGGTGGGTTGGATAGGTGCCCGTGGAGTGAGGACCATGAAGAAGAAGGTTATCGGTGGGTTGGATAGGTGCCCATGGAATGAGGACCATGAAGAAGAAGGTTATCGGTGGGTTGGATAGGTGCCCGTGGAGTGAGGACCATAAAGAAGAAGGTTATCGGTGGGTTGGATAGGTGCCCGTGGAGTGAGGACCATGAAGAAGGTTATCGATGGGTTGGATAGGTGCCCGTAGAGTAAGGACCATGAAGAAGGTTATCGGTGGGTTGGATAGGTGCCCGTGGAGTGAGGACCATGAAGAAGGTTATCGTGGGTTAGAGGATAGGTACCCGTGGAGTGAGGACCATGAAGAAGAAGGTTATCGGTGGGTTGGATAGGTGCCCGTGGAGTGAGGACTATGAAGAAGGTTATCGGTGGGTTAGAGGATAGGTGCCCGTGGAGCGAGGACCATGAAGAAGGTTATCGGTGGGTTGGATAGGTGCCCGTGGAGTGAGGACCATGAAGAAGGTTATCGGTGGGTTGGATAGGTGCCCGTGGAGTGAGGACCATGAAGAAGGTTATCGGTGGGTTAGAGGATAGGTGCCCGTGGAGTGAGGACCATGAAGAAGAAGGTTATCGGTGGGTTAGAGGATAGGTGCCCGTGGAGTGAGGACCATGAAGAAGGTTATCGGTGGGTTTGAGGATAGGTACCCGTGGAGTGAGGACCATGAAGAAGAAGGTTATCGGTGGGTTGGATAGGTGCCCGTGGAGTGAGGACCATGAAGAAGAAGGTTATCGGTGGGTTAGAGGATAGGTACCCGTGGAGTGAGGACCATGAAGAAGAAGGTTATCGGTGGGTTGGATAGGTGCCCGTGGAGTGAGGACCATGAAGAAGGTTATCGGTGGGTTAGAGGATAGGTGCCCGTGGAGTGAGGACCATGCAGAAGAAGGTTATCGGTGGGTTAGAGGATAGGTGCCCGTGGAGCGAGGACCATGAAGAAGGTTATCGGTGGGTTGGATAGGTGCCCGTGGAGTGAGGACCATGAAGAAGGTTATCGGTGGGTTGGATAGGTGCCCGTGGAGTGAGGACCATGAAGAAGGTGATCGGTGGGTTAGAGGATAGGTGCCCGTGGAGTGAGGACCATGAAGAAGAAGGTTATCGGTGGGTTAGAGGATAGGTGCCCGTGGAGTGAGGACCATGAAGAAGAAGGTTATCGGTGGGTTAGAGGATAGGTGCCCGTGGAGTGAGGACCATGAAGAAGGTTATCGGTGGGTTGGATAGGTGCCCGTGGAGTGAGGACCATGAAGAAGGTTATCGGTGGGTTAGAGGATAGGTGCCCGTGGAGTGAGGACCATGAAGAAGAAGGTTATCGGTGGGTTAGAGGATAGGTGCCCGTGGAGTGAGGACCATGAAGAAGAAGGTTATCGGTGGGTTAGAGGATAGGTGCCCGTGGAGTGAGGACCATGAAGAAGGTTATCGGTGGGTTAGAGGATAGGTGCCCGTGGAGTGAGGACCATGAAGAAGAAGGTTATCGGTGGGTTAGAGGATAGGTGCCCGTGGAGTGAGGACCATGAAGAAGAAGGTTATCGGTGGGTTAGAGGATAGGTGCCCGTGGAGTGAGGACCATGAAGAAGGTTATCGGTGGGTTGGATAGGTGCCCGTGGAGTGAGGACCATGAAGAAGGTTATCGGTGGGTTAGAGGATAGGTGCCCGTGGAGTGAGGACCATGAAGAAGAAGGTTATCGGTGGGTTAGAGGATAGGTGCCCGTGGAGTGAGGACCATGAAGAAGGTTATCGGTGGGTTAGAGGATAGGTGCCAGTAGAGCGAGGACCATGAAGAAGGTTATCGGTGGGTTGGATAGGTGCCCGTGGAGTGAGGACCATGAAGAAGGTTATCGGTGGGTTAGAGGATAGGTGCCCGTGGAGTGAGGACCATGAAGAAGAAGGTTATCGGTCGGTTAGAGGATAGGTGCCCGTGGAGTGAGGACCATGAAGAAGAAGGTTATCGGTGGGTTAGAGGATAGGTGCCCGTGGAGTGAGGACCATGAAGAAGGTTATCGGTGGGTTAGAGGATAGGTGCCCGTGGAGTGAGGACCATGAAGAAGAAGGTTATCGGTGGGTTAGAGGATAGGTGCCCGTGGAGTGAGGACCATGAAGAAGGTTATCGGTGGGTTAGAGGATAGGTGCCCGTGGAGTGAGGACCATGAAGAAGAAGGTTATCGGTGGGTTAGAGGATAGGTGCCCGTGGAGTGAGGACCATGAAGAAGAAGGTTATCGGTGGGTTGGATAGGTGCCCGTGGAGTGAGGACCATGAAGAAGGTTATCGGTGGCTTAGACGATAGGTGCCAGTAGAGCGAGGACCATGAAGAAGGTTATCGGTGGGTTAGAGGATAGGTGCCCGTGGAGTGAGGACCATGAAGATGAAGGTTATCGGTGGGTTGGATAGGTGCCCGTGGAGTGAGGACCATGAAGAAGGTTATCGGTGGGTTAGAGGATAGGTGCCCGTGGAGTGAGGACCATGAAGAAGAAGGTTATCGGTGGGTTAGAGGATAGGTGCCCATGGAGTGAGGACCATGAAGAAGGTTATCGGTGGCTTAGACGATAGGTGCCAGTAGAGTGAGGACCATGAAGAAGGTTATCGGTGGGTTAGAGGATAGGTGCCCGTGGAGTGAGGACCATGAAGAAGAAGGTTATCGGTGGGTTAGAGGATAGGTGCCCGTGGAGTGAGGACCATGAAGAAGAAGGTTATCGGTGGCTTAGACGATAGGTGCCAGTAGAGTGAGGACCATGAAGAAGGTTATCGGTGGGTTAGAGGATAGGTGCCCGTGGAGTGAGGACCATGAAGAAGAAGGTTATCGGTGGGTTAGAGGATAGGTGCCCGTGGAGTGAGGACCATGAAGAAGAAGGTTATCGGTGGCTTAGAGGATAGGTACCCGTGGAGTGAGGACCATGAAGAAGAAGGTTATCGGTGGGTTGGATAGGTGCCCGTGGAGTGAGGACTATGAAGAAGGTTATCGGTGGGTTAGAGGATAGGTGCCCGTGGAGCGAGGACCATGAAGAAGGTTATCGGTGGGTTGGATAGGTGCCCGTGGAGTGAGGACCATGAAGAAGGTTATCGGTGGGTTGGATAGGTGCCCGTGGAGTCAGGACCATGAAGAAGGTGATCGGTGGGTTAGAGGATAGGTGCCCGTGGAGTGAGGACCATGAAGAAGAAGGTTATCGGTGGGTTAGAGGATAGGTGCCCGTGGAGTGAGGACCATGAAGAAGAAGGTTATCGGTGGGTTAGAGGATAGGTGCCCGTGGAGTGAGGACCATGAAGAAGGTTATCGGTGGGTTGGATAGGTGCCCGTGGAGTGAGGACCATGAAGAAGGTTATCGGTGGGTTAGAGGATAGGTGCCCGTGGAGTGAGGACCATGAAGAAGAAGGTTATCGGTGGGTTAGAGGATAGGTGCCCGTGGAGTGAGGACCATGAAGAAGAAGGTTATCGGTGGGTTAGAGGATAGGCGCCCGTGGAGTGAGGACCATGAAGAAGGTTATCGGTGGGTTGGATAGGTGCCCGTGGAGTGAGGACCATGAAGAAGGTTATCGGTGGGTTAGAGGATAGGTGCCCGTGGAGTGAGGACCATGAAGAAGAAGGTTATCGGTGGGTTAGAGGATAGGTGCCCGTGGAGTGAGGACCATGAAGAAGAAGGTTATCGGTGGGTTAGAGGATAGGTGCCCGTGGAGTGAGGACCATGAAGAAGGTTATCGGTGGGTTGGATAGGTGCCCGTGGAGTGAGGACCATGAAGAAGGTTATCGGTTGGTTAGAGGATAGGTGCCCGTGGAGTGAGGACCATGAAGAAGAAGGTTATCGGTGGGTTAGAGGATAGGTGCCCATGGAGTGAGGACCATGAAGAAGGTTATCGGTGGGTTAGAGGATAGGTGCCAGTAGAGCGAGGACCATGAAGAAGGTTATCGGTGGGTTGGATAGGTGCCCGTGGAGTGAGGACCATGAAGAAGGTTATCGGTGGGTTAGAGGATAGGTGCCCGTGGAGTGAGGACCATGAAGAAGAAGGTTATCGGTCGGTTAGAGGATAGGTGCCCGTGGAGTGAGGACCATGAAGAAGAAGGTTATCGGTGGGTTAGAGGATAGGTGCCCGTGGAGTGAGGACCATGAAGAAGAAGGTTATCGGTGGCTTAGACGATAGGTGCCAGTAGAGTGAGGACCATGAAGAAGGTTATCGGTGGGTTAGAGGATAGGTGCCCGTGGAGTGAGGACCATGAAGAAGAAGGTTATCGGTGGGTTAGAGGATAGGTGCCCGTGGAGTGAGGACCATGAAGAAGAAGGTTATCGGTGGGTTGGATAGGTGCCCGTGGAGTGAGGACCATGAAGAAGGTTATCGGTGGCTTAGACGATAGGTGCCAGTAGAGCGAGGACCATGAAGAAGGTTATCGGTGGGTTAGAGGATAGGTGCCCGTGGAGTGAGGACCATGAAGAAGAAGGTTATCGGTGGGTTGGATAGGTGCCCGTGGAGTGAGGACCATGAAGAAGGTTATCGGTGGGTTAGAGGATAGGTGCCCGTGGAGTGAGGACCATGAAGAAGGTTATCGGTGGGTTAGAGGATAGGTGCCCATGGAGTGAGGACCATGAAGAAGGTTATCGGTGGCTTAGACGATAGGTGCCAGTAGAGTGAGGACCATGAAGAAGGTTATCGGTGGGTTAGAGGATAGGTGCCCGTGGAGTGAGGACCATGAAGAAGAAGGTTATCGGTGGGTTAGACGATAGGTGCCCGTGGAGTGAGGACCATGAAGAAGAAGGTTATCGGTGGCTTAAACGATAGGTGCCAGTAGAGTGAGGACCATGAAGAAGGTTATCGGTGGGTTAGAGGATAGGTGCCCGTGGAGTGAGGACCATGAAGAAGGTTATCGGTGGGTTAGAGGATAGGTGCCCGTGGAGTGAGGACCATGAAGAAGAAGGTTATCGGTGGGTTAGAGGATAGGTGCCCGTGGAGTGAGGACCATGAAGAAGAAGGTTATCGGTGGGTTGGATAGGTGCCCGTGGAGTGAGGACCATGAAGAAGGTTATCGGTGGCTTAGACGATAGGTGCCAGTAGAGCGAGGACCATGAAGAAGGTTATCGGTGGGTTAGAGGATAGGTGCCCGTGGAGTGAGGACCATGAAGAAGAAGGTTATCGGTGGGTTGGATAGGTGCCCGTGGAGTGAGGACCATGAAGAAGGTTATCGGTGGCTTAGACGATAGGTGCCAGTAGAGCGAGGACCATGAAGAAGGTTATCGGTGGGTTAGAGGATAGGTGCCCGTGGAGTGAGGACCATGAAGAAGAAGGTTATCGGTGGGTTAGAGGATAGGTGCCCATGGAGTGAGGACCATGAAGAAGGTTATCGGTGGCTTAGACGATAGGTGCCAGTAGAGTGAGGACCATGAAGAAGGTTATCGGTGGGTTAGAGGATAGGTGCCCGTGGAGTGAGGACCATGAAGAAGGTTATCGGTGGGTTAGAGGATAGGTGCCCGTGGAGTGAGGACCATGAAGAAGGTTATCGGTGGCTTAGACGATAGGTGCCAGTAGAGTGAGGACCATGAAGAAGGTTATCGGTGGGTTAGAGGATAGGTGCCCGTGGAGTGAGGACCATGAAGAAGGTTATCGGTGGGTTAGAGGATAGGTGCCCGTGGAGTGAGGACCATGAAGAAGAAGGTTATCGGTGGGTTAGAGGATAGGTGCCCGTGGAGTGAGGACCATGAAGAAGGTTATCGGTGGGTTAGAGGATAGGTGCCCGTGGAGTGAGGACCATGAAGAAGGTTATCGGTGGGTTAGAGGATAGGTGCCCGTGGAGTGAGGACCATGAAGAAGGTTATCCGTGGGTTAGAGGATAGGTGCCCGTGGAGTGAGGACCATGAAGAAGAAGGTTATCGGTGGGTTAGAGGATAGGTGCCCGTGGAGTGAGGACCATGAAGAAGAAGGTTATCGGTGGGTTGGATAGGTGCCCATGGAGTGAGGACCATGAAGAAGGTTATCGGTGGGTTAGAGGATAGGTGCCCGTGGAGTGAGGACCATGAAGAAGGTTATCGGGGGGTTAGAGGATAGGTGCCCGTGGAGTGAGGACCATGAAGAAGAAGGTTATCGGAGGTCATATAAAGAGTTCAGCAGGCTGAGAGGATCACAATGGAGAAGAGGGAAGATTGGTCCCGGTACAGGAGGTCGGTATTGTAAATATGAAGGCGGGGTGGGGGAGGGGTAGGGAAGGAACCAGAGGATGAATCCATGCCGGCATTCCACTCAATATGGGTCAGTGATGAGTTGATTGACTCAATGGGCCAACAAGGACCAGTTTAAATCTCCAGGGAGGTGATGTTCCCTCCGGTGGGGTCCAGATCCCCTCAAATTTTCCTCCTTGATGGCGGCAATTTTCTCAAAGATTAAGAAGCATGTCATCTTTTCACATCCGGGGAGCGGAGGACCACCATGGCTTTGCCCCTGTGAGCAAGAACATCAAGAGAGGAAACTGGGTATTTGTACGTATGGCCCTCGGGTGACCCCAAACTGTGCCAGGAATTTCCCCGTTTATGGGGGATGAGAGAGTTGTGATGACGGAAACTTTCCAGCATGGTGGCAAATGTTCTGCCATTCAGATGGGTTATGAGAACAATCTCTTCATTGCTACAAATCTCCCAGGAACTCCGGAGGGAACATTCGCTGTGGTCAGGTGCTGGAGGGGGGGGGGGGGGGAGGGGGAAATCCCATATACACTAATAGAGAAAACAATCCCCTCCCGGGATATCCAGGAGAACATGTGATAGGAGAGGTCACATGACTGTAATAATTATACACCAACCCCCTCCCCCATCACACATATATAAAAAATATATCTCACCTCCCCTCCCGGGGGAACCAATAGCAATCCCACAAACAGCTGACACTCATTTCCTGAGTGACACAATCATCACATATGGAGGATAACGATCCCAGCACTGCAGTACTGCGCTCCAACTATAGGGGGCGCTATATAGAGAAACCCAGATCCTCATATCTACTCCCGGGAGTGTCCATATATCTTATATCTGGAGAGCGGCGATGTCACCCCTGTATATTATATATTATATCTTATATCTGCGGTGATGTCACTCCTGTATAATATATCTGGAGAGCGGTGATGTCACTCCTGTAGAATATATCTTATATCTGGAGGGCGGTGATGTCACTCCTGTAGAATATATCTTATATCTGGAGGGCGGTGATGTCACTCCTATATAATATATCTTATATCTGGAGGGCGGTGATGTCACTCCTGTATAATATATCTGGAGGGCGGTGATGTCACTCCTGTATAATATATCTTATATCTGGAGAGCTGTGATGTCACTCCTGTATAATATATCTTATATCTGGAGGGCGGTGATGTCACTCCTGTAGAATATATCTTATATCTGGAGAGCGGTGATGTCACTCCTGTATAATATATCTTATATCTGGAGGGCGGTGATGTCACTCCTGTATAATATATCTGGAGGGCGGTGATGTCACTCCTGTAGAATATATCTTATATCTGGAGGGCGGTGATGTCACTCCTGTATAATATATCTTATATCTGGAGGGCGGTGATGTCACTCCTGTATAATATATCTTATATCTGGAGGGCGGTGATGTCACTCCTGTATAATATATCTGGAGGGCGGTGATGTCACTCCTGTAGAATATATCTTATATCTGGAGGGCGGTGATGTCACTCCTGTAGAATATATCTTATATCTGGAGGGCGGTGATGTCACTCCTGTATAATATATCTTATATCTGGAGGGCGGTGATGTCACTCCTGTGTAATATATCTTATATCTGGAGGGCGGTGATGTCACTCCTGTATAATATATCTTATATCTGGAGGGCGGTGATGTCACTCCTGTGTAATATATCTGGAGAGCGGTGATGTCACTCCTGTATAATATATCTGGAGGGCGGTGATGTCACTCCTGTATAATATATCTTATATCTGGAGGGCGGTGATGTCACTCCTGTATAATATATCTTATATCTGGAGGGCGGTGATGTCACTCCTGTGTAATATATCTTATATCTGGAGGGCGGTGATGTCACTCCTGTATAATATATCTTATATCTGGAGAGCGGTGATGTCACTCCTGTATAATATATCTTATATCTGGAGAGCGGTGATGTCACTCCTGTATAATATATCTTATATCTGGAGGGCGGTGATGTCACTCCTGTGTAATATATCTGGAGAGCGGTGATGTCACTCCTGTATAATATATCTGGAGGGCGGTGATGTCACTCCTGTATAATATACCTTATATCTGGAGGGCGGTGATGTCACTCCTGTATAATATATCTGGAGGGCGGTGATGTCACTCCTGTATAATATATCTTATATCTGGGGGGGGGTGATGTCACTCCTGTATATTATATCTTATATCTGGGGGGCGGTGATGTCACTCCTGTATAATATATCTTATATCTGGAGAGCGGTGATGTCACTCCTGTATAATATATCTTATATCTGGAGGGCGGTGATGTCACTCCTGTATAATATATCTGGAGAGCGGTGATGTCACTCCTGTATAATATATCTTATATCTGGAGGGCGGTGATGTCACTCCTGTGTAATATATCTTATATCTGGAGAGCGGTGATGTCACTCCTGTATAATATATCTTATATCTGGAGAGCGGTGATGTCACTCCTGTATAATATATCTGGGGGGCGGTGATGTCACTCCTGTATAATATATCTTATATCTGGGGGGGGTGATGTCACTCCTGTATATTATATCTTATATCTGGAGGGCGGTGATGTCACTCCTGTATAATATATCTTATATCTGGAGAGCGGTGATGTCACTCCTGTATAATATATCTGGGGGGCGGTGATGTCACTCCTGTATAATATATCTTATATCTGGGGGGGGTGATGTCACTCCTGTATATTATATCTTATATCTGGAGGGCGGTGATGTCACTCCTGTGTAATATATCTGGAGGGCGGTGATGTCACTCCTGTATAATATATCTTATATCTGGGGGGGGTGATGTCACTCCTGTATATTATATCTTATATCTGGGGGGCGGTGATGTCACTCCTGTATAATATATCTTATATCTGGAGGGCGGTGATGTCACTCCTGTATAATATATCTTATATCTGGAGAGCGGTGATGTCACTCCTGTATATTATATCTTATATCTGGAGGGCGGTGATGTCACTCCTGTATAATATATCTTATATCTGGGGGGGGGTGATGTCACTCCTGTATATTATATCTTATATCTGGGGGGCGGTGATGTCACTCCTGTATAATATATCTTATATCTGGAGAGCGGTGATGTCACTCCTGTATAATATATCTTATATCTGGGGGGGGGTGATGTCACTCCTGTATATTATATCTTATATCTGGAGGGCGGTGATGTCACTCCTGTGTAATATATCTGGAGGGCGGTGATGTCACTCCTGTATAATATATCTTATATCTGGGGGGGGTGATGTCACTCCTGTATATTATATCTTATATCTGGGGGGCGGTGATGTCACTCCTGTATAATATATCTTATATCTGGAGAGCGGTGATGTCACTCCTGTATAATATATAATATATCTGGAGAGCGGTGATGTCACTCCTGTATATTATATCTTATATCTGGAGGGCGGTGATGTCACTCCTGTATAATATATCTTATATCTGGAGAGCGGTGATGTCACTCCTGTATAATATATCTTATATCTGGGGGGCGGTGATGTCACTCCTGTATAATATATCTTATATCTGGAGAGCGGTGATGTCACTCCTATATATTATATCTTATATCTGGGGGGGCGGTGATGTCACTCCTGTATAATATATCTTATATCTGGAGAGCGGTGATGTCACTCCTGTATAATATATCTTATATCTGGGGGGGCGGTGATGTCACTCCTGTATAATATATCTTATATCTGGAGAGCGGTGATGTCACTCCTGTATAATATATCTTATATCTGGAGGGCGGTGATGTCACTCCTGTATAATATATCTTATATCTGGGGGGGCGGTGATGTCACTCCTGTATAATATATCTTATATCTGGAGAGCGGTGATGTCACTCCTGTATAATATATCTTATATCTGGGGGGGCGGTGATGTCACTCCTGTATAATATATCTTATATCTGGAGAGCGGTGATGTCACTCCTGTATAATATATCTTATATCTGGAGGGCGGTGATGTCACTCCTGTATAATATATCTTATATCTGGAGAGCGGTGATGTCACTCCTGTATAATATATCTTATATCTGGAGAGCGGTGATGTCACTCCTGTGTAATATATCTGGAGGGCGGTGATGTCACTCCTGTATAATATATCTTATATCTGGAGGGCGGTGATGTCACTCCTGTGTAATATATCTGGAGGGCGGTGATGTCACTCCTGTATAATATATCTTATATCTGGAGAGCGGTGATGTCACTCCTGTATAATATATCTTATATCTGGAGAGCGGTGATGTCACTCCTGTATAATATATCTTATATCTGGGGGGCGGTGATGTCACTCCTGTATAATATATCTGGAGGACGGTGATGTCACTCCTGTATAATATATATTATATCTGGGGGGCGGTGATGTCACTCCTGTATAATATATCTTATATCTGGAGAGCGGTGATGTCACTCCTGTATAATATATCTTATATCTGGAGAGCGGTGATGTCACTCCTGTATAATATATCTTATATCTGGAGAGCGGTGATGTCACTCCTGTATAATATATCTGGAGGGCGGTGATGTCACTCCTGTATAATATATCTTATATCTGGAGGGCGGTGATGTCACTCCTGTAAAATATATCTTATATCTGGAGGGCGGTGATGTCACTCCTGTATAATATATCTTATATCTGGAGAGCGGTGATGTCACTCCTGTATAATATATCTTATATCTGGAGAGCGGTGATGTCACTCCTGTATAATATATCTTATATCTGGAGGGCGGTGATGTCACTCCTGTATAATATATCTTATATCTGGAGAGCGGTGATGTCACTCCTGTATAATATATCTTATATCTGGGGGGTGGTGATGTCACTCCTGTATAATATATCTTATATCTGGAGGGCGGTGATGTCACTCCTGTAAAATATATCTTATATCTGGAGAGCGGTGATGTCACTCCTGTATAATATATCTTATATCTGGGGGGGGGTGATGTCACTCCTGTGTAATATATCTGGGGGGCGGTGATGTCACTCCTGTATAATATATCTTATATCTGGAGAGCGGTGATGTCACTCCTGTATATTATATCTTATATCTGGAGGGCGGTGATGTCACTCCTGTGTAATATATCTTATATCTGGAGAGCGGTGATGTCACTCCTGTATAATATATCTTATATCTGGAGAGCGGTGATGTCACTCCTGTATAATATATCTTATATCTGGGGGGCGGTGATGTCACTCCTGTATAATATATCTTATATCTGGAGAGCGGTGATGTCACTCCTGTATAATATATCTTATATCTGGGGGGCGGTGATGTCACTCCTGTATAATATATCTTATATCTGGAGAGCGGTGATGTCACTCCTGTATAATATATCTTATATCTGGAGAGCGGTGATGTCACTCCTGTATAATATATCTTATATCTGGAGGGTGGTGATGTCACTCCTGTAAAATATATCTTATATCTGGAGGGTGGTGATGTCACTCCTGTGTAATATATCTTATATCTGGAGGGCGGTGATGTCACTCCTGTATAATATATCTTATATCTGGAGGGCGGTGATGTCACTCCTGTATAATATATCTTATATCTGGAGGGTGGTGATGTCACTCCTGTATAATATATATGGAGAGTGGTGATGTCACTCCTGTATATTATATCTTATATCTGGAGAGCGGTGATGTCACTCCTGTATAATATATCTTATATCTGGAGGGCGGTGATGTCACTCCTGTATAATATATCTTATATCTGGAGGGCGGTGATGTCACTCCTGTATAATATATCTTATATCTGGAGAGTGGTGATGTCACTCCTGTATAATATATCTTATATCTGGGGGGCGGTGATGTCACTCCTGTATAATATATCTTATATCTGGAGAGCGGTGATGTCACTCCTGTATAATATATCTGGGGGGCGGTGATGTCACTCCTGTATAATATATCTTATATCTGGAGAGCGGTGATGTCACTCCTGTATAATATATCTTATATCTGGAGAGCGGTGATGTCACTCCTGTATAATATATCTTATATCTGGAGAGCGGTGATGTCACTCCTGTATAATATATCTTATATCTGGAGGGCGGTGATGTCACTCCTGTATAATATATCTTATATCTGGAGAGCGGTGATGTCACTCCTGTATAATATATCTTATATCTGGAGAGCGGTGATGTCACTCCTGTATAATATATCTTATATCTGGAGAGCGGTGATGTCACTCCTGTATAATATATCTGGGGGGCGGTGATGTCACTCCTGTATATTATATCTTATATCTGGAGGGCGGTGATGTCACTCCTGTATAATATATCTTATATCTGGAGGGCGGTGATGTCACTCCTGTATAATATATCTTATATCTGGGGGGCGGTGATGTCACTCCTGTATAATATATCTTATATCTGGAGAGCGGTGATGTCACTCCTGTATATTATATCTTATATCTGGAGAGCGGTGATGTCACTCCTGTATAATATATCTTATATCTGGAGAGCGGTGATGTCACTCCTGTATAATATATCTTATATCTGGAGAGCGGTGATGTCACTCCTGTATAATATATCTTATATCTGGAGGGTGGTGATGTCACTCCTGTATAATATATCTTATATCTGGAGGACGGTGATGTCACTCCTGTATAATATATCTTATATCTGGAGAGCGGTGATGTCACTCCTGTATAATATATCTTATATCTGGAGGGCGGTGATGTCACTCCTGTATAATATATCTTATATCTGGAGGGCGGTGATGTCACTCCTGTATAATATATCTTATATCTGGAGGGTGGTGATGTCACTCCTGTATAATATATCTTATATCTGGAGAGCGGTGATGTCACTCCTGTATAATATATCTTATATCTGGGGGGCGGTGATGTCACTCCTGTATAATATATCTTATATCTGGAGAGCGGTGATGTCACTCCTGTATAATATATCTTATATCTGGAGAGCGGTGATGTCACTCCTGTATAATATATCTTATATCTGGAGAGCGGTGATGTCACTCCTGTATAATATATCTTATATCTGGAGGGCGGTGATGTCACTGCTGTATAATATATCTGGAGGGCGGTGATGTCACTCCTGTATAATATATCTTATATCTGGAGGGTGGTGATGTCACTCCTGTATAATATATCTTATATCTGGGGGGCGGTGATGTCACTCCTGTATAATATATCTTATATCTGGAGAGCGGTGATGTCACTCCTGTATAATATATCTTATATCTGGAGAGCGGTGATGTCACTCCTGTATAATATATCTTATATCTGGAGAGCGGTGATGTCACTCCTGTATATTATATCTTATATCTGGAGAGCGGTGATGTCACTCCTGTATAATATATCTTATATCTGGAGAGCGGTGATGTCACTCCTGTATAATATATCTTATATCTGGAGAGCGGTGATGTCACTCCTGTATAATATATCTTATATCTGGAGAGTGGTGATGTCACTCCTGTATAATATATCTTATATCTGGAGAGCGGTGATGTCACTCCTGTATAATATATCTTATATCTGGAGAGCGGTGATGTCACTCCTGTATAATATATCTTATATCTGGAGGGCGGTGATGTCACTCCTGTATAATATATCTTATATCTGGAGGGCGGTGATGTCACTCCTGTATAATATATCTTATATCTGGAGGGCGGTGATGTCACTCCTGTATAATACATCTTATATCTGGGGGGCGGTGATGTCACTCTTGTATAATATATCTTATATCTGGAGGGCGGTGATGTCACTGCTGTATAATATATCTGGAGGGCGGTGATGTCACTCCTGTATAATATATCTTATATCTGGAGAGTGGTGATGTCACTCCTGTATAATATATCTTATATCTGGAGAGCGGTGATGTCACTCCTGTATAATATATCTTATATCTGGAGAGCGGTGATGTCACTCCTGTATAATATATCTTATATCTGGAGAGCGGTGATGTCACTCCTGTATAATATATCTTATATCTGGAGGGCGGTGATGTCACTCCTGTAGAATATATCTTATATCTGGAGAGCGGTGATGTCACTCCTGTATAATATATCTGGAGGATGGTGATGTCACTCCTGTATAATATATCTTATATCTGGAGGGCGGTGATGTCACTCCTGTATAATATATCTTATATCTGGAGAGCGGTGATGTCACTCCTGTATATTATATCTTATATCTGGGGGGCGGTGATGTCACTCCTGTATAATATATCTTATATCTGGAGAGCGGTGATGTCACTCCTGTATAATATATCTTATATCTGGAGAGTGGTGATGTCACTCCTGTATAATATATCTTATATCTGGAGAGCGGTGATGTCACTCCTGTAGAATATATCTTATATCTGGAGAGTGGTGATGTCACTCCTGTATAATATATCTTATATCTGGAGGGCGGTGATGTCACTCCTGTATAATATATCTTATATCTGGGGGGCGGTGATGTCACTCCTGTATAATATACCTTATATCTGGAGGATGGTGATGTCACTCCTGTATAATATATCTTATATCTGGAGGGCGGTGATGTCACTCCTGTATAATATATCTTATATCTGGAGAGCGGTGATGTCACTCCTGTATATTATATCTTATATCTGGGGGGCGGTGATGTCACTCCTGTATAATATATCTTATATCTGGAGAGCGGTGATGTCACTCCTGTATAATATATCTTATATCTGGAGAGCGGTGATGTCACTCCTGTATAATATATCTGGAGGATGGTGATGTCACTCCTGTATAATATATCTTATATCTGGAGGGCGGTGATGTCACTCCTGTATAATATATCTTATATCTGGAGAGCGGTGATGTCACTCCTGTATATTATATCTTATATCTGGGGGGCGGTGATGTCACTCCTGTATAATATATCTTATATCTGGAGAGCGGTGATGTCACTCCTGTATAATATATCTTATATCTGGAGAGTGGTGATGTCACTCCTGTATAATATATCTTATATCTGGAGAGCGGTGATGTCACTCCTGTAGAATATATCTTATATCTGGAGAGTGGTGATGTCACTCCTGTATAATATATCTTATATCTGGAGGGCGGTGATGTCACTCCTGTATAATATATCTTATATCTGGGGGGCGGTGATGTCACTCCTGTATAATATATCTTATATCTGGGGGGCGGTGATGTCACTCCTGTATAATATATCTTATATCTGGAGGGTGGTGATGTCACTCCTGTAGATTATATCTTATATCTGGAGGGTGGTGATGTCACTCCTGTATAATATATCTTATATCTGGGGGGCGGTGATGTCACTCCTGTGTAATATATCTTATATCTGGAGGGCGGTGATGTCACTCCTGTATAATATATATTATATCTGGGGGGCGGTGATGTCACTCCTGTATAATATATCTTATATCTGGGGGGCGGTGATGTCACTCCTGTATAATATATCTTATATCTGGAGAGCGGTGATGTCACTCCTGTATAATATATCTTATATCTGGAGGGCGGTGATGTCACTCCTGTATAATATATCTTATATCTGGAGAGCGGTGATGTCACTCCTGTATAATATATCTTATATCTGGAGGGCGGTGATGTCACTCCTGTATAATATATCTTATATCTGGAGGGCGGTGATGTCACTCCTGTATAATATATCTTATATCTGGAGGGCGGTGATGTCACTCCTGTATAATATATCTTATATCTGGAGAGCGGTGATGTCACTCCTGTATAATATATCTTATATCTGGAGAGCGGTGATGTCACTCCTGTATAATATATCTTATATCTGGAGGGCGGTGATGTCACTCCTGTATATTATATCTTATATCTGGAGAGCGGTGATGTCACTCCTGTATAATATATCTTATATCTGGAGGGTGGTGATGTCACTCCTGTATAATATATCTTATATCTGGGGGGCGGTGATGTCACTCCTGTATAATATATCTTATATCTGGAGAGTGGTGATGTCACTCCTGTATAATATATCTTATATCTGGGGGGCGGTGATGTCACTCCTGTATAATATATCTTATATCTGGAGAGCGGTGATGTCACTCCTGTATAATATATCTGGGGGACGGTGATGTCACTCCTGTATAATATATCTTATATCTGGAGAGCGGTGATGTCACTCCTGTATAATATATATTATATCTGGGGGGCGGTGATGTCACTCCTGTATAATATATCTGGAGGGCGGTGATGTCACTCCTGTATAATATATCTTATATCTGGGGGGCGGTGATGTCACTCCTGTATAATATATCTTATATCTGGAGAGTGGTGATGTCACTCCTGTATAATATATCTTATATCTGGGGGGCGGTGATGTCACTCCTGTATAATATATCTTATATCTGGAGAGCGGTGATGTCACTCCTGTATAATATATCTGGGGGACGGTGATGTCACTCCTGTATAATATATCTTATATCTGGAGAGCGGTGATGTCACTCCTGTATAATATATATTATATCTGGGGGGCGGTGATGTCACTCCTGTATAATATATCTGGAGGGCGGTGATGTCACTCCTGTATAATATATCTTATATCTGGGGGGCGGTGATGTCACTCCTGTATAATATATCTTATATCTGGAGAGTGGTGATGTCACTCCTGTATAATATATCTTATATCTGGGGGGCGGTGATGTCACTCCTGTATAATATATCTTATATCTGGAGAGCGGTGATGTCACTCCTGTATAATATATCTTATATCTGGAGGGCGGTGATGTCACTCCTGTATAATATATCTTATATCTGGGGGGCGGTGATGTCACTCCTGTATAATATATCTTATATCTGGAGGGCGGTGATGTCACTCCTGTATAATATATCTGGAGGGCGGTGATGTCACTCCTGTATAATATATCTTATATCTGGAGAGCGGTGATGTCACTCCTGTATAATATATCTTATATCTGGAGGGCGGTGATGTCACTCCTGTATAATATATCTTATATCTGGAGGGCGGTGATGTCACTCCTGTATAATATATCTTATATCTGGAGGGCGGTGATGTCACTCCTGTATATTATATCTTATATCTGGAGAGCGGTGATGTCACTCCTGTATAATATATCTTATATCTGGAGAGCGGTGATGTCACTCCTGTATAATATATCTTATATCTGGAGGGCGGTGATGTCACTCCTGTATAATATATCTTATATCTGGAGGGCGGTGATGTCACTCCTGTATAATATATCTTATATCTGGAGAGTGGTGATGTCACTCCTGTATAATATATCTTATATCTGGAGGGCGGTGATGTCACTCCTGTGTAATATATCTTATATCTGGAGAGCGGTGATGTCACTCCTGTATAATATATCTTATATCTGGAGAGTGGTGATGTCACTCCTGTATAATATATCTTATATCTGGAGGGCGGTGATGTCACTCCTGTATAATATATCTTATATCTGGAGGGCGGTGATGTCACTCCTGTATAATATATCTTATATCTGGAGAGCGGTGATGTCACTCCTGTATAATATATCTTATATCTGGAGGGCGGTGATGTCACTCCTGTATAATATATCTTATATCTGGAGGGCGGTGATGTCACTCCTGTATAATATATCTGGAGGGCGGTGATGTCACTCCTGTATAATATATCTTATATCTGGAGGGCGGTGATGTCACTCCTGTATAATATATCTTATATCTGGAGGGCGGTGATGTCACTCCTGTATAATATATCTTATATCTGGAGGGCGGTGATGTCACTCCTGTATAATATATCTTATATCTGGAGGGCGGTGATGTCACTCCTGTATATTATATCTTATATCTGGAGAGCGGTGATGTCACTCCTGTATAATATATCTTATATCTGGGGGGCGGTGATGTCACTCCTGTATAATATATCTTATATCTGGGGGGCGGTGATGTCACTCTTGTATAATATATCTTATATCTGGAGGGCGGTGATGTCACTCCTGTATAATATATCTTATATCTGGAGGGCGGTGATGTCACTCCTGTATAATATATCTTATATCTGGAGAGCGGTGATGTCACTCCTGTATAATATATCTTATATCTGGGGGGCGGTGATGTCACTCCTGTATAATATATCTTATATCTGGAGGGCGGTGATGTCACTCCTGTATAATATATCTTATATCTGGGGGGCGGTGATGTCACTCCTGTATAATATATCTTATATCTGGGGGGCGGTGATGTCACTCCTGTATAATATATCTTATATCTGGAGGGCGGTGATGTCACTCCTGTATAATATATCTTATATCTGGGGGGCGGTGATGTCACTCCTGTATAATATATCTTATATCTGGAGGGCGGTGATGTCACTCCTGTATAATATATCTTATATCTGGGGGGCGGTGATGTCACTCCTGTATAATATATCTTATATCTGGAGAGCGGTGATGTCACTCCTGTATAATATATCTTATATCTGGAGAGCGGTGATGTCACTCCTGTATAATATATCTTATATCTGGGGGGCGGTGATGTCACTCCTGTATAATATATCTTATATCTGGGGGGCGGTGATGTCACTCCTGTATAATATATCTTATATCTGGGGGGCGGTGATGTCACTCCTGTATAATATATCTTATATCTGCGGTGATGTCACTCCTGTATATTATATCTTATATCTGGAGAGCGGTGATGTCACTCCTGTATAATATATCTTATATCTGGAGAGCGGTGATGTCACTCCTGTAGAATATATCTTATATCTGGAGAGTGGTGATGTCACTCCTGTATAATATATCTTATATCTGGGGGGCGGTGATGTCACTCTGTATAATATATCTTATATCTGGGGGGCGGTGATGTCACTCCTGTATAATATATCTTATATCTGGGGGGGGTGATGTCACTCCTGTATAATATATCTTATATCTGGAGGGCGGTGATGTCACTCCTGTATATTATATCTTATATCTGGAGGGTGGTGATGTCACTCCTGTATAATATATCTTATATCTGGAGGGCGGTGATGTCACTCCTGTATAATATATCTTATATCTGGAGGGTGGTGATGTCACTCCTGTATAATATATCTTATATCTGGAGAGCGGTGATGTCACTCCTGTATATTATATCTTATATCTGGAGGGTGGTGATGTCACTCCTGTATAATATATCTTATATCTGGAGGGTGGTGATGTCACTCCTGTATATTATATCTTATATCTGGAGAGCGGTGATGTCACTCCTGTATATTATATCTTATATCTGGAGGGTGGTGATGTCACTCCTGTATAATATATCTTATATCTGGAGAGCGGTGATGTCACTCCTGTATAATATATCTTATATCTGGAGGGTGGTGATGTCACTCCTGTATAATATATCTTATATCTGGAGAGCGGTGATGTCACTCCTGTATAATATATCTTATATCTGGAGGGCGGTGATGTCACTCCTGTATAATATATCTTATATCTGGAGGGCGGTGATGTCACTCCTGTATAATATATCTTATATCTGGAGGGCGGTGATGTCACTCCTGTATAATATATCTTATATCTGGAGAGCGGTGATGTCACTCCTGTATAATATATCTTATATCTGGAGGGTGGTGATGTCACTCCTGTATAATATATCTGGGGGGCGGTGATGTCACTCCTGTATAATATATCTTATATCTGGAGAGTGGTGATGTCACTCCTGTATAATATATCTTATATCTGGAGAGCGGTGATGTCACTCCTGTATAATATATCTGGAGAGCGGTGATGTCACTCCTGTATAATATATCTTATATCTGGAGAGTGGTGATGTCACTCCTGTATAACATATCTTATATCTGGAGAGCGGTGATGTCACTCCTGTATAATATATCTTATATCTGGAGGGCGGTGATGTCACTCCTGTATAATATATCTTATATCTGGAGGGCGGTGATGTCACTCCTGTATAATATATCTGGAGGGCGGTGATGTCACTCCTGTATAATATATCTTATATCTGGAGAGCGGTGATGTCACTCCTGTATAATATATCTTATATCTGGAGAGTGGTGATGTCACTCCTGTATAATATATCTGGAGGGCGGTGATGTCACTCCTGTATAATATATCTTATATCTGGAGGGTGGTGATGTCACTCCTGTATAATATATCTTATATCTGGAGAGCGGTGATGTCACTCCTGTATAATATATCTTATATCTGGAGGGTGGTGATGTCACTCCTGTATAATATATCTTATATCTGGAGAGTGGTGATGTCACTCCTGTATAATATATCTTATATCTGGAGAGCGGTGATGTCACTCCTGTATAATATATCTGGAGAGCGGTGATGTCACTCCTGTATAATATATCTTATATCTGGAGAGCGGTGATGTCACTCCTGTAGAATATATCTTATATCTGGAGAGCGGTGATGTCACTCCTGTATAATATATCTTATATCTGGAGGGCGGTGATGTCACTCCTGTATAATATATCTTATATCTGGAGGGCGGTGATGTCACTCCTGTATAATATATCTGGAGGGCGGTGATGTCACTCCTGTATAATATATCTTATATCTGGAGGGTGGTGATGTCACTCCTGTATAATATATCTTATATCTGGAGGGCGGTGATGTCACTCCTGTATAATATATCTTATATCTGGAGGGCGGTGATGTCACTCCTGTATATTATATCTTATATCTGGAGAGCGGTGATGTCACTCCTGTATAATATATCTTATATCTGGAGGGCGGTGATGTCACTCCTGTATAATATATCTTATATCTGGAGAGCGGTGATGTCACTCCTGTATAATATATCTTATATCTGGAGAGCGGTGATGTCACTGCTGTATAATATATCTGGAGGGCGGTGATGTCACTCCTGTATATTATATCTTATATCTGGAGAGCGGTGATGTCACTCCTGTATAATATATCTTATATCTGGAGAGCGGTGATGTCACTCCTGTATAATATATCTTATATCTGGAGGGCGGTGATGTCACTCCTGTATAATATATCTTATATCTGGAGAGCGGTGATGTCACTCCTGTATAATATATCTTATATCTGGGGGGCGGTGATGTCACTCCTGTATAATATATCTTATATCTGGAGGGCGGTGATGTCACTCCTGTATAATATATCTTATATCTGGAGGGTGGTGATGTCACTCCTGTATAATATATCTTATATCTGGGGGGGGTGATGTCACTCTGTATAATATATCTTATATCTGGGGGGGCGGTGATGTCACTCCTGTATAATATATCTTATATCTGGAGAGTGGTGATGTCACTCCTGTATAATATATCTTATATCTGGGGGGCGGTGATGTCACTCTGTATAATATATCTTATATCTGGGGGGCGGTGATGTCACTCCTGTATAATATATCTTATATCTGGAGGGCGGTGATGTCACTCCTGTATAATATATCTTATATCTGGAGAGCGGTGATGTCACTCCTGTATAATATATCTTATATCTGGAGAGCGGTGATGTCACTCCTGTATAATATATCTTATATCTGGAGAGCGGTGATGTCACTCCTGTATAATATATCTTATATCTGGAGGGCGGTGATGTCACTCCTGTATAATATATCTTATATCTGGAGGGCGGTGATGTCACTCCTGTATAATATATCTTATATCTGGGGGGCGGTGATGTCACTCCTGTATAATATATCTTATATCTGGAGGGCGGTGATGTCACTCCTGTGTAATATATCTTATATCTGGGGGGCGGTGATGTCACTCCTGTGTAATATATCTTATATCTGGAGGGCGGTGATGTCACTCCTGTATATTATATCTTATATCTGGAGAGCGGTGATGTCACTCCTGTATAATATATCTTATATCTGGAGGGCGGTGATGTCACTCCTGTATAATATATCTGGAGGGCGGTGATGTCACTCCTGTATAATATATCTTATATCTGGGGGGCGGTGATGTCACTCCTGTATAATATATCTTATATCTGGAGGGCGGTGATGTCACTCCTGTATAATATATCTTATATCTGGAGGGCGGTGATGTCACTCCTGTATAATATATCTTATATCTGGAGGGCGGTGATGTCACTCCTGTATATTATATCTTATATCTGGAGGGCGGTGATGTCACTCCTGTATAATATATCTTATATCTGGGGGGCGGTGATGTCACTCCTGTATAATATATCTTATATCTGGAGGGCGGTGATGTCACTCCTGTATAATATATCTTATATCTGGAGGGTGGTGATGTCACTCCTGTATAATATATCTGGAGGGCGGTGATGTCACTCCTGTATAATATATCTTATATCTGGAGGGTGGTGATGTCACTCCTGTATAATATATCTTATATCTGGAGAGCGGTGATGTCACTCCTGTATAATATATCTTATATCTGGGGGGCGGTGATGTCACTCCTGTATAATATATCTTATATCTGGAGGGCGGTGATGTCACTCCTGTATAATATATCTTATATCTGGAGGGCGGTGATGTCACTCCTGTATAATATATCTTATATCTGGAGGGCGGTGATGTCACTCCTGTATAATATATCTTATATCTGGAGAGCGGTGATGTCACTCCTGTAGAATATATCTTATATCTGGGGGGCGGTGATGTCACTCCTGTATATTATATCTTATATCTGGAGAGTGGTGATGTCACTCCTGTATAATATATCTTATATCTGGGGGGCGGTGATGTCACTCCTGTATAATATATCTTATATCTGGGGGGCGGTGATGTCACTCCTGTATAATATATCTTATATCTGGAGGGCGGTGATGTCACTCCTGTATAATATATCTTATATCTGGAGAGCGGTGATGTCACTCCTGTATAATATATCTTATATCTGGAGAGCGGTGATGTCACTCCTGTATAATATATCTTATATCTGGAGAGCGGTGATGTCACTCCTGTATAATATATCTTATATCTGGAGAGCGGTGATGTCACTCCTGTATAATATATCTTATATCTGGGGGGCGGTGATGTCACTCCTGTATAATATATCTTATATCTGGAGGGCGGTGATGTCACTCCTGTATAATATATCTTATATCTGGAGGGTGGTGATGTCACTCCTGTATAATATATCTGGAGGGCGGTGATGTCACTCCTGTATAATATATCTTATATCTGGAGGGCGGTGATGTCACTCCTGTGTAATATATCTTATATCTGGAGGGCGGTGATGTCACTCCTGTATAATATATCTTATATCTGGAGAGCGGTGATGTCACTCCTGTATAATATATCTTATATCTGGAGAGCGGTGATGTCACTCCTGTATAATATATCTTATATCTGGAGAGCGGTGATGTCACTCCTGTATAATATATCTTATATCTGGAGAGCGGTGATGTCACTCCTGTATAATATATCTTATATCTGGAGAGCGGTGATGTCACTCCTGTATAATATATCTTATATCTGGAGAGCGGTGATGTCACTCCTGTATAATATATCTTATATCTGGGGGGCGGTGATGTCACTCCTGTATAATATATCTTATATCTGGAGGGCGGTGATGTCACTCCTGTATAATATATCTTATATCTGGAGAGCGGTGATGTCACTCCTGTATAATATATCTTATATCTGGAGAGCGGTGATGTCACTCCTGTATAATATATCTTATATCTGGAGAGCGGTGATGTCACTCCTGTAGAATATATCTTATATCTGGAGAGCGGTGATGTCACTCCTGTATAATATATCTTATATCTGGAGAGCGGTGATGTCACTCCTGTAGAATATATCTTATATCTGGAGAGCGGTGATGTCACTCCTGTATAATATATCTTATATCTGGAGGGCGGTGATGTCACTCCTGTATAATATATCTTATATCTGGAGAGCGGTGATGTCACTCCTGTATAATATATCTTATATCTGGAGAGCGGTGATGTCACTCCTGTATAATATATCTTATATCTGGAGGGCGGTGATGTCACTCCTGTATATTATATCTTATATCTGGAGGGCGGTGATGTCACTCCTGTATAATATATCTTATATCTGGAGGGTGGTGATGTCACTCCTGTATAATATATCTTATATCTGGGGGGCGGTGATGTCACTCCTGTATAATATATCTTATATCTGGAGGGCGGTGATGTCACTCCTGTATAATATATCTTATATCTGGTGGGCGGTGATGTCACTCCTGTATAATATATCTTATATCTGGAGAGCGGTGATGTCACTCCTGTATATTATATCTTATATCTGGAGAGCGGTGATGTCACTCCTGTGTAATATATCTTATATCTGGAGAGCGGTGATGTCACTCCTGTATAATATATCTTATATCTGGAGAGCGGTGATGTCACTCCTGTGTAATATATCTTATATCTGGAGAGCGGTGATGTCACTCCTGTATATTATATCTTATATCTGGAGGGCGGTGATGTCACTCCTGTATAATATATCTGGAGGGCGGTGATGTCACTCCTGTATAATATATCTTATATCTGGAGAGTGGTGATGTCACTCCTGTATAATATATCTTTTATCTGGAGGGCGGTGATGTCACTCCTGTATAATATATCTTATATCTGGAGAGTGGTGATGTCACTCCTGTATAATATATCTTATATCTGGAGAGCGGTGATGTCACTCCTGTATAATATATCTTATATCTGGAGAGCGGTGATGTCACTCCTGTATAATATATCTTATATCTGGAGGGCGGTGATGTCACTCCTGTATAATATATCTGGAGGGCGGTGATGTCACTCCTGTATAATATATCTTATATCTGGAGAGCTGTGATGTCACTCCTGTATAATATATCTTATATCTGGAGGGCAGTGATGTCACTCCTGTATAATATATCTTATATCTGGAGAGCGGTGATGTCACTCCTGTATAATATATCTTATATCTGGAGAGCGGTGATGTCACTCCTGTATAATATATCTGGAGAGCGGTGATGTCACTCCTGTATAATATATCTTATATCTGGGGAGCGGTGATGTCACTCCTGTATATTATATCTTATATCTGGAGAGCGGTGATGTCACTCCTGTATATTATATCTTATATCTGGAGAGCGGTGATGTCACTCCTGTATAATATATCTTATATCTGGGGAGCGGTGATGTCACTCCTGTATAATATATCTTATATCTGGAGAGCGGTGATGTCACTCCTGTATATTATATCTTATATCTGCGGTGATGTCACTCCTGTATATTATATCTTATATCTGGAGGGCGGTGATGTCACTCCTGTATAATATATCTTGTATTCTATGGCTCCTGTGTCCAGATATTGATGGGCCTGGGTGATGTTTCAGGTGGGGAGATCAGATCACATATAATGCTCCTCTTCCTCTGATTGGTCGGGTCGGTGGGCGGTATTGCAGACATCTGAGTGTGATTTATAACGATCCGTTACATTGTTGCAGTTGGTTGCTGAGCTGTGATAATCCTCATTGGGTGTGATACAGGAATGCTCACACCCCGCCATTTCTAATACATTTATATAGGGGGGGGGAGGTTCTCCACCAATCAGGGGAGGCGGCTGGGTATACAGACGGGGGATAATATTCGCCTCTCCCGTCCCCACATTCCTCGGAGGAGTGGATCCAGATGTCCTCATGTTGGGATAAATTCCACATTTCTAAGAACCGGACCTGAAGATGAAGTTTGGTGACTTTTTCTTTTTAAGTCATCGCCAGGGGGGCGGTCCTTACCTGAACGAGGAGGGTCCAGGGGGCGGCCCTTCCCTGAACGAGGAGAGTCCAGGGGGTCATCCTGCCCTGAATGAGGAGGGTCCAGGGGGCGGTCCTTCCCTGAACGAGGAGGGTCCAGGGGGCGGCCCTTCCCTGAACGAGGAGGGTCCAGGGGGCGGCCCTTCCCTGAACGAGGAGGGTCCAGGGGGCGGCCCTTCCCTGAACGAGGAGGGTCCAGGGGGCGTCCTTCCCTGAACGAGGAGGGTCCAGGGGGCGGTCCTTCCCTGAACGAGGAGGGTCCAGGGGGGCGGTCCATCCCTGAACGAAGAAGGTCCAGGGGGCGGTCATTCCCTGAACGAAGAGGGTCCAGGGGGACGGTCCTTCCCTGAACGAGGAGGGTCCAGGGGGCGGCCCTTCCCTGAACGAGGAGAGTCCAGGGGGGCATCCTTCCCTGAACGAGGAGGGTCCAGGGGGCGGTCCTTCCCTGAATGAGGAGGGTCCAGGGGGCGGCCCTTCCCTGAACGAGGAGAGTCCAGGGGGGCATCCTTCCCTGAACGAGGAGGGTCCAGGGGGCGGTCCTTCCCTGAACGAGGAGGGTCCAGGGGGCGGCCCTTCCCTGAACGAGGAGGGTCCAGGGGGCGGCCCTTCCCTGAACGAGGAGGGTCCAGGGGGCGGTCCTTCCCTGAACTAGGAGGGTCCAGGGGGGCGGTCCATCCCTGAACAAGGAGGGTCCAGGGGGCGGTCCATCCCTGAACGAAGAGGGTCCAGGGGGCAGTCCTTCCCTGAACGAGGAGGGTCCAGGGGGGCGGTCCTTCCCTGAACGAGGAGGGTCCAGGGGGCGGTCCTTCCCTGAACGAGGAGGGTCCAGGGGGGCGGTCCTTCCCTGAATAAGGAGAGTCCAGGGGGCGGTCCTTCCCTGAACGAGGAGGGTCCAGGGGGCGGTCCTTCCCTGAACGAGGAGGGTCCAGGGGGGCGGTCCTTCCCTGAACGAGGAGGGTCCAGGGGGCGGTCCTTCCCTGAACGAGGAGGGTCCAGGGGGGCGGTCCTTCCCTGAATAAGGAGAGTCCAGGGGGCGGTCCTTCCCTGAACGAGGAGGGTCCAGGGGGCGGTCCTTCCCTGAACGAGGAGGGTCCAGAGGGGCGGTCCTTCCCTGAACGAGGAGGGTCCAGGGGGGCGGTCCTTCCCTGAATGAGGAGGGTCCAGGGGGGCGGTCCTTTCCTGAACGAGGAGGGTCCAGGGGGCGGTCCTTCCCTAAACGAGGAGGGTCCAGGGGGGCGGTCCTTCCCTGAATAAGGAGGGTCCAGGGGGCGGTCCTTCCCTGAACTAGGAGGGTCCAGGGGGGCGGTCCTTCCCTGAACGAGGAGGGTCCAGGGGGCGGTCCTTCCCTGAACGAGGAGGGTCCAGGGGGGCGGTCCTTCCCTGAACGAGGAGGGTCCAGGGGGCGGTCCTTCCCTAAACGAGGAGGGTCCAGGGGGGCGGTCCTTCCCTGAATAAGGAGGGTCCAGGGGGCGGTCCTTCCCTGAACTAGGAGGGTCCAGGGGGGCAGCCCTTCCCTGAACGAGGAGGGTCCAGGGGGCGTCCTTCCCTGAACGAGGAGGGTCCAGGGGGCGGTCCTTCCCTGAACGAGGAGGGTCCAGGGGGGCGGTCCATCCCTGAACGAAGAAGGTACAGGGGGCGGTCCTTCCCTGAACGAAGAGGGTCCAGGGGGACGGTCCTTCCCTGAACGAGGAGGGTCCAGGGGCGGCCCTTCCCTGAACGAGGAGAGTCCAGGGGGCATCCTTCCCTGAACGAGGAGGGTCCAGGGGGCGGTCCTTCCCTGAATGAGGAGGGTCCAGGGGGCGGCCCTTCCCTGAACGAGGAGAGTCCAGGGGGGCATCCTTCCCTGAACGAGGAGGGTCCAGGGGGCGGTCCTTCCCTGAACGAGGAGGGTCCAGGGGGCGGCTCTTCCCTGAACGAGGAGGGTCCAGGGGGCGGCCCTTCCCTGAACGAGGAGGGTCCAGGGGGCGGTCCTTCCCTGAACTAGGAGGGTCCAGGGGGCGGTCCATCCCTGAACGAGGAGGGTCCAGGGGGGCGGTCCATCCCTGAACGAAGAGGGTCCAGGGGGGCGGTCCTTCCCTGAACGAGGAGGGTCCAGGGGGGCGGTCCTTCCCTGAACGAGGAGGGTCCAGGGGGCGGTCCTTCCCTGAACGAGGAGGGTCCAGGGGGGCGGTCCTTCCCTGAATAAGGAGGGTCCAGGGGGGCGGTCCTTCCCTGAACGAGGAGGGTCCAGGGGGCGGTCCTTCCCTGAACGAGGAGGGTCCAGGGGCGGTCCTTCCCTGAACGAGGAGGGTCCAGGGGGGCGGTCCTTCCCTGAATGAGGAGGGTCCAGGGGGGCGGTCCTTTCCTGAACGAGGAGGGTCCAGGGGGCGGTCCTTCCCTAAACGAGGAGGGTCCAGGGGGGCGGTCCTTCCCTGAATAAGGAGGGTCCAGGGGGCGGTCCTTCCCTGAACTAGGAGGGTCCAGGGGGGCGGTCCTTCCCTGAACGAGGAGGGTCCAGGGGGGCGGTCCTTCCCTGAACGAGGAGGGTCCAGGGGGCGGTCCTTCCCTAAACGAGGAGGGTCCAGGGGCGGTCCTTCCCTGAATAAGGAGGGTCCAGGGGGCGGTCCTTCCCTGAACTAGGAGGGTCCAGGGGGGCGGTCCTTCCCTGAACGAGGAGGGTCCAGGGGGGCGGTCCTTCCCTGAACGAGGAGGGTCCAGGGGGGCGGTCCTTCCCTGAATGAGGAGGGTCCAGGGGGCGGTCCTTTCCTGAACGAGGAGGGTCCAGGGGGCGGTCCTTCCCTAAACGAGGAGGGTCCAGGGGGCGGTCCTTCCCTAAACGAGGAGGGTCCAGGGGGGCGGTCCTTCCCTGAATAAGGAGGGTCCAGGAGGCGGTCCTTCCCTGAACTAGGAGGGTCCAGGGGGGCGGTCCTTCCCTGAACGAGGAGGGTCCAGGGGGGCGGTCCTTTCCTGAACGAGGAGGGTCCAGGGGGGCGGTCCTTCCCTGAACGAGGAGGGTCCAGGGGGGCGGTCCTTCCCTGAACGAGGAGGGTCCAGGGGGCGGTCCTTCCCTAAACGAGGAGGGTCCAGGGGGCGGTCCTTCCCTGAATAAGGAGGGTCCAGGGGGCGGTCCTTCCCTGAACTAGGAGGGTCCAGGGGGGCGGTTCTTCCCTGAACGAGGAGGGTCCAGGGGGGCGGTCCTTCCCTGAACGAGGAGGGTCCAGGGGGGCGGTCCTTCCCTGAACGAGGAGGGTCCGGTGTGCTGGCATCTGCTGAGATCCTGGAAATCTTCTGTCTTCTCCTCCTAGAGTTGAATTCCAGGTATGGATTTTAGTTACATAGTTCCAGCTTGGACCAATATAAATATGCGTGTGCCATACATGGGGGGGCGCTATGGAGACGGAGAATCAATGTAGCGTTCGCTGCTACTACAATGACTGCTCCTGTGTTCCGTGTGCCCGCCTCCATTGTAACCACGCGGGATTGCTCACCATTCACAGAGCGCATTGCATTTTTCTCTGATTGGATGAGGTGGAGATTGTGATGTCACTGTCCCACCTCTCCACCTGGTCCAATCAGAGAGCGTTTTGCAACCATTGAAAAAAATACCGCGAGTTCTGTGAATGACCTCCTATGGATACGATGCAGCAGGACAGAGGCATGGCAGCTGTAGTAGCGACTGTAGTAGCAGCAACTACTAAAACGATTCTCCGCCTCTGTTATGACTTATGTAAATTCTCATTGGTCCCAGCTGGACCAATCATAACTATGTAACAAAATCCAAACCCCGGGCTCAGCTTTCCCATCAACTACCAATAGACCGACCACTCTTCACTTTCCCATAACCCCCCCGCTACTGTGCTCCTGCACCCCATATCTGTACATAGAACTCCCCCATAATGTCCTGCAGGATCAGATCTCCTCCATAATGTCCTGCAGGATCAGATCCCCTCCATAATGTCCTGCAGGATCAGATCCCCTCCATAATGTCCTGCAGGATCAGATCCCCTCCATAATGTCCTGCAGGATCAGATCCCCTCCATAATGTCCTGCAGGATCAGATCTCCTCCATAATGTCCTGCAGGATCAGATCCCCTCCATAATGTCCTGCAGGATCAGATCCCCTCCATAATGTCCTGCAGGATCAGATCTCCCCCATAATGTCCTGCAGGATCAGATCCCCTCCATAATGTCCTGCAGGATCAGATCTCCTCCATAATGTCCTGCAGGATCAGATCCCCTCCATAATGTCCTGCAGGATCAGATCCCCTCCATAATGTCCTGCAGGATCAGATCTCCTCCATAATGTCCTGCAGGATCAGATCTCCCCTGCTCAGCTCCTTCATCTCCTCCATAATGTCCTGCAGGATCAGATCTCCTCTACCCAGCTCCTTCATCTCCTCCACAATGTCCTGCAGGATCAGATCTCCTCCATAATGTCCTGCAGGATCAGATCTCTTCTACTTAGCTCCTTCATCTCCTCCACAATGTCCTGCAGGATCAGATCTCCTCCATAATGTCCTGCAGGATCAGATCTCTTCTACTTAGCTCCTTCATCTCCTCCATAATGTCCTGCAGGATCAGATCTCCTCTACCCAGCTCCTTCATCTCCTCCACAATGTCCTGCAGGATCAGATCTCCTCCATAATGTCCTGCAGGATCAGATCTCTTCTACTTAGCTCCTTCATCTCCTCCATAATGTCCTGCAGGATCAGATCTCCTCCATAATGTCCTGCAGGATCAGATCTCTTCTACTTAGCTCCTTCATCTCCTCCATAATGTCCTGCAGGATCAGATCTCCTCTACTCAGCTCCTTCATCTCCTCCATAATGTCCTGCAGGATCAGATCTCCTCCATAATGTCCTGCAGGATCAGATCTCCTCTGCTCAGCTCCTTCATCTCCTCCATAATGTCCTGCAGGATCAGATCTCCTCTACTCAGCTCCTTCATCTCCTCCATAATGTCCTGCAGGATCAGATCTCCTCCATAATGTCCTGCAGGATCAGATCTCCTCTGCTCAGCTCCTTCATCTCCTCCATAATGTCCTGCAGGATCAGATCTCCTCTACTCAGCTCCTTCATCCCCTCCATAATGTCCTGCAGGATCAGATCTCCTCCATAATGTCCTGCAGGATCAGATCTCCTCTACTCAGCTCCTTCATCTCCCCCATAATGTCCTGCAGGATGAGATCTCCTCTACTCAGCTCCTTCATCTCCTCCATAATGTCCTGCAGGATCAGATCTCCTCTACTCAGCTCCTTCATCTCCTCCATAATGTCCTGCAGGATCAGATCTCCTCCATAATGTCCTGCAGGATCAAATCTCCTCTGCTCAGCTCCTTCATCTCCTCCATAATGTCCTGCAGGATCAGATCTCCTCCATAATGTCCTGCAGGATCAGATCTCCTCTACTCAGCTCCTTCATCTCCCCCATAATGTCCTGCAGGATGAGATCTCCTCTACTCAGCTCCTTCATCTCCTCCATAATGTCCTGCAGGATCAGATCTCCTCTACTTGGCTCCTTCATCTCCTCCATAATGTCCTGCAGGATCAGATCTCCTCTACTTGGCTCCTTCATCTCCCCCATAATGTCCTGCAGGATCAGATCTCCCCTGCTCAGCTCCTTCATCTCCTCCATAATGTCCTGCAGGATCAGATCTCCTCTGCTCAGCTCCTTCATCTCCCCCATAATGTCCTGCAGGATCAGATCTCCTCTACTCGGCTCCTTCATCTCCTCCATAATGTCCTGCAGGATCAGATCTCCTCTACTTGGCGCCTTCTTCTCCACCATAATGTCCTGCAGGATCAGAGCTCCTCTACTTGGCTCCTTCATCTCCTCCGTAATGTCCTGCAGGATCAGATCTCCTATACTTGGCTCCTTCATCTCCTCCATAATGTCCTGCAGGATCAGATCTCCTCTACTCGGCTCCTTCATCTCCTCCATAATGTCCTGCAGGATCAGATCTCCTCTACTTGGCTCCTTCATCTCCTCCATAATGTCCTGCAGGATCAGATCTCCTCTGCTCAGCTCCTTCATCTCCCCCATAATGTCCTGCAGGATCAGATCTCCTCTACTTGGCTCATTCATCTCCTCCGTAATGTCCTGCAGGATCAGATCTCCTCTACTTGGCTCCTTCATCTCCTCCATAATGTCCTGCAGGATCAGATCTCCTCTACTCGGCTCCTTCATCTCCTCCATAATGTCCTGCAGGATCAGATCTCCTCTACTTGGCGCCTTCTTCTCCTCCATAATGTCCTGCAGGATCAGATCTCCTCCATAATGTCCTGCAGGATCAGATCTCTTCTACTTAGCTCCTTCATCTCCTCCACAATGTCCTGCAGGATCAGATCTCCTCCATAATGTCCTGCAGGATCAGATCTCTTCTACTTAGCTCCTTCATCTCCTCCATAATGTCCTGCAGGATCAGATCTCCTCTACCCAGCTCCTTCATCTCCTCCACAATGTCCTGCAGGATCAGATCTCCTCCATAATGTCCTGCAGGATCAGATCTCTTCTACTTAGCTCCTTCATCTCCTCCACAATGTCCTGCAGGATCAGATCTCCTCCATAATGTCCTGCAGGATCAGATATCTTCTACTTAGCTCCTTCATCTCCTCCATAATGTCCTGCAGGATCAGATCTCCTCCATAATGTCCTGCAGGATCAGATCTCTTCTACTTAGCTCCTTCATCTCCTCCATAATGTCCTGCAGGATCAGATCTCCTCTACTCAGCTCCTTCATCTCCTCCATAATGTCCTGCAGGATCAGATCTCCTCCATAATGTCCTGCAGGATCAGATCTCCTCTGCTCAGCTCCTTCATCTCCTCCATAATGTCCTGCAGGATCAGATCTCCTCTACTCAGCTCCTTCATCTCCTCCATAATGTCCTGCAGGATCAGATCTCCTCCATAATGTCCTGCAGGATCAGATCTCCTCTGCTCAGCTCCTTCATCTCCTCCATAATGTCCTGCAGGATCAGATCTCCTCTACTCAGCTCATTTCATCTCCTCCATAATGTCCTGCAGGATCAGATCTCCTCCATAATGTCCTGCAGGATCAGATCTCCTCTACTCAGCTCCTTCATCTCCCCCATAATGTCCTGCAGGATGAGATCTCCTCTACTCAGCTCCTTCATCTCCTCCATAATGTCCTGCAGGATCAGATCTCCTCTGCTCAGCTCCATCGCCTCCATAATGTCCTGCAGGATCAGATCTCCTCCATAATGTCCTGCAGAATCAAATCTCCTCTACTCAGCTCCTTAATCTCCTCCATAATGTCCTGCAGGATCAGATCTCCTCTGCTCAGCTCCATCGCCTCCATAATGTCCTGCAGGATCAGATCTCCTCCATAATGTCCTGCAGAATCAAATCTCCTCTACTCAGCTCCTTCATCTCCTCCATAATGTCCTGCAGGATCAGATCTCCTCCATAATGTCCTGCAGGATCAGATCTCCTCTACTCAGCTCCTTCATCTCCCCCATAATGTCCTGCAGGATGAGATCTCCTCTACTCAGCTCCTTCATCTCCCCCATAATGTCCTGCAGGATCAGATCTCCTCTACTCAGCTCCTTCATCTCCTCCATAATGTCCTGCAGGATCAGATCTCCTCTACTTGGCTCCTTCATCTCCTCCATAATGTCCTGCAGGATCAGATCTCCTCTACTCGGCTCCTTCATCTCCTCCATAATGTCCTGCAGGATCAGATCTCCTCTACTTGGCGCCTTCTTCTCCACCATAATGTCCTGCAGGATCAGAGCTCCTCTACTTGGCTCCTTCATCTCCTCCGTAATGTCCTGCAGGATCAGATCTCCTATACTTGGCTCCTTCATCTCCTCCATAATGTCCTGCAGGATCAGATCTCCTCTACTCGGCTCCTTCATCTCCTCCATAATGTCCTGCAGGATCAGATCTCCTCTACTTGGCTCCTTCATCTCCTCCATAATGTCCTGCAGGATCAGATCTCCTCTGCTCAGCTCCTTCATCTCCCCCATAATGTCCTGCAGGATCAGATCTCCTATACTTGGCTCCTTCATCTCCTCCGTAATGTCCTGCAGGATCAGATCTCCTCTACTTGGCTCCTTCATCTCCTCCATAATGTCCTGCAGGATCAGATCTCCTCTACTCGGCTCCTTCATCTCCTCCATAATGTCCTGCAGGATCAGATCTCCCCTGCTCAGCTCCTTCATCTCCTCCATTATGTCCTGCAGGATCAGATCTCCTCTACTCAGCTCCTTCATCTCCCCCATAATGTCCTGCAGGATCAGATCTCCTTTACTCAGCTCCTTCATCTCCTCCATAATGTCCTGCAGCATCAGATCTCCTCTACTCAGCTCCTTCATAATGTCCTGCAGGATCAGATCTCCTCTACTTGGCTCCTTCATCTCCCCCATAATGTCCTGCAGGATCAGATCTCCTCTACTCAGCTCCTTCATCTCCTCCATAATGTCCTGCAGGATCAGATCTCCTCTGCTTGGCTCCTTCATCTCCTCCATAATGTCCTGCAGCATCAGATCTCCTCTACTCAGCTCCTTCATCTCCTCCGTAATGTCCTGCAGGATCAGATCTCCTCTACTCAGCTCCTTCATCTCCTCCGTAATGTCCTGCAGGATCAGATCTCCTCTACTCGGCTCCTTCATCTCCTCCATAATGTCCTGCAGGATCAGATCTCCTCTACTCAGCTCCTTCATCTCCTCCGTAATGTCCTGCAGGATCAGATCTCCTCTACTCGGCTCCTTCATCTCCTCCATAATGTCCTGCAGGATCAGATCTCCTTTACTCGACTCCTTCATCTCCTCCATAATGTCCTGCAGCATCAGATCTCCTCTACTCAGCTCCTTCATCTCCTCCATAATGTCCTGCAGGATCAGATCTCCTCCATAATGTCCTGCAGGATCAGATCTCCTCTACTCAGCTCCTTCATCTCCCCCATAATGTCCTGCAGGATGAGATCTCCTCTACTCAGCTCCTTCTTCTCCTCCATAATGTCCTGCAGGATCAGATCTCCTCTGCTCAGCTCCATCTCCTCCATAATGTCCTGCAGGATCAGATCTCCTCCATAATGTCCTGCAGAATCAAATCTCCTCTACTCAGCTCCTTCATCTCCCCCATAATGTCCTGCAGGATCAGATCTCCTCCATAATGTCCTGCAGGATCAGATCTCCTCTACTCAGCTCCTTCATCTCCCCCATAATGTCCTGCAGGATGAGATCTCCTCTACTCAGCTCCTTCATCTCCCCCATAATGTCCTGCAGGATCAGATCTCCTCTACTCAGCTCCTTCATCTCCTCCATAATGTCCTGCAGGATCAGATCTCCTCTACTTGGCTCCTTCATCTCCTCCATAATGTCCTGCAGGATCAGATCTCCTCTACTTGGCTCCTTCATCTCCCCCATAATGTCCTGCAGGATCAGATCTCCCCTGCTCAGCTCCTTCATCTCCTCCATAATGTCCTGCAGGATCAGATCTCCTCTGCTCAGCTCCTTCATCTCCCCCATAATGTCCTGCAGGATCAGATCTCCTCTACTCAGCTCCTTCATCTCCTCCATAATGTCCTGCAGGATCAGATCTCCTCTACTTGGCGCCTTCTTCTCCACCATAATGTCCTGCAGGATCAGATCTCCTCTACTTGGCTCCTTCATCTCCTCCGTAATGTCCTGCAGGATCAGATCTCCTATACTTGGCTCCTTCATCTCCTCCATAATGTCCTGCAGGATCAGATCTCCTCTGCTCAGCTCCTTCATCTCCCCCATAATGTCCTGCAGGATCAGATCTCCTCTACTTGGCTCCTTCATCTCCTCCGTAATGTCCTGCAGGATCAGATCTCCTCTACTTGGCTCCTTCATCTCCTCCATAATGTCCTGCAGGATCAGATCTCCTCTACTCGGCTCCTTCATCTCCTCCATAATGTCCTGCAGGATCAGATCTCCCCTGCTCAGCTCCTTCATCTCCTCCATTATGTCCTGCAGGATCAAATCTCCTCTACTCAGCTCCTTCATCTCCTCCGTAATGTCCTGCAGGATCAGATCTCCTCTACTCAGCTCCTTCATCTCCTCCATAATGTCCTACAGGATCAGATCTCCTCTGCTCAGCTCCTTCATCTCCCCCATAATGTCCTGCAGGATCAGATCTCCTCTACTTGGCTCCTTCATCTCCTCCGTAATGTCCTGCAGGATCAGATCTCCCCTGCTCAGCTCCTTCATCTCCCCCATAATGTCCTGCATGATCAGATCTCCTTTACTCAGCTCCTTCATCTCCTCCATAATGTCCTGCAGCATCAGATCTCCTCTACTCAGCTCCTTCATAATGTCCTGCAGGATCAGATCTCCTCTACTTGGCTCCTTCATCTCCCCCATAATGTCCTGCAGGATCAGATCTCCTCTACTCAGCTCCTTCATCTCCTCCATAATGTCCTGCAGGATCAGATCTCCTCTGCTTGGCTCCTTCATCTCCCCCATAATGTCCTGCAGCATCAGATCTCCTCTACTCAGCTCCTTCATCTCCTCCGTAATGTCCTGCAGGATCAGATCTCCTCTACTCGGCTCCTTCATCTCCTCCATAATGTCCTGCAGGATCAGATCTCCTTTACTCGGCTCCTTCATCTCCTCCATAATGTCCTGCAGCATCAGATCTCCTCTACTCAGCTCCTTCATCTCCTCCATAATGTCCTGCAGGATCAGATCTCCTCTGCTCAGCTCCTTCATCGCCTCCATAATGTCCTGCAGGATCAGATCTCCTCTACTCAGCTCCTTCATCTCCTCCATAATGTCCTGCAGGATCAGATCTCCTCCATAATGTCCTGCAGGATCAGATCTCCTCTACTCAGCTCCTTCATCTCCCCCATAATGTCCTGCAGGATGAGATCTCCTCTACTCAGCTCCTTAATCTCCTCCATAATGTCCTGCAGGATCAGATCTCCTCTGCTCAGCTCCATCTCCTCCATAATGTCCTGCAGGATTAGATCTCCTCCATAATGTCCTGCAGAATCAAATCTCCTCTACTCAGCTCCTTCATCTCCCCCATAATGTCCTGCAGGATCAGATCCCCTCCATAATGTCCTGCAGGATCAGATCTCCTCTACTCAGCTCCTTCATCTCCCCCATAATGTCCTGCAGGATCAGATCTCCTCTACTCTGCTCCTTCATCTCCTCCATAATGTCCTGCAGGATCAGATCTCCTCTACTCTGCTCCTTCATCTCCTCCATAATGTCCTGCAGGATCAGATCTCCTCTACTCAGCTCCTTCATCTCCTCCATAATGTCCTGCAGGATCAGATCTCCTCTGCTCAGCTCCTTCATCGCCTCCATAATGTCCTGCAGGATCAGATCTCCTCCATAATGTCCTGCAGGATCAGATCTCCTCTACTCAGCTCCTTCATCTCCCCCATAATGTCCTGCAGGATGAGATCTCCTCTACTCAGCTCCTTAATCTCCTCCATAATGTCCTGCAGGATCAGATCTCCTCTGCTCAGCTCCATCTCCTCCATAATGTCCTGCAGGATCAGATCTCCTCCATAATGTCCTGCAGAATCAAATCTCCTCTACTCAGCTCCTTCATCTCCCCCATAATGTCCTGCAGGATCAGATCCCCTCCATAATGTCCTGCAGGATCAGATCTCCTCTACTCAGCTCCTTCATCTCCCCCATAATGTCCTGCAGGATCAGATCTCCTCTACTCTGCTCCTTCATCTCCTCCATAATGTCCTGCAGGATCAGATCTCCTCTGCTTGGCTCCTTCATCTCCTCCGTAATGTCCTGCAGGATCAGATCTCCTCTACTTGGCTCCTTCATCTGCTCCATAATGTCCTGCAGGATCAGATCTCCCCTGCTCAGCTCCTTCATCTCCTCCATTATGTCCTGCAGGATCAGATCTCCTTTACTCGGCTCCTTCATCTCCTCCATAATGTCCTGCAGGATCAGATCTCCTTCATCTCCTCCATAATGTCCTGCAGCATCAGATCTCCTCTACTCAGCTCCTTCATCTCCCCCATAATGTCCTGCAGGATCAGATCTCCCCTGCTCAGCTCCTTCATCTCCTCCATAATGTCCTGCAGGATCAGATCTCCTTTACTCGGCTCCTTCATCTCCTCCATAATGTCCTGCAGGATCAGATCTCCCCTGCTCAGCTCCTTCATCTCCTCCATAATGTCCTGCAGGATCAGATCTCCTCTACTTGGCTCCTTCATCTCCTCCATAATGTCCTGCAGGATCAGATCTCCTTTACTCGGCTCCTTCATCTCCTCCATAATGTCCTGCAGGATCAGATCTCCCCTGCTCAGCTCCTTCATCTCCTCCATAATGTCCTGCAGGATCAGATCTCCTTTACTCGGCTCCTTCATCTCCTCCATAATGTCCTGCAGCATCAGATCTCCTCTACTTGGCTCCTTCATCTCCTCCATA
Source organism: Rana muscosa (assembly GCA_029206835.1). Taxonomy (NCBI): domain Eukaryota; kingdom Metazoa; phylum Chordata; class Amphibia; order Anura; family Ranidae; genus Rana; species Rana muscosa. Next base: position 222,288 of record JARGYO010001018.1, read on the forward strand.
ATGTCCTGCAGCATCAGATCTCCTCTACTCAGCTCCTTCATCTCCCCCATAATGTCCTGCAGGATCAGATCTCCCCTGCTCAGCTCCTTCATCTCCTCCATAATGTCCTGCAGGATCAGATCTCCTCTGCTCAGCTCCATCTCCTCCATAATGTCCTGCAGGATTAGATCTCCTCCATAATGTCCTGCAGAATCAAATCTCCTCTACTCAGCTCCTTCATCTCCCCCATAATGTCCTGCAGGATCAGATCCCCTCCATAATGTCCTGCAGGATCAGATCTCCTCTACTCAGCTCCTTCATCTCCCCCATAATGTCCTGCAGGATCAGATCTCCTCTACTCTGCTCCTTCATCTCCTCCATAATGTCCTGCAGGATCAGATCTCCTCTACTCTGCTCCTTCATCTCCTCCATAATGTCCTGCAGGATCAGATCTCCTCTACTCAGCTCCTTCATCTCCTCCATAATGTCCTGCAGGATCAGATCTCCTCTGCTCAGCTCCTTCATCGCCTCCATAATGTCCTGCAGGATCAGATCTCCTCCATAATGTCCTGCAGGATCAGATCTCCTCTACTCAGCTCCTTCATCTCCCCCATAATGTCCTGCAGGATGAGATCTCCTCTACTCAGCTCCTTAATCTCCTCCATAATGTCCTGCAGGATCAGATCTCCTCTGCTCAGCTCCATCTCCTCCATAATGTCCTGCAGGATCAGATCTCCTCCATAATGTCCTGCAGAATCAAATCTCCTCTACTCAGCTCCTTCATCTCCCCCATAATGTCCTGCAGGATCAGATCCCCTCCATAATGTCCTGCAGGATCAGATCTCCTCTACTCAGCTCCTTCATCTCCCCCATAATGTCCTGCAGGATCAGATCTCCTCTACTCTGCTCCTTCATCTCCTCCATAATGTCCTGCAGGATCAGATCTCCTCTGCTTGGCTCCTTCATCTCCTCCGTAATGTCCTGCAGGATCAGATCTCCTCTACTTGGCTCCTTCATCTGCTCCATAATGTCCTGCAGGATCAGATCTCCCCTGCTCAGCTCCTTCATCTCCTCCATTATGTCCTGCAGGATCAGATCTCCTTTACTCGGCTCCTTCATCTCCTCCATAATGTCCTGCAGGATCAGATCTCCTTCATCTCCTCCATAATGTCCTGCAGCATCAGATCTCCTCTACTCAGCTCCTTCATCTCCCCCATAATGTCCTGCAGGATCAGATCTCCCCTGCTCAGCTCCTTCATCTCCTCCATAATGTCCTGCAGGATCAGATCTCCTTTACTCGGCTCCTTCATCTCCTCCATAATGTCCTGCAGGATCAGATCTCCCCTGCTCAGCTCCTTCATCTCCTCCATAATGTCCTGCAGGATCAGATCTCCTCTACTTGGCTCCTTCATCTCCTCCATAATGTCCTGCAGGATCAGATCTCCTTTACTCGGCTCCTTCATCTCCTCCATAATGTCCTGCAGGATCAGATCTCCCCTGCTCAGCTCCTTCATCTCCTCCATAATGTCCTGCAGGATCAGATCTCCTTTACTCGGCTCCTTCATCTCCTCCATAATGTCCTGCAGCATCAGATCTCCTCTACTTGGCTCCTTCATCTCCTCCATAATGTCCTGCAGCATCAGATCTCCTCTACTCAGCTCCTTCATCTCCCCCATAATGTCCTGCAGGATCAGATCTCCCCTGCTCAGCTCCTTCATCTCCTCCATAATGTCCTGCAGGATCAGATCTCCTCTACTTGGCTCCTTCATCTCCTCCATAATGTCCTGCAGGATCAGATCTCCTTTACTCGGCTCCTTCATCTCCTCCATAATGTCCTGCAGGATCAGATCTCCCCTGCTCAGCTCCTTCATCTCCTCCATAATGTCCTGCAGGATCAGATCTCCTTTACTCGGCTCCTTCATCTCCTCCATAATGTCCTGCAGGATCAGATCTCCCCTGCTCAGCTCCTTCATCTCCTCCATAATGTCCTGCAGGATCAGATCTCCTTTACTCGGCTCCTTCATCTCCTCCATAATGTCCTGCAGCATCAGATCTCCTCTACTTGGCTCCTTCATCTCCTCCATAATGTCCTGCAGAATCAAATCTCCTCTACTCAGCTCCTTCATCTCCCCCATAATGTCCTGCAGGATCAGATCCCCTCCATAATGTCCTGCAGGATCAGATCTCCTCTACTCAGCTCCTTCATCTCCCCCATAATGTCCTGCAGGATCAGATCTCCTCTACTCTGCTCCTTCATCTCCTCCATAATGTCCTGCAGGATCAGATCTCCTCTACTCTGCTCCTTCATCTCCTCCATAATGTCCTGCAGGATCAGATCTCCTCTACTCAGCTCCTTCATCTCCTCCATAATGTCCTGCAGGATCAGATCTCCTCTGCTCAGCTCCTTCATCGCCTCCATAATGTCCTGCAGGATCAGATCTCCTCTACTCAGCTCCTTCATCTCCTCCATAATGTCCTGCAGGATCAGATCTCCTCCATAATGTCCTGCAGGATCAGATCTCCTCTACTCAGCTCCTTCATCTCCCCCATAATGTCCTGCAGGATGAGATCTCCTCTACTCAGCTCCTTAATCTCCTCCATAATGTCCTGCAGGATCAGATCTCCTCTGCTCAGCTCCATCTCCTCCATAATGTCCTGCAGGATCAGATCTCCTCCATAATGTCCTGCAGAATCAAATCTCCTCTACTCAGCTCCTTCATCTCCCCCATAATGTCCTGCAGGATCAGATCCCCTCCATAATGTCCTGCAGGATCAGATCTCCTCTACTCAGCTCCTTCATCTCCCCCATAATGTCCTGCAGGATCAGATCTCCTCTACTCTGCTCCTTCATCTCCTCCATAATGTCCTGCAGGATCAGATCTCCTCTGCTTGGCTCCTTCATCTCCTCCGTAATGTCCTGCAGGATCAGATCTCCTCTACTTGGCTCCTTCATCTGCTCCATAATGTCCTGCAGGATCAGATCTCCCCTGCTCAGCTCCTTCATCTCCTCCATTATGTCCTGCAGGATCAGATCTCCTTTACTCGGCTCCTTCATCTCCTCCATAATGTCCTGCAGGATCAGATCTCCTTCATCTCCTCCATAATGTCCTGCAGCATCAGATCTCCTCTACTCAGCTCCTTCATCTCCCCCATAATGTCCTGCAGGATCAGATCTCCCCTGCTCAGCTCCTTCATCTCCTCCATAATGTCCTGCAGGATCAGATCTCCTTTACTCGGCTCCTTCATCTCCTCCATAATGTCCTGCAGGATCAGATCTCCCCTGCTCAGCTCCTTCATCTCCTCCATAATGTCCTGCAGGATCAGATCTCCTCTACTTGGCTCCTTCATCTCCTCCATAATGTCCTGCAGGATCAGATCTCCTTTACTCGGCTCCTTCATCTCCTCCATAATGTCCTGCAGGATCAGATCTCCCCTGCTCAGCTCCTTCATCTCCTCCATAATGTCCTGCAGGATCAGATCTCCTTTACTCGGCTCCTTCATCTCCTCCATAATGTCCTGCAGCATCAGATCTCCTCTACTTGGCTCCTTCATCTCCTCCATAATGTCCTGCAGCATCAGATCTCCTCTACTCAGCTCCTTCATCTCCCCCATAATGTCCTGCAGGATCAGATCTCCTCCGCTTGGCTACTTTTTCATAAAGAATTGGAGACACTGTACTGGGTTCAGGATATTTGTAGAACATGAACAGATAACAGAGAACGTTTGTCACTGTAGCCCTAGTTGTCAGGATTGGACCCATCTGTAGGTAATAAACAAGTCTATATATAGAGAGTGTATCTGGACAGGGCCATAGGTGATATACTGGAAATGTCTCAGACTGGACTGGTATACAGCAGGAGAATGTGGACTTTATAGGCAGAAAACAGGTGAGAACACAGAGAGGTTAAAGGACAACAACATCACTTTGTTTTTAGTACCAGTTTAAATTATGATAATGGAAAGGACTGGGTAGGCTGGGTAGGCTGGGCAGGCTGGGTACGCCCTTTTCTCTTATATTTTAACCTGTTACATATAAAAGTGATGTTGTTGCCCTTTAACCTAACAGGTTAAAATATGATAAGAGAAAAGGGCGTACCCAGCCTACCCAGCCTACCCAGCCTGCCCAGCCTACCCAGCCTTCCCAGCCCTTTCCATTATCATACTTTAAACTGGTACTAAACACAAAGTGGTGTTGTTGCCCTTTAACCTCTCTGTGTTCTCACCTGTCCAGGGGGGGTTTATATCCTGTTACACTTTTGTGCATCTTACACATTATATTTGGGATGTTGGCAGTCTCATCCACTCTCCCCTGAACACCACCACAGCAGGAGAATGTATTCTATAGACCGGCCATTGTCAGCCAAGGTTCCTCCAGAGTTACCTACTGCTTTCTTCAGCTGTGGTTGGTTAACCGCCCATTTAATGGTTGAACAGGGAAGATATTATATTTATTTTAGGTGCAGAAATGATATCAAATATATTATGTAAAAATCATTTATTTTTTTATTTTGAGAAACAAAATAAAAAATGTATTACAAATAAAACAGTTGGCAAGTACAGTATATCACAGTATTAGCAGGACAGCACTGTAAGGTGGATTTCCCAACATGTTTCGCCCATATGTCAGGCTTCTTCAGGGGAGGCTGTCCAGTTTTGAAGTACAAGCCTTCTGTATGGCCTAAAATGGATCCAAATGTCGCCACGCTTTCTAGACGGCTGTCTGCGCCAGAGGGACCATATGTGAACAGCGGCCACAGAGGGAATAGTAGGACCAAAAATACAAATTCTGCAGTGGGCTTAATTTCAAGGGATTTTAAAATGCTGTCAGTGACCTCTAGTGCCCACTGCAGAATTTGTATTTTTGGTCCTACTATTTCCCCTGTGGCCGCTGTTCACATATGGTCCCTCTGGCGCAGACAGCCGTCTAGAAAGCGTGGCGACATTTGGATCCATTTTAGGCCATACAGAAGGCTTGTACTTCAAAACTGGACAGCCTCCCCTGAAGAAGCCTGACATATGGGCGAAACATGTTGGGAAATCCACCTTACAGTGCTGTTCTGCTAATACTGTGATATACTGTACTTGCCAACTGTTTTATTTGTAATACATTTTTTATTTTGTTTCTCAAAATAAAAAAATAAATGATTTTTAAATATTATTATTGATGTGACAACACTGAAGAAATGACACTTGGCTACAATGTAAAGTAGTGAGTGTACACAGGGGGAGGAGTGTACACAGGGGGAGGAGTGTACACAGGGGGGAGGAGTGTATACAGGGGGGAGGAGTGTACAGCTTGTATAACGGTGTAAATTTCCTCTCCCCTCAAAATAACTCAACACACAGCCATTAATGTCTAAACCGCTGGCAACAAAAGTCAGGACACCCCTAAGTGAAAATGTCCAAATTGGGCTTTAAGTGTGAATATTTTGTGTGGCCGCCATTATTTTCCAGCACCGCCTTAACCCTCTTGGGCATGGAGGTCACCAGAGCTTCACAGGTTGTCACTGGAGTCCTCTTCCCCTCCCCCATGATGACATCACGGAGCTGGTAGGTGTTGGAGACCTTGTGCTCCTCCCCCTTCCCTCTGAGGACCCCCCACAGATGGTCAATAGGGTTTAGGTCTGGAGACATGCTTGGCCAGTCCATCCCCTTCACCCTCAGCTTCTTTAGCAAGGCAGTGGTGGTCTTGGAGGTGTGTTTGGGGTGGTTATCATGTTGGAATACTACCCTGACACATATCTCTTTCTTTTTCCTGGAATGAGGTCCTCGTCCTCCCACATGTTCTCCTGATGATATGACAGATGAGGAGTCGTCTCCGTCCTCGGCGCAGCGCCATGTCTGGACGGGTGTCACCCACGTCTGGTGTGAACTTCCATCTATGGATGGATGCGAGACACGGCAGTTGCCATGGAGACGGTTACATCTCATACTTTATGCGGTCACCATGGAAACTTCATATGATGTACAGAGAATCCCTGCTGGGGGGGGGGGCACAGAACTCGGGGTCTCTGTATAGTAATGAGGAAGATGTGACCATTTATAGGCCGGGACTCTGATAACAGAGAGAACGTTCTGTCCGGAGCTCACACTACACACAGCAGCTGAGAAACCCGAATGTCAGGCTAGACCCCTGTATCCGAATATCAGAGCCAGGAATCCGGAGACCCCTCCTTACAGGCGAGGCGTACAACCCCCCACATCCGAGGAATACAATCCCCCCCACATCCGAGGGAATACAACCCCCCACATCCGAGGGATACAACCCCCCACATCCGAGGGATACAACCCCCCACATCCGAGGGATACAAGCCCCCCCACATCCACATCTGAGGAATACAACCCCCCCACATCCGGGGAATGCAACCCCCCACATCCGAGGGATACAACCCCCCACATCCGAGGAATACAACCCCCCCACATCCGAGGGATACAAGCCCCCCCACATCCACATCTGAGGAATACAACCCCCCCCCCCACATCCGAGGGAATACAACCCCCCACATCCGAGGGATACAACCCCCCACATCCGAGGAATACAACCCCCCCACATCCGAGGGATACAAGCCCCCCCACATCCGAGGGATACAAGCCCCCCCACATCCGAGGGATACAAGCCCCCCCACATCCACATCTGAGGAATACAACCCCCCCCACATCCGAGGGAATACAACCCCCCACATCTGAGGGATACAATCCCCCCCACATCCGAGGAATACAACCCCCCACATCTGAGGGATACAATCCCCCCCCACATCCGAGGAATACAACCCCCCCACATCTGAGGGATACAATCCCCCCCCCACATCCGAGGGAATACAACCCCCCACATCTGAGGGATACAATCCCCCCCACATCCGAGGAATACAACCCCCCACATCTGAGGGATACAATCCCCCCCCACATCCGAGGAATACAACCCCCCACATCTGAGGGATACAATCCCCCCCACATCCGAGGAATACAACCCCCCACATCTGAGGGATACAATCCCCCCCCACATCCGAGGGAATACAACCCCCCACATCCGAGGAATACAACCCCCCACATCTGAGGGATACAATCCCCCCCCCCACATCCGAGGAATACAACCCCCCACATCTGAGGGATACAATCCCCCCCCCCACATCCGAGGGAATACAACCCCCCACATCCGAGGGATACAACCCCCCACATCCGAGGGATACAACCCCCCACATCCGAGGGATACAACCCCCCACATCCACATCTGAGAAATACAACCCCCCACATCCGGGGAATACAACCCCCCCACATCCGAGGAATACAACCCCCCACATCTGAGGGATACAATCCCCCCCCACATCCGAGGGAATACAACCCCCCACATCCGAGGGATACAACCCCCCACATCCACATCCGAGAAATACAACCCCCCACATCCGGGGAATACAACCCCCCACATCCGAGGAATACAACCCCCCACATCCGAGGGAATACAACCCCCCACATCCGAGGGATACAACCCCCCACATCCACATCCGAGAAATACAACCCCCCACATCCGGGGAATACAACCCCCCACATCCGAGGAATACAACCCCCCACATCTGAGGGATACAATCCCCCCCCACATCCGAGGGCATACAACCCCCCACATCTGAGGGATACAATCCCCCCCCACATCCGAGGGAATACAACCCCCCACATCCGGGGAATACAACCCCCCACATCCAGGGAATACAACCCCCCACATCTGAGGGATACAATCCCCCCCCCACATCCGAGGGAATACAACCCCCCACATCTGAGGGATACAATCCCCCCCCACATCCGAGGGAATACAACCCCCCACATCCGGGGAATACAACCCCCCACATCCAGGGAATACAACCCCCCACATCTGAGGGATACAATCCCCCCCACATCCGAGGAATACAACCCCCCCACATCCGAGGAATACAACCCCCCACATCCGAGGGATACAACCCCCCACATCCGAGGGATACAACCCCCCACATCCACATCTGAGAAATACAACCCCCCACATCCGGGGAATACAACCCCCACATCCGAGGAATACAACCCCCCACATCTGAGGGATACAATCCCCCCCCACATCCGAGGGAATACAACCCCCCACATCCGAGGGATACAACCCCCCACATCCACATCCGAGAAATACAACCCCCCACATCCGGGGAATACAACCCCCCACATCCGAGGAATACAACCCCCCACATCCGAGGGAATACAACCCCCCACATCCGAGGGATACAACCCCCCACATCCACATCCGAGAAATACAACCCCCCACATCCGGGGAATACAACCCCCCACATCCGAGGAATACAACCCCCCACATCTGAGGGATACAATCCCCCCCACATCCGAGGGCATACAACCCCCCACATCTGAGGGATACAATCCCCCCCCACATCCGAGGGAATACAACCCCCCACATCTGAGGGATACAATCCCCCCCCACATCCGAGGGAATACAACCCCCCACATCCGGGGAATACAACCCCCCACATCCAGGGAATACAACCCCCCACATCTGAGGGATACAATCCCCCCCCCACATCCGAGGAATACAACCCCCCCACATCTGAGGGATACAATCCCCCCCACATCCAGGGAATACAACCCCCCACATCTGAGGGATACAATCCCCCCCCACATCCGAGGAATACAACCCCCCCACATCTGAGGGATACAATCCCCCCCCCCACATCCGAGGGAATACAACCCCCCACATCTGAGGGATACAATCCCCCCCACATCCGAGGAATACAACCCCCCACATCTGAGGGATACAATCCCCCCCCACATCCGAGGAATACAACCCCCCACATCTGAGGGATACAATCCCCCCCCACATCCGAGGGAATACAACCCCCCACATCCGAGGAATACAACCCCCCACATCTGAGGGATACAATCCCCCCCCCACATCCGAGGAATACAACCCCCCACATCTGAGGGATACAATCCCCCCCACATCCGAGGGAATACAACCCCCCACATCCGAGGGATACAACCCCCCACATCCGAGGGATACAACCCCCCACATCCGAGGGATACAACCCCCCACATCCACATCTGAGAAATACAACCCCCCACATCCGGGGAATACAACCCCCCACATCCGAGGAATACAACCCCCCACATCTGAGGGATACAATCCCCCCCCACATCCGAGGGAATACAACCCCCCACATCCGAGGGATACAACCCCCCACATCCGAGGGATACAAGCCCCCCCACATCCACATCTGAGGAATACAACCCCCCCACATCCGGGGAATGCAACCCCCCACATCCGAGGGATACAACCCCCCACATCCGAGGAATACAACCCCCCCACATCCGAGGGATACAAGCCCCCCCACATCCACATCTGAGGAATACAACCCCCCCCCACATCCGAGGGAATACAACCCCCCACATCCGAGGGATACAACCCCCCACATCCGAGGAATACAACCCCCCCACATCCGAGGGATACAAGCCCCCCCACATCCGAGGGATACAAGCCCCCCATCCGAGGGATACAAGCCCCCCCACATCCGAGGGATACAAGCCCCCCCACATCCACATCTGAGGAATACAACCCCCCCCACATCCGAGGGAATACAACCCCCCACATCTGAGGGATACAATCCCCCCCACATCCGAGGAATACAACCCCCCACATCTGAGGGATACAATCCCCCCCCACATCCGAGGAATACAACCCCCCCACATCTGAGGGATACAATCCCCCCCCCACATCCGAGGGAATACAACCCCCCACATCTGAGGGATACAATCCCCCCCACATCCGAGGAATACAACCCCCCACATCTGAGGGATACAATCCCCCCCCACATCCGAGGAATACAACCCCCCCACATCTGAGGGATACAATCCCCCCCCCACATCCGAGGGAATACAACCCCCCACATCTGAGGGATACAATCCCCCCCCACATCCGAGGAATACAACCCCCCCACATCTGAGGGATACAATCCCCCCCCCACATCCGAGGGAATACAACCCCCCACATCTGAGGGATACAATCCCCCCCCACATCCGAGGAATACAACCCCCCACATCTGAGGGATACAATCCCCCCCACATCCGAGGAATACAACCCCCCACATCTGAGGGATACAATCCCCCCCCACATCCGAGGGAATACAACCCCCCACATCCGAGGAATACAACCCCCCACATCTGAGGGATACAATCCCCCCCCCCACATCCGAGGAATACAACCCCCCACATCTGAGGGATACAATCCCCCCCCACATCCGAGGGAATACAACCCCCCACATCCGAGGAATACAACCCCCCACATCTGAGGGATACAATCCCCCCCCCACATCCGAGGGAATACAACCCCCCACATCCGAGGGATACAACCCCCCACATCCGAGGGATACAACCCCCCACATCCGAGGGATACAACCCCCCACATCCACATCTGAGAAATACAACCCCCCACATCCGGGGAATACAACCCCCCCACATCCGAGGAATACAACCCCCCACATCTGAGGGATACAATCCCCCCCCACATCCGAGGGAATACAACCCCCCACATCCGAGGGATACAACCCCCCACATCCACATCCGAGAAATACAACCCCCCACATCCGGGGAATACAACCCCCCACATCCGAGGAATACAACCCCCCACATCCGAGGGAATACAACCCCCCACATCCGAGGGATACAACCCCCCACATCCACATCCGAGAAATACAACCCCCCACATCCGGGGAATACAACCCCCCACATCCGAGGAATACAACCCCCCACATCTGAGGGATACAATCCCCCCCCACATCCGAGGGCATACAACCCCCCACATCTGAGGGATACAATCCCCCCCCACATCCGAGGGAATACAACCCCCCACATCCGGGGAATACAACCCCCCACATCCAGGGAATACAACCCCCCACATCTGAGGGATACAATCCCCCCCCACATCCGAGGGAATACAACCCCCCACATCTGAGGGATACAATCCCCCCCCACATCCGAGGCAATACAACCCCCCACATCCGGGGAATACAACCCCCCACATCCAGGGAATACAACCCCCCACATCTGAGGGATACAATCCCCCCCCACATCCGAGGGCATACAACCCCCCCACATCCGGGGAATGCAACCCCCCACATCCGAGGGATACAACCCCCCACATCCGAGGAATACAATCCCCCCCCACATCCGAGGGATACAAGCCCCCCCACATCCACATCTGAGGAATACAACCCCCCCCCCACATCCGAGGGAATACAACCCCCCACATCCGAGGAATACAACCCCCCACATCCGAGGGAATACAACCCCCCACATCCGAGGGATACAACCCCCCACATCCACATCCGAGAAATACAACCCCCCACATCCGGGGAATACAACCCCCCACATCCGAGGAATACAACCCCCCACATCTGAGGGATACAATCCCCCCCCACATCCGAGGGCATACAACCCCCCACATCTGAGGGATACAATCCCCCCCCACATCCGAGGGAATACAACCCCCCACATCCGGGGAATACAACCCCCCACATCCAGGGAATACAACCCCCCACATCTGAGGGATACAATCCCCCCCCCACATCCGAGGGAATACAACCCCCCACATCTGAGGGATACAATCCCCCCCCACATCCGAGGGAATACAACCCCCCACATCCGGGGAATACAACCCCCCACATCCAGGGAATACAACCCCCCACATCTGAGGGATACAATCCCCCCCACATCCGAGGAATACAACCCCCCCACATCTGAGGGATACAATCCCCCCCACATCCAGGGAATACAACCCCCCACATCTGAGGGATACAATCCCCCCCCACATCCGAGGGAATACAACCCCCCACATCCGAGGAATACAACCCCCCACATCTGAGGGATACAATCCCCCCCCCCACATCCGAGGAATACAACCCCCCACATCTGAGGGATACAATCCCCCCCACATCCGAGGGAATACAACCCCCCACATCCGAGGGATACAACCCCCCACATCCGAGGGATACAACCCCCCACATCCGAGGGATACAACCCCCCACATCCACATCTGAGAAATACAACCCCCCACATCCGGGGAATACAACCCCCCACATCCGAGGAATACAACCCCCCACATCTGAGGGATACAATCCCCCCCCACATCCGAGGGAATACAACCCCCCACATCCGAGGGATACAACCCCCCACATCCACATCCGAGAAATACAACCCCCCACATCCGGGGAATACAACCCCCCACATCCGAGGAATACAACCCCCCACATCCGAGGGAATACAACCCCCCACATCCGAGGGATACAACCCCCCACATCCACATCCGAGAAATACAACCCCCCACATCCGGGGAATACAACCCCCCACATCCGAGGAATACAACCCCCCACATCTGAGGGATACAATCCCCCCCCACATCCGAGGGCATACAACCCCCCACATCTGAGGGATACAATCCCCCCCCACATCCGAGGGAATACAACCCCCCACATCTGAGGGATACAATCCCCCCCCACATCCGAGGGAATACAACCCCCCACATCCGGGGAATACAACCCCCCACATCCAGGGAATACAACCCCCCACATCTGAGGGATACAATCCCCCCCCCACATCCGAGGAATACAACCCCCCCACATCTGAGGGATACAATCCCCCCCACATCCAGGGAATACAACCCCCCACATCTGAGGGATACAATCCCCCCCCACATCCGAGGAATACAACCCCCCCACATCTGAGGGATACAATCCCCCCCCCCACATCCGAGGGAATACAACCCCCCACATCTGAGGGATACAATCCCCCCCACATCCGAGGAATACAACCCCCCACATCTGAGGGATACAATCCCCCCCCACATCCGAGGAATACAACCCCCCACATCTGAGGGATACAATCCCCCCCCACATCCGAGGGAATACAACCCCCCACATCCGAGGAATACAACCCCCCACATCTGAGGGATACAATCCCCCCCCCACATCCGAGGAATACAACCCCCCACATCTGAGGGATACAATCCCCCCCACATCCGAGGGAATACAACCCCCCACATCCGAGGGATACAACCCCCCACATCCGAGGGATACAACCCCCCACATCCGAGGGATACAACCCCCCACATCCACATCTGAGAAATACAACCCCCCACATCCGGGGAATACAACCCCCCACATCCGAGGAATACAACCCCCCACATCTGAGGGATACAATCCCCCCCCACATCCGAGGGAATACAACCCCCCACATCCGAGGGATACAACCCCCCACATCCACATCCGAGAAATACAACCCCCCACATCCGGGGAATACAACCCCCCACATCCGAGGAATACAACCCCCCACATCCGAGGGAATACAACCCCCCACATCCGAGGGATACAACCCCCCACATCCACATCCGAGAAATACAACCCCCCACATCCGGGGAATACAACCCCCCACATCCGAGGAATACAACCCCCCACATCTGAGGGATACAATCCCCCCCCACATCCGAGGGCATACAACCCCCCACATCTGAGGGATACAATCCCCCCCCCACATCCGAGGGAATACAACCCCCCACATCTGAGGGATACAATCCCCCCCCACATCCGAGGGAATACAACCCCCCACATCCGGGGAATACAACCCCCCACATCCAGGGAATACAACCCCCCACATCTGAGGGATACAATCCCCCCCCACATCCGAGGAATACAACCCCCCCACATCTGAGGGATACAATCCCCCCCCACATCCAGGGAATACAACCCCCCACATCTGAGGGATACAATCCCCCCCCACATCCGAGGAATACAACCCCCCCACATCTGAGGGATACAATCCCCCCCCCCACATCCGAGGGAATACAACCCCCCACATCTGAGGGATACAATCCCCCCCCCACATCCGAGGAATACAACCCCCCACATCTGAGGGATAAAATCCCCCCCCACATCCGAGGGCATACAACCCCCCACATCTGAGGGATACAATCCCCCCCCACATCCGAGGGAATACAACCCCCCACATCTGAGGGATACAATCCCCCCCCACATCCGAGGGAATACAACCCCCCACATCTGAGGGATACAATCCCCCCCCATATCCGAGGAATACAACCCCCCACATCTGAGGGATACAATCCCCCCCCACATCCGAGGGAATACAACCCCCCACATCCACATCCGAGAAATACAACCCCCCACATCCGGGGAATACAACCCCCCACATCCAGGGAATACAACCCCCCACATCCGAGGGATACAACCCCCCACATCCGAGGGATACAACCCCCCACATCCGAGGAAATACAACCCCCCACATCTGAGGGATACAATCCCCCCCACATCCGAGGGAATACAACCCCCCACATCCACATCCGAGAAATACAACCCCCCACATCCGGGGAATACAACCCCCCACATCCGAGGTATACAACCCCCCCCACATCCGAGGGAATACAACCCCCCACATCTGAGGGATACAACCCCCCACATCTGAGGGATACAATCCCCCCCACATCCGAGGGAATACAACCCCCCACATCCACATCCGAGAAATACAACCCCCCACATCCGGGGAATACAACCCCCCACATCTGAGGGAATACAACCCCCCACATCCGAGGGAATACAACCCCCCACATCCGAGGGATACAACCCCCCACATCCGGGGAATACAACCCCCCCCCACATCCGGGGAATACAACCCCCCACATTCACATCTGAGGAATACAACCCCCCCACATCCGAGGAATACAACCCCCCACATCCGGGGAATACAACCCCCCCCACATCCGGGGGATACAACCCCCCCCACATTCACATCTGAGGAATACAACCCCCCCACATCCGAGGAATACAACCCCCCACATCCGGGGAATACAACCCCCCACATCCGAGGGATACAACCCCCCACATCCGAGGAATACAACCCCCCACATCCGAGGAATACAACCCCCCACATCCGAGGAAATACAACCCCCCACATCCGAGGAAATACAACCCCCCACATCCGAGGAAATACAACCCCCCAACATCCGAGGAATACAACCCCCCACATCCGAGGAAATACAACCCCCCCCCCCCCACATCCGAGGAAATACAACCCCCCCCACATCCGAGGGAATACAACCCCCCCACATCTGAGAAATACAACCCCCCACATCCACATCCGAGGAATACAACCCCCCCCCACATCCGAGGAATACAACCCCCCACACCCGAGGAATACAACCCCCCACACCCGAGGAATACAACCCCCCACATCCGAGAAATACAACCCCCCACATCCGAGAAATACAACCCCCCACATTCACATCTGAGGAATACAACCCCCCACATCTGAGGAATACAGCCCCCCACATCCACATCTGAGAAATACAACCCCCCACATCCACATCTGAGAAATACAACCCCCCACATCCACATCTGAGGAATACAACCCCCCACATCCACATCTGAGAAATACAACCCCCCCCCCCACATCCGAGAAATACAACCCCCCACATCCGAGAAATACAACCCCCCACATCCGAGAAATACAACCCCCCACATCCAAGGAATACAACCCCCCACATCCACATCTGAGAAATACAACCCCCCACATCCACATCTGAGAAATACAACCCCCCACATCCACATCTGAGAAATACAACCCCCCACATCAGAGGAATACAACCCCCCACATCCACATCTGAGGAATACAACCCCCCACATCAGAGGAATACAACCCCCCACATTCACATCTGAGGAATACAACCCCCCACATCCGAGGAATACAACCCCCCACATCTGAGGAATACAACCCCCCACATCTGAGGAATACAACCCCCCCACATCTGAGGAATACAACCCCCCCACATCTGAGGAATACAACCCCCCCACATCCGAGGAATACAACCCCCCCACATCCGAGGAATACAACCCCCCACATTCACATCTGAGGAATACAACCCCCCACATTCACATCCGAGGAATACAACCCCCCACATCCGAGGAATACAACCCCCCCACATCCGAGGAATACAACCCCCCCCACATCCGAGGAATACAACCCCCCACATCCGAGGAATACAACCCCCCCACATCCGAGGAATACAACCCCCCCACATCCGAGGAATACAACCCCCCACATCCAAGGAATACAACCCCCCACATCCATATCTGAGAAATACAACCCCCCACATCCACATCTGAGGAATACAACCCCCCACATCAGAGGAATACAACCCCCCACATCCGAGGAATACAACCCCCCCACATCCGAGGAATACAACCCCCCCACATCCGAGGAATACAACCCCCCACATCCGAGGAATACAACCCCCCCACATCCGAGGAATACAACCCCCCCACATCCGAGGAATACAACCCCCCACATTCACATCTGAGGAATACAACCCCCCACATCCACATCTGAGAAATACAACCCCCCACATCCCCATCCGAGGAATACAACCCCCCACATCCACATCTGAGAAATACAACCCCCCACATCCACATCTGAGAAATACAACCCCCCACATCCCCATCCGAGGAATACAACCCCCCACATCCACATCTGAGAAATACAACCCCCCACATCCCCATCTGAGGAATACAACCCCCCACATCCACATCTGAGGAATACAACCCCCCACATCCGAGAAATACAACCCCCCACATCCGAGAAATACAACCCCCCACATCCAAGGAATACAACCCCCCACATCCATATCTGAGAAATACAACCCCCCACATCCACATCTGAGGAATACAACCCCCCACATCAGAGGAATACAACCCCCCCACATCCGAGGAATACAACCCCCCACATCCGAGGAATACAACCCCCCCACATCCGAGGAATACAACCCCCCCACATCCGAGGAATACAACCCCCCACATCCGAGGAATACAACCCCCCACATCCGAGGAATACAACCCCCCACATCCACATCTGAGAAATACAACCCCCCACATCCCCATCCGAGGAATACAACCCCCCACATCCACATCTGAGGAATACAACCCCCCACATCCGAGGAATACAACCCCCCACATCTGAGGAATACAACCCCCCACATCCGAGGAATACAACCCCCCACATCCGAGGAATACAACCCCCCACATCCGAGGAATACAACCCCCCCACATCCGAGGAATACAACCCCCCACATTCACATCTGAGGAATACAACCCCCCACATCCACATCTGAGGAATACAACCCCCCACATCCGAGGAATACAACCCCCCACATCCGAGGAATACAACCCCCCACACCCGAGGAATACAACCCCCCCACATCCGAGGAATACAACCCCCCACATCCACATCTGAGGAATACAACCCCCCATATCCACATCCGAGGAATACAACCCCCCACATCCGAGGGATACAACCCCCCACATCCCCATCTGAGGAATACAACCCCCCACATCTGAGGAATACAACCCCCCATATCCACATCCGAGGAATACAACCCTCCACATCCGAGGGATACAACCCCCCACATTCCCATCTGAGGAATACAACCCCCCACATCCACATCTGAGAAATACAACCCCCCACATCCCCATCTGAGGAATACAACCCCCCCCCCATCAGAGGAATACAACCCCCCACATCCGAGGAATACAACCCCCCACATCCCTCCTCAGATCCGGCAGATGATCCTGAAGAGGCCAGAAAACCCGGATATGATCCAGGATGGAGAACATCCTCCCAGATCCCTCAGGGGTCATGTACACTTGTGGCTGGGGGGGTGGTAGAAGACCCCCCACTATACACTGGAAAGGCAGCAGGCAGAGGGGGGGACACATGTTGGACCCCCCCTGTTGTGTTTGGCATCATTGGTCGCTGAATGTGACCCATTCCAGTCAGTGTGGCCATGCTGCCTCCATGTGCATTGCAGTGCTACAGGCTTAGAGGGGTTATTACAGGTGGGGAGAAGGTGACACTTCACCCCTCCCACTGCCCTATGAAAAGCGATCCACAACATATCACAGATGGCCAACACAAGTGTAAACGAGCCCATACAGTGTGTGTGCAGTGTTGGTGGAAAGACAAAACTTTTCTTTGGATTGAAAAGGGGATTGGTTGGGACCCCTATTGTGTCCAATCAGTGCGATTCCCCTTCACTTCCTGTCTCGGAACCCCAGCAGGAAGTGATAGGAGATCCCCTCATGTTGTCACCTGGACATTTATTTATTTATTTAAAGGATTTCCTTTACCTTTCGTTTCTATGACAACTCAAGAAATGTTGGGCTTCTGGTAACGCCCTGAGACTGAGGCCTCGTACACACGACCGATTTTCTCGTCGTAAACAGTCAAGAAAAGTGCCGCGAGAGTTTTTTTGTCTAGAAAAACGTTCGTGTGTATGGTTTTACGACGAGAAACTTGACGAGAATCTCGACAAGAAAATAGAGAACCTGCTCTCTATTTTCTCGTCAGGAGTCCAGATTTCCTCGTCGTGTTTCTCGTCGGCCTGTTTTGTGACGAGAAAATGGTTCGTGTGTATGCTTTTACGACTCTTCCAAAAGCGCGCATGCTCACAAGCAACTATGAGACGGGAGCGCATCTTCTGGTAAAACAAGCCTTCGTAAAGGAGATAGCACATTCGTCACGCTAAAACGAACTGAAAGCACGAAGACTGAAAAGTGCGAATCGTCTCTTCCCAAACTTTTACTTCACACACGGTAACACGAGATCAGCAAAAGCAGCCCAAGGGGTGGCGCCAAGAAAAAAGATCTTCCCCTTTATAGTGCCGTCGTACGTGCTGGACGTGAGCGCAGAGAACCACGAGGAAATTGGGAAATTACAGTGTGTACGCATAGAAAGCTTGACGAGAAAATCGACAAGCTTAACAAGAATCTCGTCGAAAAAAACGACGTGTTTTTTACGACGAGAAAATCGGTCGTGTGTACGAGGCCTGCGGGTCCAACCCTTCTCCTCTTATAAAGGATTGGGCTTTCCCGGGATCCAATCCGAGTCCCCCCCCCCCCCCTTGGATATATTCTGTGTGCTCCAACCCAGAGAATCCATCCTACTCTGACACAGCTCTTACTGTGAAGAATCCTTCCCATGAAGGCTACACCTTTCCTCCAGACGCAGAGAGCGCCCCCTTCTGCTATTTTCACATTTTTATTCACAGAAATTATGGGAAGTGAAAGCAGTTTATAGGCCTGAAAATCCATTAACAAAATTCTTCTATCACAGAACGTTTCCAGTGATGTCATTAAAGTTCTGACTCTGGAGGAAGACATTTCCCCTCGCGCAGCTGACTTCCTGTCCAAGGTCTCGCTGCCCGCTGTGCCCTCTGCCAGGGACCTTAGATAGGAGATATTCCGTTCCTCAGGGGCTCCATTCTCCTGTGATAAGGGTGTGGTGACACTCCAGGTGTGAGAAGCTAATTTGGACGAACGGCCTTCCAATCCTCCCTCCGGCTCCTCCCCTTCAGTCTTGCACAGGTGTACCGGCTCCTCCCCTTCAGTCTTGCACAGGTGTACCGGCTCCTCCCTTTCAGTCTTGCACAGGTGTACCGGCTCCTCCCCTTTAGTCTTGCACAGGTGTACTGGCTCCTCCCCTTCAGTCTTGCGCAGGTGTACCGGCTCCTCCCCTTCAGTCTTGCACAGGTGTACCGGCTCCTCCCCTTCAGTCTGGCACAGGTGTACCGGCTCCTCCCCTTCAGTCTTGCACAGGTGTACCGGCTCCTCCCCTTCAGTCTTGCACAGGTGTACCGGCTCCTCCCCTTTAGTCTTGCACAAGTGTACTGGCTCCTCCCCTTCAGTCTTGCACAGGTGTACCGGCTCCTCCCCTTCAGTCTTGCACAGGTGTACCGGCTCCTCCCCTTCAGTCTTGCACAGGTGTACCGGCTCCTCCCCTTCAGTCTGGCACAGGTGTACCGGCTCCTCCCCTTCCATCTTGCACATATGTAGCAGCTCCTCCCCTTCAGTCTTGCACAGGTGTCCCAGCTCCTCCCCTCCAGTCTTGCACAGGTGTACCGGCTCCTCCCCTTCAGTCTGGCACAGGTGTACCGGCTCCTCCCCTTCAGTCTTGCGCAGGTGTACCGGCTCCTCCCCTTCAGTCTTGCACAGGTGTACCGGCTCCTCCCCTTCAGTCTGGCACAGGTGTACCGGCTCCTCCCCTTCAGTCTGGCACAGGTGTACTGGCTCCTCCCCTTCAGTCTGGCACAGGTGTACCGGATCCTCTCCTGGACTAAAATGTCTTCCTCTGATTTCTCTGCACACTGTGAGCTTCTCATCATGTGCATTAGAAGCTGCAGCAAGTCAGATAGAGCCCCGCCCCATTTCCTGGCTGGACGACGCCCATGAGTCTACAGGAGAAGCTCTGACCACCAGAGACCAGACCATGACGAGTCTACAGGAGGAGCTCTGACCACCAGAGACCAGACCATGACGAGTCTACAGGAGGAGCTCTGACCACCAGAGACCAGACCATGACGAGTCTACAGGAGGGGATCTGACCACCAGAGACCAGACCATGACGAGTCTACAGGAGGGGATCTGACCACCAGAGACCAGACCATGACGAGTCTACAGGAGGGGATCTGACCACCAGAGACCAGACTATGATGAGTCTACAGGAGGAGCTCTGACCACCAGAGACCAGACCATGACGAGTCTACAGGAGGGGATCTGACCACCAGAGGCCAGACTATGATGAGTCTACAGGAGAAGCTCTGACTACCAGAGTTCAGACCATGACGAGTCTACAGGAGGAGCTCTGACCACCAGAGGCCAGACTATGATGAGTCTACAGGAGGAGCTCTGACTACCAGAGTTCAGACCATGACGAGTCTACAGGAGGAGCTCTGACCACCAGAGGCCAGACTATGATGAGTCTACAGGAGGAGCTCTGACTACCAGAGACCAGACCATGACGAGTCTACAGGAGGAGCTCTGACCACCAGAGACCAGACCATGACGAGTCTACAGGAGAAGTTCTGACCACCAGAGACCAGACCATGACGAGTCTACAGGAGGAGCTCTGACCACCAGAGACCAGACCATGACAATTTTACAGGAGGAGCTCTGACCACCAGAGACCAGACCATGACGAGTCTACAGGAGGAGCTCTGACCACCAGAGACCAGACCATGACAATTTTACAGGAGGAGCTCTGACCACCAGAGACCAGACCATGACGAGTCTACAGGAGGGGATCTGACCACCAGAGACCAGACCATGATGAGTCTACAGGAGGAGCTCTGACCACCAGAGACCAGACCATGACGAGTCTACAGGAGGGGATCTGACCACCAGAGACCAGACCATGATGAGTCTACAGGAGGAGCTCTGACCACCAGAGACCAGACCATGATGAGTCTACAGGAGAAGCTCTGACCACCAGAGGCCAGACCATGACGAGTCTACAGGAGGAGCTCTGACCACCAGAGACCAGACCATGACGAGTCTACAGGAGGAGCTCTGACCACCAGAGACCAGACCATGACGAGTCTACAGGAGGAGCTCTGACCACCAGAGACCAGACCATGACGAGTCTACAGGAGGAGCTCTGACCACCAGAGACCAGACCATGACGAGTCTACAGGAGGAGCTCTGACCACCAGAGACCAGACCATGACGAGTCTACAGGAGGTGCTCTGACCACCAGAGACCTGACCATGACGAGTCTACAGGAGGAGCTCTGACCACCAGAGACCAGACCATGACGAGTCTACAGGAGGAGCTCTGACCACCAGAGACCTGACCATGACGAGTCTACAGGAGGATCTCTGACCACCAGAGACCAGACCATGACGAGTCTACAGGAGGAGCTCTGACCACCAGAGACCAGACCATGACGAGTCTACAGGAGGAGCTCTGACCACCAGAGACCAGACCATGACGAGTCTACAGGAGGAGCTCTGACCACCAGAGACCAGATCATGACGAGTCTACAGGAGGAGCTCTGACTACCAGTGACCAGACCATGACGAGTCTACAGGAGGAGCTCTGACCACCAGAGACCAGACCATGACGAGTCTACAGGAGGAGCTCTGACCACCAGAGACCAGACCATGACGAGTCTACAGGAGGAGCTTTGACCACCAGAGACCAGACCATGATGAGTCTACAGGAGGGGATCTGACCACCAGAGAACAGACCATGACAAGTCTACAGGAGGAGCTCTGACCACCAGAGACCAGACCATGACGAGTCTACAGGAGGGGATCTGACCACCAGAGACCAGACCATGACAAGTCTACAGGAGGAGCTCTGACCACCAGAGACCAGACCATGACGAGTCTACAGGAGGAGCTCTGACCACCAGAGACCAGACCATGATGAGTCTACAGGAGGAGCTCTGACCACCAGAGACCAGACCATGACGAGTCTACAGGAGGAGCTCTGACCACCAGAGACCAGACCATGACGAGTCTACAGGAGGGGATCTGACCACCAGAGACCAGACCATGACAAGTCTACAGGAGGAGCTCTGACCACCAGAGACCAGACCATGACGAGTCTACAGGAGGAGCTCTGACCACCAGAGACCAGACCATGACGCGTCTACAGGAGGGGATCTGACCACCAGAGACCAGACCATGACAAGTCTACAGGAGGAGCTCTGACCACCAGAGACCAGACCATGACGAGTCTACAGGAGGAGCTCTGACCACCAGAGACCAGACCATGACGAGTCTACAGGAGGAGCTCTGATCACCAGAGACCAGACCATGACGAGTCTACAGGAGGAGCTCTGACCACCAGAGACCAGACTATGATGAGTCTACAGGAGGAGCTCTGACTACCAGAGGCCAGACTATGATGAGTCTACAGGAGGAGCTCTGACTACCAGAGACCAGACCATGACGAGTCTACAGGAGGAGCTCTGACCACCAGAGGCCAGACTATGATGAGTCTACAGGAGGAGCTCTGACTACCAGAGACCAGACCATGACGAGTCTACAGGAGGAGCTCTGACCACCAGAGACCAGACCATGATGAGTCTACAGGAGGGGATCTGACCACCAGAGACCAGACCATGATGAGTCTACAGGAGGAGCTCTGACCACCAGAGACCAGACCATGATGAGTCTACAGGAGAAGCTCTGACCACCAGAGACCAGACCATGACGAGTCTACAGGAGGAGCTCTGACCACCAGAGACCAGACCATGACGAGTCTACAGGAGAAGTTCTGACCACCAGAGACCAGACCATGACGAGTCTACAGGAGGAGCTCTGACCACCAGAGACCAGACCATGACAATTTTACAGGAGGAGCTCTGACCACCAGAGACCAGACCATGACGAGTCTACAGGAGGGGATCTGACCACCAGAGACCAGACCATGATGAGTCTACAGGAGGAGCTCTGACCACTAGAGACCAGACCATGACGAGTCTACAGGAGGGGATCTGACCACCAGAGACCAGACCATGATGAGTCTACAGGAGGAGCTCTGACCACCAGAGACCAGACCATGATGAGTCTACAGGAGAAGCTCTGACCACCAGAGACCAGACCATGACGAGTCTACAGGAGGAGCTCTGACCACCAGAGACCAGACCATGACGAGTCTACAGGAGGAGCTCTGACCACCAGAGACCTGACCATGACGAGTCTACAGAAGGATCTCTGACCACCAGAGACCAGACCATGACGAGTCTACAGGAGGGGATCTGACCACCAGAGACCAGACCATGACGAGTCTACAGGAGGAGCTCTGACCACCAGAGACCTGACCATGACGAGTCTACAGGAGGAGCTCTGACCACCAGAGACCAGACCATGACGAGTCTACAGGAGGAGCTCTGACCACCAGAGACCTGACCATGACGAGTCTACAGAAGGATCTCTGACCACCAGAGACCAGACCATGACGAGTCTACAGGAGGAGCTCTGACCACCAGAGACCAGACCATGACGAGTCTACAGGAGGAGCTCTGACCACCAGAGACCAGACCATGACGAGTCTACAGGAGGAGCTCTGACCACCAGAGACCAGATTATGACGAGTCTACAGGAGGAGCTCTGACTACCAGTGACCAGACCATGACGAGTCTACAGGAGGAGCTCTGACCACCAGAGACCAGACCATGACGAGTCTACAGGAGGAGCTCTGACCACCAGAGACCAGACCATGACGAGTCTACAGGAGGAGCTTTGACCACCAGAGACCAGACCATGATGAGTCTACAGGAGGGGATCTGACCACCAGAGACCAGACCATGACAAGTCTACAGGAGGAGCTCTGACCACCAGAGACCAGACCATGACGAGTCTACAGGAGGAGCTCTGACCACCAGAGACCAGACCATGACGAGTCTACAGGAGGGGATCTGACCACCAGAGACCAGACCATGACAAGTCTACAGGAGGAGCTCTGACCACCAGAGACCAGACCATGACGAGTCTACAGGAGGAGCTCTGACCACCAGAGACCAGACCATGACGAGTCTACAGGAGGGGATCTGACCACCAGAGACCAGACCATGACGAGTCTACAGGAGGAGCTCTGACCACCAGAGACCAGACCATGACGAGTCTACAGGAGGAGCTCTGACCACCAGAGACCAGACCATGACGAGTCTACAGGAGGAGCTCTGATCACCAGAGACCAGACCATGACGAGTCTACAGGAGGAGCTCTGACCACCAGAGACCAGACTATGATGAGTCTACAGGAGGAGCTCTGACTACCAGAGGCCAGACTATGATGAGTCTACAGGAGGAGCTCTGACTACCAGAGACCAGACCATGACGAGTCTACAGGAGGAGCTCTGACCACCAGAGGCCAGACTATGATGAGTCTACAGGAGGAGCTCTGACTACCAGAGACCAGACCATGACGAGTCTACAGGAGGAGCTCTGACCACCAGAGACCAGACCATGACGAGTCTACAGGAGGAGCTCTGACCACCAGAGACCAGACCATGACGAGTCTACAGGAGGAGTTCTGACCACCAGAGACCAGACCATGACGAGTCTACAGGAGGAGCTCTGACCACCAGAGACCAGACCATGACGAGTCTACAGGAGGAGCTCTGACCACCAGAGAACAGACCATGACGAGTCTACAGGAGGAGCTCTGACCACCAGAGACCAGACCATGACGTGTCTACAGGAGGGGATCTGACCACCAGAGACCAGACCATGATGAGTCTACAGGAGGAGCTCTGACCACCAGAGACCAGACCATGATGAGTCTACAGGAGAAGCTCTGACCACCAGAGACCAGACCATGATGAGTCTACAGGAGGGGCTCTGACCACCAGAGACCAGACCATGACGAGTCTACAGGAGGAGCTCTGACCACCAGAGACCAGACCATGACGAGTCTACAGGAGGAGCTCTGACCACCAGAGACCAGACCATGACGAGTCTACAGGAGGGGATCTGACCACCAGAGACCAGACCATGACGAGTCTACAGGAAGAGCTCTGACCACCAGAGACCAGACCATGATGAGTCTACAGGAGGGGATCTGACCACCAGAGACCAGACCATGACGAGTCTACAGGAAGAGCTCTGACCACCAGAGACCAGACCATGACGAGTCTACAGGAGGGGATCTGACCACCAGAGACCAGACCATGACGAGTCTACAGGAAGAGCTCTGACCACCAGAGACCAGACCATGACGAGTCTACAGGAGGGGATCTGACCACCAGAGACCAGACCATGACGAGTCTACAGGAAGAGCTCTGACCACCAGAGACCAGACCATGACGAGTCTACAGGAGGAGATCTGACCACCAGAGACCAGACCATGATGAGTCTACAGGAGGAGCTCTGTCCTCCAGAGACCAGACGATGATGAGTCTACAGGAGAAGCTCTGACCACCAGAGACCAGACCATGACGAGTCTACAGGAGGGGATCTGACCACCAGAGACCAGACCATGACGAGTCTACAGGAGGGGATCTGACCACCAGAGACCAGACCATGACGAGTCTACAGGAGGGGATCTGACCACCAGAGACCAGACTATGATGAGTCTACAGGAGGGGATCTGACCACCAGAGACCAGACTATGATGAGTCTACAGGAGGAGCTCTGACCACCAGAGACCAGACCATGACGAGTCTACAGGAGGGGATCTGACCACCAGAGGCCAGACTATGATGAGTCTACAGGAGGAGCTCTGACTACCAGAGTTCAGACCATGACGAGTCTACAGGAGGAGCTCTGACCACCAGAGGCCAGACCATGACGAGTCTACAGGAGGGGATCTGACCACCAGAGACCAGACCATGATGAGTCTACAGGAGGAGCTCTGACCACCAGAGACCAGACCATGATGAGTCTACAGGAGGAGCTCTGACCACCAGAGACCAGACCATGATGAGTCTACAGGAGAAGCTCTGACCACCAGAGACCAGACCATGACGAGTCTACAGGAGGAGCTCTGACCACCAGAGACCAGACCATGACGAGTCTACAGGAGGGGATCTGACCACCAGAGACCAGACCATGACGAGTCTACAGGAGGGGATCTGACCACCAGAGACCAGACCATGACGAGTCTACAGGAGGGGATCTGACCACCAGAGACCAGACTATGATGAGTCTACAGGAGGGGATCTGACCACCAGAGACCAGACTATGATGAGTCTACAGGAGGAGCTCTGACCACCAGAGACCAGACCATGACGAGTCTACAGGAGGGGATCTGACCACCAGAGGCCAGACTATGATGAGTCTACAGGAGGAGCTCTGACTACCAGAGTTCAGACCATGACGAGTCTACAGGAGGAGCTCTGACCACCAGAGGCCAGACTATGATGAGTCTACAGGAGAAGCTCTGACCACCAGAGACCAGACCATGATGAGTCTACAGGAGAAGCTCTGACCACCAGAGACCAGACCATGATGAGTCTACAGGAGGAGCTCTGACCACCAGAGACCAGACCATGACGAGTCTACAGGAGGAGCTCTGACCACCAGAGACCAGACCATGACGAGTCTACAGGAGGAGCTCTGACCACCAGAGACCAGACCATGACGGGTCTACAGGAGGGGATCTGACCACCAGAGACCAGACCATGACGAGTCTACAGGAAGAGCTCTGACCACCAGAGACCAGACCATGACGAGTCTACAGGAGGGGATCTGACCACCAGAGACCAGACCATGATGAGTCTACAGGAAGAGCTCTGACCATCAGAGACCAGACCATGACGAGTCTACAGGAGGGGATCTGACCACCAGAGACCAGACCATGACAAGTCTACAGGAAGAGCTCTGACCACCAGAGACCAGACCATGACGAGTCTACAGGAGGGGATCTGACCACCAGAGACCAGACCATGATGAGTCTACAGGAGGAGCTCTGTCCACCAGAGACCAGACGATGATGAGTCTACAGGAGAAGCTCTGACCACCAGAGACCAGACCATGACGAGTCTACAGGAGGGGATCTGACCACCAGAGACCAGACCATGACGAGTCTACAGGAGGGGATCTGACCACCAGAGACCAGACCATGACGAGTCTACAGGAGGGGATCTGACCACCAGAGACCAGACTATGATGAGTCTACAGGAGGAGCTCTGACCACCAGAGACCAGACCATGACGAGTCTACAGGAGGGGATCTGACCACCAGAGGCCAGACTATGATGAGTCTACAGGAGGAGCTCTGACTACCAGAGTTCAGACCATGACGAGTCTACAGGAGGAGCTCTGACCACCAGAGGCCAGACTATGATGAGTCTACAGGAGGAGCTCTGACTACCAGAGACCAGACCATGACGAGTCTACAGGAGGAGCTCTGACCACCAGAGACCAGACCATGATGAGTCTACAGGAGGAGCTCTGACCACCAGAGACCAGAACATGACGAGTCTACAGGGGAAGTTCTGACCACCAGAGACCAGACCATGACGAGTCTACAGGAGGAGCTCTGACCACCAGAGACCAGACCATGACGAGTCTACAGGAGGAGCTCTGACCACCAGAGACCAGACCATGACGAGTCTACAGGAGGGGATCTGACCACCAGAGACCAGACCATGATGAGTCTACAGGAGGAGCTCTGACCACCAGAGACCAGACCATGATGAGTCTACAGGAGAAGCTCTGACCACCAGAGACCAGACCATGACGAGTCTACAGGAGGGGATCTGACCACCAGAGACCAGACCATGATGAGTCTACAGGAGGAGCTCTGACCACCAGAGACCAGACCATGATGAGTCTACAGGAGAAGCACTGACCACCAGAGACCAGACCATGACGAGTCTACAGGAGGAGCTCTGACCACCAGAGACCAGACCATGACGAGTCTACAGGAGAAGTTCTGACCACCAGAGACCAGACCATGACGAGTCTACAGGAGGAGCTCTGACCACCAGAGACCAGACCATGACAATTTTACAGGAGGAGCTCTGAGCACCAGAGACCAGACCATGACGAGTCTACAGGAGGGGATCTGACCACCAGAGACCAGACCATGATGAGTCTACAGGAGGAGCTCTGACCACTAGAGACCAGACCATGACGAGTCTACAGGAGGGGATCTGACCACCAGAGACCAGACCATGATGAGTCTACAGGAGGAGCTCTGACCACCAGAGACCAGACCATGATGAGTCTACAGGAGAAGCTCTGACCACCAGAGACCAGACCATGACGAGTCTACAGGAGGAGCTCTGACCACCAGAGACCAGACCATGACGAGTCTACAGGAGGAGCTCTGACCACCAGAGACCAGACCATGACGAGTCTACAGGAGGAGCTCTGACCACCAGAGACCAGACCATGACGAGTCTACAGGAGGAGCTCTGACCACCAGAGACCAGACCATGACGAGTCTACAGGAGGAGCTCTGACCACCAGAGACCAGACCATGACGAGTCTACAGGAGGAGCTCTGACCACCAGAGACCTGACCATGACGAGTCTACAGGAGGAGCTCTGACCACCAGAGACCAGACCATGACGAGTCTACAGGAGGAGCTCTGACCACCAGAGACCTGACCATGACGAGTCTACAGAAGGATCTCTGACCACCAGAGACCAGACCATGACGAGTCTACAGGAGGAGCTCTGACCACCAGAGACCAGACCATGACGAGTCTACAGGAGGAGCTCTGACCACCAGAGACCAGACCATGACGAGTCTACAGGAGGAGCTCTGACCACCAGAGACCAGATTATGACGAGTCTACAGGAGGAGCTCTGACTACCAGTGACCAGACCATGACGAGTCTACAGGAGGAGCTCTGACCACCAGAGACCAGACCATGACGAGTCTACAGGAGGAGCTCTGACCACCAGAGACCAGACCATGACGAGTCTACAGGAGGAGCTTTGACCACCAGAGACCAGACCATGATGAGTCTACAGGAGGGGATCTGACCACCAGAGACCAGACCATGACAAGTCTACAGGAGGAGCTCTGACCACCAGAGACCAGACCATGACGAGTCTACAGGAGGAGCTCTGACCACCAGAGACCAGACCATGACGAGTCTACAGGAGGGGATCTGACCACCAGAGACCAGACCATGACAAGTCTACACGAGGAGCTCTGACCACCAGAGACCAGACCATGACGAGTCTACAGGAGGAGCTCTGACCACCAGAGACCAGACCATGACGAGTCTACAGGAGGGGATCTGACCACCAGAGACCAGACCATGACAAGTCTACAGGAGGAGCTCTGACCACCAGAGACCAGACCATGACGAGTCTACAGGAGGAGCTCTGACCACCAGAGACCAGACCATGACGAGTCTACAGGAGGAGCTCTGACCACCAGAGACCAGACCATGATGAGTCTACAGGAGAAGCTCTGACCACCAGAGACCAGACCATGACGAGTCTACAGGAGGGGATCTGACCACCAGAGACCAGACCATGATGAGTCTACAGGAGGAGCTCTGACCACCAGAGACCAGACCATGATGAGTCTACAGGAGAAGCACTGACCACCAGAGACCAGACCATGACGAGTCTACAGGAGGAGCTCTGACCACCAGAGACCAGACCATGACGAGTCTACAGGAGAAGTTCTGACCACCAGAGACCAGACCATGACGAGTCTACAGGAGGAGCTCTGACCACCAGAGACCAGACCATGACAATTTTACAGGAGGAGCTCTGAGCACCAGAGACCAGACCATGACGAGTCTACAGGAGGGGATCTGACCACCAGAGACCAGACCATGATGAGTCTACAGGAGGAGCTCTGACCACTAGAGACCAGACCATGACGAGTCTACAGGAGGGGATCTGACCACCAGAGACCAGACCATGATGAGTCTACAGGAGGAGCTCTGACCACCAGAGACCAGACCATGATGAGTCTACAGGAGAAGCTCTGACCACCAGAGACCAGACCATGACGAGTCTACAGGAGGAGCTCTGACCACCAGAGACCAGACCATGACGAGTCTACAGGAGGAGCTCTGACCACCAGAGACCAGACCATGACGAGTCTACAGGAGGAGCTCTGACCACCAGAGACCAGACCATGACGAGTCTACAGGAGGAGCTCTGACCACCAGAGACCAGACCATGACGAGTCTACAGGAGGAGCTCTGACCACCAGAGACCAGACCATGACGAGTCTACAGGAGGAGCTCTGACCACCAGAGACCTGACCATGACGAGTCTACAGGAGGAGCTCTGACCACCAGAGACCAGACCATGACGAGTCTACAGGAGGAGCTCTGACCACCAGAGACCTGACCATGACGAGTCTACAGAAGGATCTCTGACCACCAGAGACCAGACCATGACGAGTCTACAGGAGGAGCTCTGACCACCAGAGACCAGACCATGACGAGTCTACAGGAGGAGCTCTGACCACCAGAGACCAGACCATGACGAGTCTACAGGAGGAGCTCTGACCACCAGAGACCAGATTATGACGAGTCTACAGGAGGAGCTCTGACTACCAGTGACCAGACCATGACGAGTCTACAGGAGGAGCTCTGACCACCAGAGACCAGACCATGACGAGTCTACAGGAGGAGCTCTGACCACCAGAGACCAGACCATGACGAGTCTACAGGAGGAGCTTTGACCACCAGAGACCAGACCATGATGAGTCTACAGGAGGGGATCTGACCACCAGAGACCAGACCATGACAAGTCTACAGGAGGAGCTCTGACCACCAGAGACCAGACCATGACGAGTCTACAGGAGGAGCTCTGACCACCAGAGACCAGACCATGACGAGTCTACAGGAGGGGATCTGACCACCAGAGACCAGACCATGACAAGTCTACACGAGGAGCTCTGACCACCAGAGACCAGACCATGACGAGTCTACAGGAGGAGCTCTGACCACCAGAGACCAGACCATGACGAGTCTACAGGAGGGGATCTGACCACCAGAGACCAGACCATGACAAGTCTACAGGAGGAGCTCTGACCACCAGAGACCAGACCATGACGAGTCTACAGGAGGAGCTCTGACCACCAGAGACCAGACCATGACGAGTCTACAGGAGGAGCTCTGATCACCAGAGACCAGACCATGACGAGTCTACAGGAGGAGCTCTGACCACCAGAGACCAGACTATGATGAGTCTACAGGAGGAGCTCTGACTACCAGAGGCCAGACTATGATGAGTCTACAGGAGGAGCTCTGACTACCAGAGACCAGACCATGACGAGTCTACAGGAGGAGCTCTGACCACCAGAGGCCAGACTATGATGAGTCTACAGGAGGAGCTCTGACTACCAGAGACCAGACCATGACGAGTCTACAGGAGGAGCTCTGACCACCAGAGACCAGACCATGACGAGTCTACAGGAGGAGTTCTGACCACCAGAGACCAGACCATGACGAGTCTACAGGAGGAGCTCTGACCACCAGAGACCAGACCATGACGAGTCTACAGGAGGGGATCTGACCACCAGAGACCAGACCATGATGAGTCTACAGGAGGAGCTCTGACCACCAGAGACCAGACTATGATGAGTCTACAGGAGGAGCTCTGACTACCAGAGACCAGACCATGACGAGTCTACAGGAGGAGCTCTGACCACCTGAGACCAGACCATGACGAGTCTACAGGAGGAGTTCTGACCACCAGAGACCAGACCATGACGAGTCTACAGGAGGAGCTCTGACCACCAGAGACCAGACCATGACGTGTCTACAGGAGGGGATCTGACCACCAGAGACCAGACCATGATGAGTCTACAGGAGGAGCTCTGACCACCAGAGACCAGACCATGATGAGTCTACAGGAGAAGCTCTGACCACCAGAGACCAGACCATGATGAGTCTACAGGAGGAGCTCTGACCACCAGAGACCAGACCATGACGAGTCTACAGGAGGAGCTCTGACCACCAGAGACCAGACCATGACGAGTCTACAGGAGGAGCTCTGACCACCAGAGACCAGACCATGACGAGTCTACAGGAGGGGATCTGACCACCAGAGACCAGACCATGACGAGTCTACAGGAAGAGCTCTGACCACCAGAGACCAGACCATGATGAGTCTACAGGAGGGGATCTGACCACCAGAGACCAGACCATGACGAGTCTACAGGAAGAGCTCTGACCACCAGAGACCAGACCATGACGAGTCTACAGGAGGGGATCTGACCACCAGAGACCAGACCATGACGAGTCTACAGGAAGAGCTCTGACCACCAGAGACCAGACCATGACGAGTCTACAGGAGGGGATCTGACCACCAGAGACCAGACCATGACGAGTCTACAGGAAGAGCTCTGACCACCAGAGACCAGACCATGACGAGTCTACAGGAGGGGATCTGACCACCAGAGACCAGACCATGATGAGTCTACAGGAGGAGCTCTGTCCACCAGAGACCAGACGATGATGAGTCTACAGGAGAAGCTACCAGAGACCAGACCATGACGAGTCTACAGGAGGGGATCTGACCACCAGAGACCAGACCATGACGAGTCTACAGGAGGGGATCTGACCACCAGAGACCAGACCATGACGAGTCTACAGGAGGGGATCTGACCACCAGAGACCAGACCATGACGAGTCTACAGGAGGGGATCTGACCACCAGAGACCAGACTATAATGAGTCTACAGGAGGGGATCTGACCACCAGAGACCAGACTATGATGAGTCTACAGGAGGAGCTCTGACCACCAGAGACCAGACCATGACGAGTCTACAGGAGGGGATCTGACCACCAGAGGCCAGACTATGATAAGTCTACAGGAGGAGCTCTGACTACCAGAGTTCAGACCATGACGAGTCTACAGGAGGAGCTCTGACCACCAGAGGCCAGACCATGACGAGTCTACAGGAGGGGATCTGACCACCAGAGACCAGACCATGATGAGTCTACAGGAGGAGCTCTGACCACCAGAGACCAGACCATGATGAGTCTACAGGAGGAGCTCTGACCACCAGAGACCAGACCATGATGAGTCTACAGGAGAAGCTCTGACCACCAGAGACCAGACCATGACGAGTCTACAGGAGGAGCTCTGACCACCAGAGACCAGACCATGACGAGTCTACAGGAGGGGATCTGACCACCAGAGACCAGACCATGACGAGTCTACGGGAGGGGATCTGACCACCAGAGACCAGACCATGACGAGTCTACAGGAGGGGATCTGACCACCAGAGACCAGACTATGATGAGTCTACAGGAGGGGATCTGACCACCAGAGACCAGACTATGATGAGTCTACAGGAGGAGCTCTGACCACCAGAGACCAGACCATGACAAGTCTACAGGAGGGGATCTGACCACCAGAGGCCAGACTATGATGAGTCTACAGGAGGAGCTCTGACTACCAGAGTTCAGACCATGACGAGTCTACAGGAGGAGCTCTGACCACCAGAGGCCAGACTATGATGAGTCTACAGGAGGAGCTCTGACTACCAGAGACCAGACCATGACGAGTCTACAGGAGGAGCTCTGACCACCAGAGACCAGACCATGATGAGTCTACAGGAGGAGCTCTGACCACCAGAGACCAGACCATGACGAGTCTACAGGGGAAGTTCTGACCACCAGAGACCAGACCATGACGAGTCTACAGGAGGAGCTCTGACCACCAGAGACCAGACCATGACGAGTCTACAGGAGGAGCTCTGACCACCAGAGACCAGACCATGACGAGTCTACAGGAGGGGATCTGACCACCAGAGACCAGACCATGATGAGTCTACAGGAGGAGCTCTGACCACCAGAGACCAGACCATGATGAGTCTACCGGAGAAGATCTGACCACCAGAGACCAGACCATGACGAGTCTACAGGAGGAGCTCTGACCACCAGAGACCAGACCATGACGAGTCTACAGGAGGAGCTCTGACCACCAGAGACCAGACCATGACGAGTCTACAGGAGGAGCTCTGACCACCAGAGACCAGACCATGACGAGTCTACAGGAGGAGCTCTGACCACCAGAGACCAGACCATGATGAGTCTACAGGAGGAGCTCTGACCACCAGAGACCAGACCATGACGAGTCTACAGGAGGGGATCTGACCACCAGAGACCAGACCATGATGAGTCTACAGGAGGAGCTCTGACCACCAGAGACCAGACCATGATGAGTCTACAGGAGGAGCTCTGACCACCAGAGACCAGACCATGATGAGTCTACAGGAGGAGCTCTGACCACCTGATGCTTGATGGGCAGCTATGACCTTTGTCAGATCAGCCCCCCCCCCTACAGATTCTATGTACTGTATGTAGGACATATTTTATACCTCGGTGGTTATAGCCGACAGTCACTGTACCTGCGAAATATCATTTCAATACTCCAATCATGGCAAATGGGACTCCAAAATGTCTCTGGAACTGTGAAGGCGACCAATCAGAGTGCGGCCTGTGTGTCTTACGTAACATTTCATAGATCTGAATCTCTTCTGTGTTTGTCACATTGTATGTTCTGTTCCTTCCAATTAGGATCTGGCTGGGTGAGACGAGGACACAATGGAGGAAATCAGAGATCACATCCTGTACTTGGCATGGTGAAGGCGGAGGGCGTGATCGGGCGTGATCGGGCGATGTGATGGGAGATAGGGAGACACGGGGGGCACGTGCCACAGCTGGGAGGACACACTGGTAATGTCTGTACATGTATCTCATTTGTGTGCCCATATACAAAGTATACAGAAGATGGCAGCCCCTCCCACTTCATAGCCGTCTGTGAGGGGAACATGGGGGGGGGGGGTAGTTCAGACGTATAAAAAATCCCGGCAGTCTGAGGCGGCCGTGTTCATTTCTTTTTTTAGGTCTCTGTTACATACATTGTGTCAGAAACCATGAATCACACCGAGACAGAAGTACAGTTATCACACTTGTATAATAATAATAATAAAAAGGTAAACAGAGTAAGCCTAGTCAAAACATAGCCAGAGTTCAGGAACCGGATCGGGTAGTCGGCAAAGCCAAATGTCAGAGAGCCAGAAGGAAC
This sequence comes from Rana muscosa, assembly GCA_029206835.1. Lineage (NCBI taxonomy): Eukaryota > Metazoa > Chordata > Amphibia > Anura > Ranidae > Rana > Rana muscosa. Next base: position 257,595 of record JARGYO010001018.1, read on the forward strand.
GTCAGCCGAGCAAGTCCACAACAGGAACGCAGGCGATGGTCTCTGTGAGGTTGACAAAGGTGAAGGCAGAGATGAAGTGAGCTGGACGGCTTTAAGTAGGCAGGACTGACGAGCAGATCATCAACAGGTGAGTCACTGTGGAGAGATAGGAGCTGGCAATTAGCCGACAGCTGAGCGGCCAGCACAGAGAAGGAAGGGCTGAGCCCGGCCCTGACACATTGTCAGTTATATCCTGAACAATGCAGCCCTTCTGTAAAAAACCTGTGAGAGGTGTACCTGGAGATAATCAGGAGAGGTGTACCTGGAGGTAATCAGGAGTGGTGTACCTGGAGATAATCAGGAGCGGTGTACCTGGAGATAATCAGGAGTGGTGTACCTGGAGATAATCAGGAGAGGTGTACCTGGAGGTAATCAGGAGTGGTGTACCTGGAGATAATCAGGAGTGGTGTACCTGGAGATAATCAGGAGTGGTGTACCTGGAGATAATCAGGAGAGGTGTACCTGGAGGTAATCAGGAGAGGTGTACCTGGAGATAATCAGGAGCGGTGTACCTGGAGATAATCAGGAGAGGTGTACCTGGTGATAATCAGGAGTGGTGTACCTGGAGATAATCAGGAGCGGTGTACCTGGAGATAATCAGGAGTGGTGTACCTGGAGATAATCAGGAGTGGTGTACCTGGAGATAATCAGGAGTGGTGTACCTGGAGATAATCAGGAGAGGTGTACCTGGAGGTAATCAGGAGTGGTGTACCTGGAGATAATCAGGAGCGGTGTACCTGGAGATAATCAGGAGTGGTGTACCTGGAGATAATCAGGAGAGGTGTACCTGGAGATAATCAGAGCGGTGTACCTGGAGATAATCAGGAGCGGTGTGTACACTGGAGATAATCAGGAGTGGTGTACCTGGAGATAATCAGGAGCGGTGTACCTGGAGATGATCAGGAGCGGTGTACCTGGAGATAATCAGGAGCGGTGTACCTGGAGATAATCAGGAGCGGTGTACCTGGAGATAATCAGGAACGGTGTACCTGGAGATAATCAGGAGTGGTGTACCTGGAGATAATCAGGAGAGGTGTACCTGGAGATAATCAGGAACGGTTGTACCTGGAGATAATCAGGAGTGGTGTACCTGGAGATAATCAGGAGAGGTGTACCTGGTGATAATCAGGAGTGGTGTACCTGGAGATAATCAGGAGCGGTGTACCTGGAGATAATCAGGAGCGGTGTACCTGGAGATAATCAGGAGCGGTGTACCTGGAGATAATCAGGAGTGGTGTACCTGAGATAATCAGGAGTGGTGTACCTGGAGATAATCAGGAGTGGTGTACCTGGAGATAATCAGGAGAGGTGTACCTGGTGATAATCAGGAGTGGTGTACCTGGTGATAATCAGGAGTGGTGTATCTGGAGATAATCAGGAGCGGTGTACCTGGAGATGATCAGGAGCGGTGTAACCTGGAGATAATCAGGAGCGGTGTACCTGGAGATAATCAGGAGCGGTGTACCTGGAGATAATCAGGAACGGTGTACCTGGAGATAATCAGGAGTGGTGTACCTGGAGATATCAGGAGCGGTGTACCTGGAGATAATCAGGAGCAGTGTACCTGGAGATAATCAGGAGGCGGTGTACCTGGAGATAATCAGAGCGGTGTACCTGGAGATAATCAGGAGCGGTGTACCTGGAGATAATCAGGAGCGATGTACCTGGAGATAATCAGGAGCGGTTGTACTTGGAGATAATCAGGAGCGGTGTACCTGGAGGTAATCAGGAGCGGTGTACTTGGAGATAATCAGGAGCGGTGTACTTGGAGATAATCAGGAGCGGTGTACCTGGAGATAATCAGGAGTGGTGTACCTGGAGATAATCAGGAGCGGTGTACCTGGAGATAATCAGGAGTGGTGTACCTGGAGATAATCAGGAGCGGTGTACCTGGAGATAATCAGGAGCGGTGTACCTGGAGATAATCAGGAGCGGTGTACCTGGAGATAATCAGGAGCGGTGTACCTGGAGATAATCAGGAGCGGTGTACCTGGAGATAATCAGGAGTGGTGTACCTGGAGGTAATCAGGAGCGGTGTACTTGGAGATAATGCAGGAGCGGTGTACCTGGAGATAATCAGGAGTGGTGTACCTGGAGATAATCAGGAGCGGTTGTACCTGGAGATAATCAGGAGCGGTGTACCTGGAGATAATCAGGAGCGGTGTACCTGGAGGTAATCAGGAGCGGTGTACTTGGAGATAATCAGGAGCGGATGTACTTGGAGATAATCAGGAGCGGTGTACCTGGAGATAATCAGGAGTGGTGTACCTGGAGATAATCAGGAGCGGTGTACCTGGAGATAATCAGGAGTGGTGTACCTGGAGATAATCAGGAGCGGTGTACCTGGAGATAATCAGGAGCGGTGTACCTGGAGATAATCAGGAGCGGTGTACCTGGAGATAATCAGGAGCGGTGTACCTGGAGATAATCAGGAGCGGTGTACCTGGAGATAATCAGGAGTGGTGTACCTGGAGGTAATCAGGAGCGGTGTACTTGGAGATAAGCAGGAGCGGTGTACCTGGAGATAATCAGGAGTGGTGTACCTGGAGATAATCAGGAGCGGTGTACCTGGAGATAATCAGGAGCGGTGTACCTGGAGATAATCAGGAGCGGTGTACCTGGAGATAATCAGGAGCGGTGTACCTGGAGATAATCAGGAGCGGTGTACCTGGAGATAATCAGGAGCGGTGTACCTGGAGATAATCAGGAGCGGTGTACCTGGAGATAATCAGGAGCGGTGTACCTGGAGATAATCAGGAGCGGTGTACCTGGAGATAATCAGGAGCGGTGTACCTGGAGGTAATCAGGAGCGGTGTACTTGGAGATAATCAGGAGCGGTGTACCTGGAGATAATCAGGAGCGGTGTACCTGGAGATAATCAGGAGCGGTGTACCTGGAGATAATCAGGAGCGGTGTACCTGGAGATAATCAGGAGCGGTGTACCTGGAGATAATCAGGAGCGGTGTACCTGGAGATAATCAGGAGCGGTGTACCTGGAGATGACCAGGAGAGGTGTACCTGGAGATAATCAGGAGTATGTACCTGGAGATGACCAGGAGAGGTGTACCTGGAGATAATCAGGAGCGGTGTACCTGGAGATAATCAGGAGCGGTGTACCTGGAGATAATCAGGAGCGGTGTACCTGGAGATAATCAGGAGCGGTGTACCTGGAGATAATCAGGAGCGGTGTACCTGGAGATAATCAGGAGCGGTGTACCTGGAGATAATCAGGAGCGGTGTACCTGGAGATAATCAGGAGTGGTGTACCTGGAGGTAATCAGGAGCGGTGTACCTGGAGATAATCAGGAGTGGTGTACCTGGAGATAATCAGGAGCGGTGTACCTGGAGATAATCAGGAGCGGTGTACCTGGAGATAATCAGGAGTGGTGTACCTGGAGATAATCAGGAGCGGTGTACCTGGAGATAATCAGGAGTGGTGTACCTGGAGATAATCAGGAGCGGTGTACCTGGAGATAATCAGGAGTGGTGTACCTGGAGATAATCAGGAGCGGTGTACCTGGAGATAATCAGGAGCGGTGTACTTGGAGATAATCAGGAGTGGTGTACCTGGAGATAATCAGGAGCGGTGTACCTGGAGATAATCAGGAGCGGTGTACCTGGAGATAATCAGGAGCGGTGTACCTGGAGAAAATCAGGAGCGGTGTACCTGGAGATAATCAGGAGTGGTGTACCTGGAGATAATCAGGAGCGGTGTACCTGGAGATAATCAGGAGTGGTGTACCTGGAGATAATCAGGAGCGGTGTACCTGGAGATAATCAGGAGTGGTGTACCTGGAGATAATCAGGAGCGGTGTACCTGGAGATAATCAGGAGTGGTGTACCTGGAGATAATCAGGAGAGGTGTACCTGGTGATAATCAGGAGTGGTGTACCTGGAGATAATCAGGAGTGGTGTACCTGGAGATAATCAGGAGCGGTGTACCTGGAGATAATCAGGAGCGGTGTACCTGGAGATAATCAGGAGCCGTGTACCTGGAGATAATCAGGAGCGGTGTACCTGGAGATAATCAGGAGCGGTGTACCTGGAGATAATCAGGAGCGGTGTACTTGGAGATAATCAGGAGTGGTGTACCTGGAGATAATCAGGAGCGGTGTACCTGGAGATAATCAGGAGCGGTGTACCTGGAGATAATCAGGAGCGGTGTACTTGGAGATAATCAGGAGTGGTGTACCTGGAGATAATCAGGAGCGGTGTACCTGGAGATAATCAGGAGCGGTGTACCTGGAGATAATCAGGAGCGGTGTACCTGGAGATAATCAGGAGCGGTGTACCTGGAGATAATCAGGAGCGGTGTACCTGGAGATAATCAGGAGCGGTGTACCTGGAGATAATCAGGAACGGTGTACCTGGAGATAATCAGGAGCGGTGTACCTGGAGATAATCAGGAGCGGTGTACCTGGAGATAATCAGGAGCGGTGTACCTGGAGATAATCAGGAGAGGTGTACCTGGAGATAATCAGGAGCGGTGTACCTGGAGATAATCAGGAGCGGTGTACCTGGAGATAATCAGGAGCGGTGTACCTGGAGATAATCAGGAGCGGTGTACCTGGAGATAATCAGGAGGGGTGTACCTGGAGATAATCAGGAGCGGTGTACCTGGAGATAATCAGGAGCGGTGTACCTGGAGATAATCAGGAGCGGTGTACCTGGAGATAATCAGGAGCGGTGTACCTGGAGATAATCAGGAGTGGTGTACCTGGAGATAATCAGGAGCGGTGTACCTGGAGATAATCAGGAGCGGTGTACCTGGAGATAATCAGGAGTGGTGTACCTGGAGATAATCAGGAGTGGTGTACCTGGAGATAATCAGGAGTGGTGTACCTGGAGATAATCAGGAGTGGTGTACCTGGAGATAATCAGGAGTGGTGTACCTGGAGATAATCAGGAGCGGTGTACCTGGAGATAATCAGGAGTGGTGTACCTGGAGATAATCAGGAGCGGTGTACCTGGAGATAATCAGGAGCGGTGTACCTGGAGATAATCAGGAGTGGTGTACCTGGAGATAATCAGGAGTGGTGTACCTGGAGATAATCAGGAGTGGTGTACCTGGAGATAATCAGGAGCAGTGTACCTGGAGATAATCAGGAGTGGTGTACCTGGAGATAATCAGGAGCGGTGTACCTGGAGATAATCAGGAGCGGTGTACCTGGAGATAATCAGGAGTGGTGTACCTGGAGATAATCAGGAGCGGTGTACTTGGAGATAATCAGGAGCGGTGTACTTGGAGATAATCAGGAGAGGTGTACCTGGAGATAATCAGGAGCGGTGTACCTGGAGATAATCAGGAGAGGTGTACCTGGAGATAATCAGGAGAGGTGTACCTGGAGATAATCAGGAGCGGTGTACCTGGAGATAATCAGGAGCGGTGTACCTGGAGATAATCAGGAGCGGTGTACCTGGAGATAATCAGGAGCGGTGTACCTGGAGATAATCAGGAGTGGTGTACCTGGAGATAATCAGGAGTGGTGTACCTGGAGATAATCAGGAGCGGTGTACCTGGAGATAATCAGGAGCGGTGTACCTGGAGATAATCAGGAGCGGTGTACCTGGAGATAATCAGGAGTGGTGTACCTGGAGATAATCAGGAGAGGTGTACCTGGAGATAATCAGGAGTGGTGTACCTGGAGATAATCAGGAGTGGTGTACCTGGAGATAATCAGGAGAGGTGTACCTGGAGATAATCAGGAGTGGTGTACCTGGAGATAATCAGGAGTGGTGTACCTGGAGATAATCAGGAGTGGTGTACCTGGAGATAATCAGGAGAGGTGTACCTGGAGATAATCAGGAGCGGTGTACCTGGAGATAATCAGGAGTGGTGTACCTGGAGATAATCAGGAGAGGTGTACCTGGAGATAATCAGGAGCGGTGTACCTGGAGATAATCAGGAGCGGTGTACCTGGAGATAATCAGGAGCGGTGTACCTGGAGAGTTCTCACATTGGTTGCTGTGAACTTTGTACCTGATGATTGACATTTGTGAGCTGATAAGTTGTAATTGGTGTGATTAGTCCTGGGAGAGGGACAATCATCCTGACATGTTTCAGGTGATGGGAAATTCCCAGAGATTTCCTTCTATGCAAATCGGCAGGGAGCCCAAGTCCGGTGAGGAGATCAACAAGCAGTGAGCCACCAACACTCCTCTCCATTATGAAGAGAACACTCCTCTCCATTATGAAGAGAACACTCCTCTCCATTGGGTACAGAACACTCCTCTCCATTGGGTAGAGAACACTCCTCTCCAGTCTCCATTATGAAGAGAACACTCCTCTCCATTGGGTACAGAACACTCCTCTCCATTGGGTACAGAACACTCCTCTCCATTGGGTACAAAACACTCCTCTCCATTGGGTACAAAACACTCCTCTCCATTGGGTATAGAACACTCCTCTCCATTGGGTACAAAACACTCCTCTCCATTGGGTATAGAACACTCCTCTCCATTGGGTACAAAACACTCCTCTCCATTGGGTATAGAACACTCCTCTCCATTATGAAGAGAACACTCCTCTCCATTGGGTAGAGAACACTCCTCTCCATTGGGTAGAGAACACTCCTCTCCATTGGGTAGAGAACACTCCTCTCCATTGGGTACAGAACACTCCTCTCCATTATGAAGAGAACACTCCTCTCCATTGGGTAGAGAACACTCCTCTCCATTGGGTACAAAACACTCCTCTCCATTATGAAGAGAACACTCCTCTCCATTATGAAGAGAACACTCCTCTCCATTATGAAGAGAACACTCCTCTCCATTGGGTACAAAACACTCTTCTCCATTATGAAGAGAACACTCCTCTCCATTGGGTAGAGAACACTCTTCTCCATTGGGCAGAGAACACTCCTCTCCATTGGGTAGAGAACACTCCTCTCCATTGGGTACAGAACACTCCTCTCCATTGGGTACAAAACACTCCTCTCCATTGGGTACAAAACACTCCTCTCCATTGGGTATAGAACACTCCTCTCCATTGGGTACAAAACACTCCTCTCCATTGGGTATAGAACACTCCTCTCCATTGGGTACAAAACACTCCTCTCCATTGGGTATAGAACACTCCTCTCCATTGGGTAGAGAACATTCCTCTCCATTGGGTATAGAACACTCCTCTCCATTGGGTACAAAACACTCCTCTCCATTGGGTACAGAACACTCCTCTCCATTGGGTACAGAACACTCCTCTCCATTGGGTACAAAACACTCCTCTCCATTGGGTACAGAACACTCCTCTCCATTGGGTACAAAACACTCCTCTCCATTGGGTATAGAACACTCCTCTCCATTGGGTACAGAACACTCCTCTCCATTGGGTAGAGAACACTCCTCTCCATTGGGAAGAGAACACTCCTCTCCATTGGGTAGAGAACACTCCTCTCCATTGGGTACAGAACACTCCTCTCCATTATGAAGAGAACACTCCTCTCCATTGGGTAGAGAACACTCCTCTCCATTGGGTACAAAACACTCCTCTCCATTATGAAGAGAACACTCCTCTCCATTGGGTACAAAACACTCTTCTCCATTATGAAGAGAACACTCCTCTCCATTGGGTAGAGAACACTCCTCTCCATTGGGTAGAGAACACTCCTCTCCATTGGGTAGAGAACACTCCTCTCCATTGGGTACAGAACACTCCTCTCCATTGGGTACAAAACACTCCTCTCCATTGGGTACAAAACACTCCTCTCCATTGGGTACAAAACACTCCTCTCCATTGGGTATAGAACACTCCTCTCCATTGGGTACAAAACACTCCTCTCCATTGGGTATAGAACACTCCTCTCCATTATGAAGAGAACACTCCTCTCCATTGGGTAGAGAACACTCCTCTCCATTGGGTAGAGAACACTCCTCTCCATTGGGTAGAGAACACTCCTCTCCATTGGGTACAGAACACTCCTCTCCATTATGAAGAGAACACTCCTCTCCATTGGGTAGAGAACACTCCTCTCCATTGGGTACAAAACACTCCTCTCCATTATGAAGAGAACACTCCTCTCCATTATTAAGAGAACACTCCTCTCCATTATGAAGAGAACACTCCTCTCCATTGGGTACAAAACACTCTTCTCCATTATGAAGAGAACACTCCTCTCCATTGGGTAGAGAACACTCCTCTCCATTGGGTAGAGAACACTCCTCTCCATTGGGTAGAGAACACTCCTCTCCATTGGGTACAGAACACTCCTCTCCATTGGGTACAAAACACTCCTCTCCATTGGGTACAAAACACTCCTCTCCATTGGGTATAGAACACTCCTCTCCATTGGGTACAAAACACTCCTCTCCATTGGGTATAGAACACTCCTCTCCATTGGGTACAAAACACTCCTCTCCATTGGGTATAGAACACTCCTCTCCATTGGGTAGAGAACATTCCTCTCCATTGGGTATAGAACACTCCTCTCCATTGGGTACAAAACACTCCTCTCCATTGGGTACAGAACACTCCTCTCCATTGGGTACAGAACACTCCTCTCCATTGGGTACAAAACACTCCTCTCCATTGGGTACAGAACACTCCTCTCCATTGGGTACAAAACACTCCTCTCCATTGGGTATAGAACACTCCTCTCCATTGGGTACAAAACACTCCTCTCCATTGGGTATAGAACACTCCTCTCCATTGGGTAGAGAACATTCCTCTCCATTGGGTATAGAACACTCCTCTCCATTGGGTACAAAACACTCCTCTCCATTATGAAGAGAACACTCCTCTCCATTGGGTATAGAACACTCCTCTCCATTGGGTACAAAACACTCCTCTCCATTGGGTATAGAACACTCCTCTCCATTGGGTACAAAACACTCCTCTCCATTGGGTATAGAACACTCCTCTCCATTGGGTAGAGAACATTCCTCTCCATTGGGTATAGAACACTCCTCTCCATTGGGTACAAAACACTCCTCTTCATTGGGTACAGAACACTCCTCTCCATTGGGTACAGAACACTCCTCTCCATTGGGTACAAAACACTCCTCTCCATTGGGTACAAAACACTCCTCTCCATTGGGTAGAGAACACTCCTCTCCATTGGGTACAGAACACTACTCTCCATTGAGTACAGAACACTCCTCTTCATTGGGTATAGAACGCTCCTCTCCATTGGGTATAGAATGCTCCTCTCCATTGGGTATAGAATGCTCCTCTCCATTGGGTACAAAACACTCCTCTCCATTGGGTATAGAACACTCCACTCCATTGGGTACAGAACACTCCTCTCCATTGGGTACAAAACACTCCTCTCCATTGGATACAGAACACTCCTCTCCATTGGGTACAAAACACTCATCTCCATTGGGTACAAAACACTCATCTCCATTGGATACAGAACACTCCTCTCCATTGGGTACAAAACACTCATCTCCATTGGGTATAGAACACTCCTCTCCATTGGGTACAGAACACTCCTCTCCATTGGGTACAAAACACTCCTCTCCATTGGGTACAGAACACTCCTCTCCATTGGGAAGAGACGTGACGTGAAACGCGTTAGCCACCCTTCCCTGCATGCACACCATCTGCATTTGTTGTTTTGGATTTATGGATTTATTTTGAATTTGGATTTTTTACCTGAAATTTTGGAATAAATAACTGTCTATACAGAGTGCGGCAGTCCAGGGTTTCTTTTTCTCCCACACTCCTCTCCATTGGGAAGAGAACACTCCTCTCCATTGGGAAGAGAACACTCCTCTCCATTGGGTAGAGAACGCTCCTCTCCATTGGGTACAGAACACTCCTCTCCATTGGGTACAGAACACTCCTCTTCATTGGGTATAGAACGCTCCTCTCCATTGGGTACAGAACACTCCTCTTCATTGGGTATAGAACGCTCCTCTCCATTGGGTATAGAACGCTCCTCTCCATTGGGTATAGAATGCTCCTCTCCATTGGGTACAAAACACTCCTCTCCATTGGGTATAGAATTAGAACGCTCCTCTCCATTGGGTACAAAACACTCCTCTCCATTGGGTATAGAACGCTCCTCTCCATTGGGTATAGAACGCTCCTCTTCCAGGTGTCAGGGTGTGGTTGGAGGGGTGTCTGTACCAGGTCTAGGGGTGTGTCTTCCAGGTGTCAGGGTGTGGTTGGAGGGGTGTCTGTACCAGGTCTAGGGGTGTGTCTTCCAGGTGTCAGGGTGTGGTTTGAGGGTTGTCTGTACCAGGTCTAGGGGTGTGTCTTCCTGGTGTCAGGGTGTGGTTTGAGGGGTGTCTGTACCAGGTCTAGGGGTGTGTCTTCCAGGTGTCAGGGTGTGGTTTGAGGGGTGTCTGTACCAGGTCTAGGGGTGTGTCTTCCAGGTGTCAGGGTGTGGTTTGAGGGGTGTCTGTACCAGGTCTAGGGGTGTGTCTTCCAGGTGTCAGGGTGTGGTTTGAGGGGTGTCTGTACCAGGTCTAGGGGTGTGTCTTCCAGGTGTCAGGGTGTGGTTTGAGGGGTGTCTGTACCAGGTCTAGGGGTGTGTCTTCCAGGTGTCAGGGTGTGGTTGGAGGGGTGTCTGTACCAGGTCTAGGGGTGTGTCTTCCAGGTGTTAGTGTGTGGTTTGAGGGGTGTCTCCCTCTGGTCTGGGGGTGTGTCTTCCAGGTGTCAGGGTGTGGTTGGAGGGGTGTCTGTCCCAGGTCTGCGGGCTCTTCCAGGTGTCAGGGTGTGGTTGGAGGGGTCTCTGTCCTGGGTCTAGGGGTGTGTCTTCCAGGTGTCAGGGTGTGGTTGGAGGGGTCTCTGTCCCGGGTCTAGGGGTGTGTCTTCCAGGTGTCAGGGTGTGGTTGGAGGGGTCTCTGTCCCGGGTCTAGGGGTGTGTCTTCCAGGTGTCAGGGTGTGGTTGGAGGGGTCCTCTGTCCCGGGTCTAGGGGTGTGTCTTCCAGGTGTCAGGGTGTGGTTGGAGGGGTGTCACCCTCAGGTCTGGAGGTGTGTCTTCTGTCTGTCAGGGTGTGGTTAGAGGGGTGCCTGTCTCAGGTCTGGGGGTGTGTCTTCATGGTGTCAGGGTGTGGTTGGAGGGGTGTCTGTCCCAGGTCTGGGGGTGTGTCTTCCAAGTGTCAGGGTGTGGCAGCTTCAGCTCGTTGTTCTCCTTACTGGAGGGGACGATGTAGCTGAGTAGTGGCAGTGGAAGGATCTCCCTGCTTCTGTATGGCATTGTAAGTCAGTATTGGGGAGAAGATCAGCTGCATCCTCGGCTTCTCTAGTACCGGCTTGTATGGGATGTCTTCCTGTCTGTGACATCGTCTGTCTCCTCCTCCTGGAGGTTCCGTTAGGAGAGTGTTACATAGTTACATAGTAGGTGAGGATGAAAAAAGACACAAGTCCATCCTCTGTGTGTGATGAGATGTCAGTGTTACATTGTATCTCCCTGTATGTTGGGGTCGTTCAGGTGATTAATAGTTTCTTGAAACCATCAATGCCCCCCGCTGAGACCACCGCCTGTGGAAGGGAATTCCACATCCTCACCGCTCTTAAAGTAAAGAACCCTCTACATAGTTTAAGGTTAAACCTCTTTTCTTCTAATTATAGTGAAGAATGGCCGCGTGTCTTATTAAACTCCCTTCCGGGGAAAAGTTTTATCATCAGCTTAGATGATCAGGATGTAGATAATGCCCTTCATGATGATGTACAGTATGTGACGGAACCGCCTGGCTTCCTTCCGCCAACCAGCGCCTCCTGCCCTCCAAACCGTTCCGAGCGACCGAGAGCTCATACCAGCCCTTCCCCCAATCATCCTACACAGACAAGATGTGAGGTAAAATCCAAAGGAATGACTCTTTATTGAGACTCAGACACATATTTTATACCCCACAGGAGGAAATCCCCCTCCTGATCAACCCAACAATACAAACTCTACACAGGAATGTAATTAACAATGATCTTAATATAACGGTAAGTTATCCAACAAACACATAACATTCCACAGTAATTTGGTAACAAGATAAAGTGGTTCCCCGAAACATCACACAAGGGTTATATAAGGAGGAGCCGACACCCGGCCAATCCCATCACAGACGATCCACCAGACAGAAACAATCGGTGACTGAGAATTCACACCTCATAGACAATGATTGTCCTGATCAGAAATCCCCGACTTTCCGACAACCGAATTCAAGAAGACCCAGAGCTGTCCAAATCTCACTAATCAGCTTTCCTTTCACATACAGTGCCTGGAAAAAGTATTCACACCCCTTGACATTCCCCACATTTTCCCATGTTACACCCAAAAACGTAAATGTATTTTATTGGGATTTTATGTGATGGACCAACACAAAGTGTCACATAATTGTGAAGTGGAAGGAAAATGATACAAATAAATATGTGAAAAGTGTGGGGGGGGGGGCATTTGTATGGTGCCCCCCGGCGTCAATACTTTGTAGAACCCCCTTTTTCTACAAGTCTTTTTGGGGGTGTCTCTACCAGCTTTGCACATCTAGAGAGGGACATTTCTGCCCATTCTTCTTTGTAAAATATCTCAAGCTCTGTCAGATTGGATGGAGAGCGTCTGTGATCAGCAATTTTCAAGTCTTGCCACAGATTCTCAATGGGATTTCGGTCTGGACTGTGACTGGGCCATTCTAACACATGAATATGCTTTGATCTAAACCATTCCATTGTAGCTCTGGCTGTACTTTAGGGTCGTTGTCCTGCTGGGAGGTGAACCCCCCCCCCCCCAGTCTCAAGTCTTTTGCACTCTAACAGGTTTTCTTCTAAGATTGTCCTGTATTTGTCTCCATCCATCTTCCCATCAACTCTGACCAGCTTCCCTGTCCCTGCTGAAGAAAAACATCCCCACCACATGATGCTGCCACCACCATGTTTCAAAGTGGGGATGGTGTGTTCAGGTGATGTGCAGTGTTAGTTTTCCCCCACACATTTTGCTTTTAGGCCAAAAAGTTGAATGTTGGTGTCATGTGACCAGAGCACCTTCTTCCACATGTTTGCCATGTCCCCCACATGATTGCTGTGTCCCCCACATGTTTGCTGTGTCCCCCACATGTTTGCTGTGTCCCCCACATGTGCGCTGTGTCCCCCACATGATTGCTGTGTCCCCCACATGTTTGCTGTGTCCCCCACATGGTTGCTGTGTCCCCCACATGTTTGCTGTGTCCCCCACATGTGCGCTGTGTCCCCCACATGATTGCTGTGTCCCCCACATGTTTGCTGTGTCCCCCGCATGTTTGCTGTGTCCCCCACATGGTTGCTGTGTCCCCCACATGGTTGCTGTGTCCCCCACATGTTTGCTGTGTCCCCCACATGGTTGCTGTGTCCCCCACATGTTTGCTGTGTCCCCCACATGATTGCTGTGTCCCCCACATGGCTTCTCACAAACTGCAAACAGGACTTCTTATGACTTTCTTTCCCCAATGTCTTTCTTCTTGTCACTCTTCCATAAAGGGCAGATTTGTGGAGAAGCACGACTAATAGTTGTCCTGTGGACAGATTCTCCCCCCTGAGCTGTGGATCTCTGCAGCTCCTCCAGAGTTACCATGGACCTCTTGGCTGCTTCTCTGATGAATGCTCTCCTTGCCCGGCCCGGTCAGTTTAGGTGGACGGCCATGTCTTGGTAGGTTTGCAGTTGTGCCATACTCTTTCCATTTTCCGATGATGGATTGAACAGAGCTCTGTGAGATGATCAAAGCTTGGGAGATTGTTTTATAACCTAACCCTGCTTTATACTTCTCCACAACTTTATCCCTGACCTGTCTGGTGTGTTCCTTGGCCTTCATGATGCTGTTTGTTCACAAAGGTTCTCTAACAAACCTCTGAGGGCTTCACAGAACAGCTGTATTTATACTGAGATTAAATGACACACAGGTGGACTCTATTTACTAATTAGGTGACTTCTGAAGGCAATTGGTTCCCCTAGATTTCAGTTATCAGAGTAAAGGGGGCTGAATATAAATGCCCCCCCCCCCCCCACACTTTTCACATATTTATTTCTATCATTTTCCTTCCACTTCACAATTATGTGACACTTTGTGTTGGTCTATCACATAAAATCCCAATAAAATACATTTACGTTTTTGGTTGTAACATGACAAAATGTGGGAAATTTCAAGGGGTATGAATACTTTTTCCAGGCACGGTACATCTGTCCACTGAGAGTCAGGTTGGTAGAGACCATCATGGCCTCCTTGATTGTTAGATGTAATAATGTCCTTTTGCATTATATAACAAAACCGTAGTCAGTGGGTGGGCCCCATAGTCGGTGGGTGGGCCCCATAGTCAGTGGGTGGATCCCATAGTCAGTGGGTGGGCCCCATAGTCGGTGGGTGGATCCCATAGTCGTTGGGTGGGCCCCATAGTCGGTGGGTGGGCCCCATAGTCGGTGGGTGGGCCCAATAGTCAGTGGGTGGGCCCCATAGTCAGTGGGTGGGCCCCATAGTCGGTGGGTGGATCCCATAGTCGGTGGGTGGATCCCATAGTCGGTGGGTGGGCCCCATAGTCGGTGGGTGGACCCCATAGTCGGTGGGTGGACCCCATAGTCGGTGGGTGGGCCCCATAGTCGGTGGGTGGGCCCCATAGTCGGTGGGTGGGCCCAATAGTCGGTGGGTGGACCCCATAGTCGGTGGGTGGCCCCATAGTCGTGGGTGGATCCCATAGTCAGTGGGTGGGCCCCATAGTCGGTGGGTGGATCCCATAGTCAGTGGGTGGGCCCCATAGTCGGTGGGTGGGCCCCATAGTCGGTGGGTGGGCCCAATAGTCAGTGGGTGGGCCCCATAGTCGGTGGGTGGGCCCCATAGTCGGTGGGTGGATCCCATAGTCGGTGGGTGGATCCCATAGTCGGTGGGTGGGCCCCATAGTCGGTGGGTGGATCCCATAGTCGGTGGGTGGGCCCCATATTCGGTGGATGGATCCCATAGTCGTTGGGTGGGCCCCATAGTCGGTGGGTGGGCTCAATAGTCAGTGGGTGGGCCCATAGTCGGTGGGTGGGCCCCATAGTCGGTGGGTGGATCCCATAGTCGGTGGGTGGATCCCAATTAAAAAAAAAGAAAATTAGGTGTGATTCGGGAACCAGTGCGATTCCTGTGCGGGTTCCCATGTGGCATCGGACTCTCACTGCTCTCCGCGAACCCCTGCGGGTGTCTAAAGAAAGCCAATGACACCCCCAAATCGGTTCGCAGAACGCACTGCAAACTGTGGAATCGGATCGCAAAGGGTGTGAACACCACAATGCGATCCGATTCCAGTGCGGACCAAAAAAAAGGCTCCGGCACCAAAAGGTATCGCTGCGATCGCCGGGAGCGGGAGAATTTATTTTCGGGTCGTTCTTTGGCGGGAAGTCGCGGTAATAGTGAGACACTTACATTTAAAAAAATAAAAATAATAATCAGATTTGCTTTGATAATAAAAACAAAAAGAATCCGGAGATATTTGTTACCATTTATCACCGAAAACTGTCCTGAGGAAAATAATCGGCTGTTGTGATATTATGGAGAGATTTACTGACACGTGACAAGAGGGTGATGGTGGTAATAATAGTATTGATGATTATAGTATTAGTAATATTAGTATTGGTAATAATAAACTGTACTGTAATTGTGCTGTCCCCCCTATACATTGTAAAGAGCTGCGCAAACTGTTGGCGCCAAATAAATTGTGAATAATAATAATAATAGTATTGATAATGATGGTAATAATAGTATTGATGATGATGGTAATAATAGTATTGATAATTATAGTATTGGTAATGATGATGGTAATAATAGTATTGATGATGATGGTAATAATAATATTGATAATTATAGTATTGGTAATGATGATGGTAATAATAGTATTGGTAATAATAGTATTGATAATAATAATATCGATAATTATAGTATTGGTAATATTAGTACCCCCCCCCTATAGACCTCCATAGAGAAGTACACGTGGATCTGTACAGGGAGGTGAAGGGTTAAGCTTGTCATGTAAATCACGCCCCGCCCCTAAGTGTGTGAGCCATGTGCTCCCCGGGCCCCGCCCCTTATTGCATCATCGCTCTCTCTGCGCCTTGTTAGGAGGAATTGTGATGAGTCATCCCTCGGAGGGGCGGGGACTACCCGCTCGCTCCCTCCCTCTTTCCGTAGCTGGAGACGCGGTGAATGGGGGTGGGCGGGGAAGTAAGGGACGGTGCTGAGTAGGCTCCCCGGCTCCGCCCTCCCTGTGCGGTGATTGGTTGTAGAGTGTGTGTGTGTGTGAATGGTCCGGCCCCCCCCGGTCCCCAGCCCCGCCCTCAGACATATATAAGGGATCGCAGAGCGCCGGTTCCTGTCATTCTCCCGCCGCTCTCTGTCAGTACGGAGTGTGTAGGCCCCGGTGACACGTGTATCGGAGAAGATGAAGGAGTGTAACGGATCCGGTGAGCCCCCTGTCCCCCCCGGTGTGGTCCGGTCCTCCCCCGGTGACTCTCCCCGGGCCTCATGCTGTTCCCGGACCCGCTCTGTCCTCCGGCAGAACTCTCTGGTATTGCTGACCATAGCAGGCGTTGTCCTAGGGGCGGCGGTGGGAATGGGGCTCCGTCCTCTGAACATGTCTCCTGTACAGATCGCCCATTTCTCCTTCCCTGGAGAACTTCTCATCCGTCTCCTGAAGATGATCATACTCCCCCTAGTGGTGTGTTCTCTGGTCTCCGGAGCCGCCTCTCTACAGCCCTCTGCCTTGGGGCGCCTCGGAGGATGGGCGCTCCTCTTCTTCCTTGTTACCACCCTCCTGGCCTCCGCCCTGGGGGTCAGCCTGGCCCTCCTCATCCGACGGGAGAGGGCGCCGGAGAGGGACTCAGCAAGGGGGAGGAGGTGGAGGCCAAAGAGGTGGTGGACTCCTTCCTGACCTCATCAGGTAGGTGACCCGGGGGTAATACTGGGGGGGGGAGTCTTTCATGGCCCTCATCAGGTAGGTGACCCGGGGGGGAATCTTTCCTGGACCTCATCAGGTAGGTGACCCGGGGGTAATACTGGGGGGAATCTTTCCTGGACCTCATCAGGTAGGTGACCCGGGGGGGGGGGGGGGGGTGAACTCCCCATGTTGGGGTATTTGTATGGCCCGGGGGGTAATAAACCTGTGTGGCCTATGTCTCCTCCCAGGAAGTCTGTGAAGGACTGAGGCTGTAGATGCCATATGTTAATGGGACTGTGGTTTGGTGGCGGGGGGGGGTCGTTCTTGGCGGCAGCCGGAGGAGGGGGGGTTGGTCTTGTGGGGCGGAGGTGGGGTCGGTCTTGGTGGCAGCTGGCGGAGGGGGGGGGCGGCGCCGGGGGTCGGTTTTGGTGGCCGGGGGTCGGTCTTGGCGGCGGAGGGGGGGGGGGTTGGTCTTGGCGGAGGGGGGGTTGGTCTTGGCGGCAGCCGGCGGTGGCCATCGGTCTTGGTGGCTGGGGGCGGAGGTGGGGTCGGTCTTGGTGGCAGCCGGCGGAGGGGGGGTCGGTCTTGGCGGCGGAGTGTGGTCGGTTTTGGTGGCCGGGGGGCGGGGTCTTGGTGGCCGGCGGAGGGGGGGGTTGGTCTTGGCGGCGGAGGGGGGGGGTTGGTCTTGGCGGCGGAGGGGGGGTTGGTCTTGGCGGCAGCCGGCGGTGGCCATCGGTCTTGGTGGCCGGGGGCGGAGGTGGGGTCGGTCTTGGTGGCAGCCGGCGGAGGGGGGGGTCGGTCTTGGCGGCGGAGTGTGGTCGGTTTTGGTGGCCGGGGGGCGGGGTCTTGGTGGCCGGCGGAGGGGGGGGTTGGTCTTGGCGGCGGAGGGGGGGTTGGTCTTGGCGGCAGCCGGCGGTGGCCATCGGTCTTGGTGGCCGGGGGCGGAGGTGGGGTCGGTCTTGGTGGCAGCCGGCGGAGGGGGGGGTCGGTCTTGGCGGCGGAGTGTGGTCGGTTTTGGGGGGCGGGGTCTTGGTGGCCGGCGGAGGGGGGGGGGGTTGGTCTTGGCGGCGGAGGGGGGGTTGGTCTTGGCGGCAGCCGGCGGTGGCCATCGGTCTTGGTGGCCGGGGGCGGAGGTGGGGTCGGTCTTGGTGGCAGCCGGCGGAGGGGGGGGTCGGTCTTGGCGGCGGAGTGTGGTCGGTTTTGGGGGGCGGGGTCTTGGTGGCCGGCGGAGGGGGGGGGGGTTGGTCTTGGCGGCGGAGGGGGGGTTGGTCTTGGCGGCAGCCGGCGGTGGCCATCGGTCTTGGTGGCCGGGGGCGGAGGTGGGGTCGGTCTTGGTGGCAGCCGGCGGAGGGGGGGGGTCGGTTTTGGTGGCCGGGGGGCGGGGTCTTGGTGGCCGGCGGAGGGGGGGGTTGTCTTGGCGGCGGAGGGGGGGTTGGTCTTGGCGGCAGCCGGCGGTGGCCATCGGTCTTGGTGGCCGGGGGCGGAGGTGGGGTCGGTCTTGGTGGCAGCCGGCGGAGGGGGGGGTCGGTCTTGGCGGCGGAGTGTGGTCGGTTTTGGTGGCTGGGGGGTGGGGTCTTGGTGGCCGGCGGAGGGGGGGGTCGGTCTTGGCGGTGGAGGGGGGTCGGTCTTGGCGGCAGCCGGCGGTGGCCATCGGTCTTGGTGGCCGGCGGTGGAGGGGGGGGTCGGTCTTGGTGGCCGGGGGTTGGTCTTGGGAGGCGGGAGGGGGGGGGGGTCGGTCTCGGTGGCCGGCGGAGGGGGGGGCGGTCTCGGTGGCAGAGGGGGGGGCGGGTCTTGGCGGTTGGCAGATCTGCAGGATTCTGGGTAAAGTGAGAATCGCGGTTCTCGCCGGGTGACGTCTTTCACATTATACAAAAAATTTGATAATTTTACTTTTTTTTTTTTTCAAAAAATTGCATTTGAAGGATCGCTGGGCAAATTCCATGTGACATAAAATATTACAACCGCCATTTTATTCTCCGGGGTCTCTACTAAATAATATATAATGTTTGGGGGTTCTGAGTAATTTTTTTTTTAGGGAAATGATTTTAATTTGTAAAGAAGTGTCAGGAAAAGGTTTAGTCTTTTGGTTAAACTTCCCTCATCTACAGACAGAAGTTCATTCCTTTCATCTAAGAGAACCAAATGATACAATGTGATTGTTTCTCTTTCTGTGTAACATGAATCGGGGGGGGGGGGGAATGCTGGGTTAAGATGAGGGGGGAGGGGGGGGTTTCATTTATTTAACGTTGTTGGTCAATATGCAGTCTGTCCTCGGTACAGGTTGAGGGATGAGTTGGTGTGTATGTTCACAATATAGGTAGTCGGTATGCCGGGGTAGGTAGTCGGTATGCCGGGGTAGGTGGTTGGTATGGGGGGGTAGGTAGTCGGTATGGAGGGTAGGTAGTCGGAATGCCGGGGTAGGTAGTCGGTATGGAGGGTAGGTAGTCGGAATGCCGGGGTAGGTAGTCGGTATGGGGGGGGGGTAGGTAGTCGGTATGGGGGGGGGGGTAGGTAGTCGGTATGCCGGGGTAGGTAGTCGGTATGCCGGGGTAGGTAGTCGGAATGCCGGGGTAGGTAGTCGGTATGGGGGGGGGGTAGGTAGTCGGTATGGGGGGGTAGGTAGTCGGTATGCCGGGGTAGGTAGTCGGAATGCCGGGGTAGGTAGACGGTATGCCGGGGTAGGTAGACGGTATGCCGGGGTAGGTAGGTAGTCGGTATGGGGGGGGTAGGTAGTCGGTATGGGGGGGGGGGTAGGTAGTCGGTATGGGGGGGGGGTAGGTAGTCGGTATGGGGGGGTAGGTAGTCGGTATGGGGGGGGGTAGGTAGTCGGAATGCCGGGGTAGGTAGACGGTATGCCGGGGTAGGTAGTCGGAATGCCGGGGTAGGTAGGTGGTATGGGGGGGTAGGTAGTCGGAATGCCGGGGTAGGTAGGTAGTCGGTATGGGGGGGGTAGGTAGTCGGAATGCCGGGGTAGGTAGACGGTATGCCTAGGTAGGTATTCGGTATGGGGGGTAGGTAGTCGGAATGCCGGGGTAGGTAGGTGGTATGGGGGGGTAGGTAGTCGGAATGCCGGGGTAGGTAGGTAGTCGGAATGCCGGCACTCTCTCGGTGTTTCCTCTTCCGGTTCCCGGCTGATGCAATGTTGTGAGTTGGTTGAGTGATGAGAAGACACGTGGAAGGTCGCCCCTCCCCCGGTGATGTGCGTCACGGAGGACGTGGGATCCTCCTGTAATGTACACACAGAATAGAAGACGTGTTATAGTGTGACGTCTATAGGGGAGGAGGGGGTGTCACGATGTTTCTAAATATAGTGTGATGGGAGGGGGGGACTATATATAATGTGCCCCTTTACTGTAGGGATTGGGGGGGGTCACAGAGCTCAGCATCACCTGTATTATTATGGCCCCTCCCCCCCCACACACATTGTATCCTCTGATGGGGATTTTGTAGCGATTTGTGTTTCCGGTCTCTGGTGATGTCACGGCTAGTTAACCCCTTCATACCCGCTGCATAACATGGGCGGGGGGGGGGGGGCTGTATAGTCAGTCATTGAGGATGATCACACGTTGGTCGCGTCGGGTGAGCGCTGTCATCACACGGTGTCACCACACAGCAGACATTCCATCCACAAGAATAGAACCTGAGGGACGGGGGGGGGGGGGTGGCTGAACCTGGGGGACGGGGTGGCTGAACCTGAGGGGCGGGGGGGGGGGTGGCTGAACCTGAGGGGCGGGGGGGGGGGTGGGCTGAACCTGAGGGGCGGGGGGGGGGGTGGCTGAACCTGAGGGGCGGGGGGGGGGGTGGCTGAACCTGAGGGGCGGGGGGGGGGGCTGAACCTGAGGGACGGGGGGGGTGGCTGAACCTGAGGGGCGGGGGGGGGGTGGCTGAACCTGAGGGGCGGGGGGGGGGGGTGGCTGAACCTGAGGGGCGGGGGGGGGGGTGGCTGAACCTGAGGGGCGGGGGGGGGGGTGGCTGAAGCTGAGGGACGGGGGGGGGTGGCTGAAGCTGAGGGACGGGGGGGGGTGGCTGAAGCTGAGGGACGGGGGGGGGGTGGCTGAAGCTGAGGGACGGGGGGGGGGTGGCTGAAGCTGAGGGACGGGGGGGGGTGGCTGAAGCTGAGGGACGGGGGGGGTGGCTGAAGCTGAGGGACGGGGGGGGGTGGCTGAACCTGGGGGACGGGGTGGCTGAACCTGAGGGACGGGGGGGGGTGGCTGAACCTGAGGGACGGGGGGGGGGTGGCTGAACCTGAGGGACGGGGGGGGTGGCTGAAGCTGAGGGACGGGGGGGGGTGGCTGAACCTGGGGGACGGGGTGGCTGAAGCTGAGGGGCGGGGGGGGGGGTGGCTGAAGCTGAGGGGGGGGGGGGGTGGCTGAAGCTGAGGGGGGGGGGGGGTGGCTGAAGCTGAGGGGGGGGGGTGGCTGAACCTGAGGGGCGGGGGGGGGGGCTGAACCTGAGGGGCGGGGGGGGGGGTGGCTGAACCTGAGGGGCGGGGGGGGGGGTGGCTGAACCTGAGGGACGGGGGGGTGGCTGAACCTGAGGGACGGGGGGGGGGTTGCTGAACCTGAGGGACGGGGGGGTGGCTGAACCTGAGGGACGGGGGGGGATGGCTGAACCTGAGGGACGGGGGGGGGGGGATGGCTGAACCTGAGGGACGGGGGGGGGGGGGTGGCTGAACCTGAGGGACGGGGGGGGGGTGGCTGAACCTGAGGGACGGGGGGGGGGTGGCTGAACCTGAGGGACGGGGGGGGGGTGGCTGAACCTGAGGGACGGGGGGGGGGTGGCTGAACCTGAGGGACGGGGGGGGGTGGCTGAACCTGGGGGACGGGGTGGCTGAAGCTGAGGGGCGGGGGGGGGGGGTGGCTGAACCTGAGGGACGGGGGGGGTGGCTGAACCTGAGGGACGGGGGGGGGGTGGCTGAACCTGAGGGACGGGGGGGGGGGGGGCTGAACCTGAGGGACGGGGGTGTGGCTGAACCTGAGGGACGGGGGGGAGGGTGGCTGAACCTGAGGGACGGGGGTGTGGCTGAACCTGAGGGACGGGGGGGGAGGGTGGCTGAACCTGAGGGACGGGGGGGAGGGTGGCTGAACCTGAGGGACGGGGGGAGGGTGGCTGAACCTGAGGGACGGGGGGGGGGTGGTGGAGACAATGTTGTGCAGACGCATTCCTCCTCCACATCAGACTCGGTGTTACACCCGGCACAGGAATGACATCGGACCGGCAGACGTAGATGATGATGATGTCATTGTGTTTCTATCTTCTTGTTTAGTGATTTTGTGATCATGTGACTGATCTTCCTCCCCCCACAGGAACATCTTCCCCTCCAATCTGGTGTCGGCGTGTTTCCAGTCGGTGAGTTCACATTGCGGCATAAATACACAGAACCTGTACCGGGGGGTCATTGTATTATACCCGCCATTTATCGGATGCTGTGATCTGGCTGTGTGCGGGTCTGGCGGCAGTGTGGTGCAGGTCTGGCGGTGGTGCGGGTCTGGCCGGGGGGTGCAGGTGTGGTGCGGGTCTGAGTGGGGGGGGGGGCGGTGTCGTCTGTGACACGGGTCTGGCGGCGGTGTGGTGCGGGTCTGAGTGGGGGGGGTCTGTGGCACGGGTCTGGCGGCGGTGTGGGGGGGGTCTGTGGCACGGGTCTGGCGGCGGTGTGGGGGGGGGTCTGGCGGTGTGGTGCAGGTCTGAGTGGGGGGGTCTGTGGCACGGGTCTGGCGGCGGTGTGGTGCGGGTCTGAGTAGGAGGGGGGGGGGGGATCTGTGGCGCGGTGCGGGTCTGAGTGGGGAGGGTCTGTGGCACGGGTCTGGCGGCGGTGTGGTGCGGGTCTGAGTGGGGGGGGTCTGTAGCACGGGTCTGGTGGCGGTGTGGTGCGGGTCTGAGTGGGGGGGGGGGGTGTCTGTGGCACGGGTCTGGCGGCGGTGTGGTGCGGGTCTGAGTGGGGGGGGGGGTCTGTAGCACGGGTCTGGCGGTGGTGTGGTGCGGGTCTGAGTGGGGGGGGGTCTGTGGCACGGGTCTGGCGGCGGTGTGGTGCGGGTCTGAGTAGGGGGGGGGGGGGGTCTGTGGCACGGGTCTGGCGGCGGTGTGGTGCGGGTCTGAGTAGGGGGGGGTCTGTGGCACGGGTCTGGCGGCGGTGTGGTGCGGGTCTGAGTGGGGGGGAGGGTCTGTGGCACGGGTCTGGCGGCGGTGCGGGTCTGAGTGGGGGGTGTCTGTGGCACGGGGTCTGGCGGCGGTGTGGCGCGGGTCTGAGTGGGGGGGGGTGTCTGTGGCACGGGTCTGGCGGCGGTGTGGTGCGGGTCTGAGTGGGGAGGGTCTGTGGCACGGGTCTGGCGGCGGTGTGGTGCGGGTCTGAGTGGGGGGGGAGGGTCTGTGGCACGGGTCTGGCGGCGGTGTGGTGCGGGTCTGAGTGGGGGGGGGAGGGTCTGTGGCACGGGTCTGGCGGCGGTGTGGTGCGGGTCTGAGTGGGGGGAGGGTCTGTGGCACGGGTCTGGTGGCGGTGTGGTGCGGGTCTGAGTGGGGGGGGAGGGTTTGTGGCACGGGTCTGGTGGCGGTGTGGTGCGGGTCTGAGTGGGGGGGGTGTCTGTGGCACGGGTCTGGTGGCGGTGTGGTGCGGGTCTGAGTGGGGGGGGGAGGGTCTGTGGCACGGGTCTGGTGGCGGTGTGGTGCGGGTCTGAGTGGGGGGGGTGTCTGTGGTGCGGGTCTGTGGCACGGGTCTGGTGGCGGTGTGGTGCGGGTCTGAGTGGGGGGGGAGGGTCTGTGGCACGGGTCTGGCGGCGGTGTGGTGCGGGTCTGAGTGGGGGGGGAGGGTCTGTGGCACGGGTCTGGTGGCGGTGTGGTGCGGGTCTGAGTGGGGGGGGTGTCTGTGGTGCGGGTCTGTGGCACGGGTCTGGTGGCGGTGTGGTGCGGGTCTGAGTGGGGGGGGTGTCTGTGGTGCGGGTCTGTGGCACGGGTCTGGTGGCGGTGTGGTGCGGGTCTGAGTGGGGGGGGGAGGGTCTGTGGCACGGGTCTGGTGGCGGTGTGGTGCGGGTCTGAGTGGGGGGGGTGTCTGTGGTGCGGGTCTGTGGCACGGGTCTGGTGGCGGTGTGGTGCGGGTCTGAGTGGGGGGGGAGGGTCTGTGGCATGGGTCTGGCGGCGGTGTGGTGCGGGTCTGAGTGGGGGGGGAGGGTCTGTGGCACGGGTCTGGTGGCGGTGTGGTGCGGGTCTGAGTGGGGGGGGGGGGAGGGTCTGTGGCACGGGTCTGGTGGCGGTGTGGTGCGGGTCTGAGTGGGGGGGGAGGGTCTGTGGCATGGGTCTGGCGGCGGTGTGGTGCGGGTCTGAGTGGGGGGGGAGGGTCTGTGGCACGGGTCTGGTGGCGGTGTGGTGCGGGTCTGAGTGGGGGGGGGGGGAGGGTCTGTGGCACGGGTCTGGCGGCGGTGCAGGTCTGAGTGGGGGGTGTCTGTGGCACGGGGTCTGGCGGCGGTGATAATGGAATGGTTTTCTCTTGCAGTACGCCACATTCTATAGATTGGAACCCGTGAATATAAACACTACAAATGTATCGGATGTGACTGATGTGTCCACTCTGACCGACCTGAGGGCCATCAAGGTGAGTTCTGCCCTTTCCCAGCCCCGCCCCATTTCTCTATATTCCCCACCCACTGCCTGTTCTGTCTCCCCCGAGTCACTATATTTGGGGATAGGCAACCTTGGCACACCATCTGTGGTGAAACTACAAATCCCATCATACCTCTGACTCGTCCCTTTGGCTTTCAGTCTTGTAGTGCCTCATGGGACTTGTAGTTCTGAGGTTGCCTTCCCATGCTCTTTCCTCACCCAGTTCTCATGCCCTGCGTCTCTCACCGAATGTCTCTGTAAATGTCACCTTGTGGCCCTTCTCTGCCTCACCCATGTCTCTACTTTCCCCTGGGACCCTGTTTCTGACCCCTCTGATGGCCTTTCTGTTCGGCATGCTATCTTGAACCTGTGTTGTCCTCCAGGTTCCTTATGGGAAGGGATGAACATGTTGGGATTGGTGGTCTCTGTTCGGCATGCTATGTTGCCCCTGGTCCCCTCACCCCTGTGTTGTCCTCCAGGTTCCTTATGGGAAGGGATGAACATGTTGGGATTGGTGGTCTCTGTTCGGCATGCTATGTTGCCCCTGGTCCCCTCACCCCTGTGTTGTCCTCCAGGTTCCTTATGGGAAGGGATGAACATGTTGGGATTGGTGGTCTCTGTTCGGCATGCTATGTTGCCCCTGGTCCGCTCACCCTGTGTTGTCCTCCAGGTTCCTTATGGGAAGGGATGAACATGTTGGGATTGGTGGTCTCTGTTCGGCATGCTATGTTGCCCCTGGTCCGCTCACCCTGTGTTGTCCTCCAGGTTCCTTATGGGAAGGAGGTGGAAGGGATGAACATTTTGGGTCTGGTGGTCTTCGCCATCGTCTTTGGAGTGGCTCTCAGGAAGTTGGGAGCTGAGGGAGAAATCCTCATCAAGTTCTTCAACTCCTTCAATGAGGCCACCATGGTGCTGGTGGCGTGGATCATGTGGTGAGTATCCTGGACGGTGGCTGTCTGTATCTTCTGTGTAACCAATGAACTCCTTTCAGAGATCTGATTTGTCCTCCTCAGGTACGCCCCGGTGGGTATCATGTTCCTGGTGGCCGGGAAGATCGTGGAGATGGAAAATGTTGTCTTACTTTTCACCAGCCTGGGGAAGTACATCTGCTGCTGCATTGTGGGCCACGCCATCCACGGGCTCATCGTCCTGCCGCTCATATACTTCGCCGTTACCAGGAAGAACCCGTACCGCTTCCTGTGGGGCATCGTGAGCGCTCTGGCCACGGCGTTCGGCACTTCCTCCAGGTAAGAGGACCTTTGGCCATAATGAGCTAGGAAATACTAATGGGCGGGACGAAGATTTATCAACTCTACGCACCAGTAGCCTTCCATGTCTTCTGCTTGGTCTACGAACCCTTTTACTGTCTTCTGATTGGTCTACATTTTTCTCCCAGCTCTGCCACACTTCCCCTGATGATGAAATGCGTCGAGGAGAAGAACGGAGTGTCCAAGCAGATCAGCAGGTTCATCCTCCCCATTGGCGCCACGGTGAACATGGACGGTGCCGCCTTATTCCAGTGTGTGGCGGCCGTTTTTATCGCTCAGCTCAATAACCGTCCGCTGGACTTCATCTCCATCATCACCATCTTGTAAGTGCCTCACCGTCTCCGTATTCCCAGCCTCTGTGTCCCGGGGACTCCCCAATAATTCTGTATCTTCTCCCCCATGTAGAGTTACAGCCACGGCATCCAGTGTGGGGGCTGCTGGGATCCCAGCCGGAGGGGTGCTGACCCTGGCGATCATCCTGGAGGCGGTGGGACTTCCGACCAACGACATTTCCCTCATCCTGGCTGTGGATTGGTTGGTGTAAGTATCAGTCACTCTCTTCCCGTTTAGTGTGTCACCCGCCATTTGTATTTTCTGAGCCTGTGGTCTACAAAGCTTTTTCCATGTTCTGATTGGTTTAGGAATCTCTTCATGTTTTGATTGGTCTACATGCTCTGCCCCTGATGAGGAAATGCATTTCCTCATCAGGGGAAGTGGAATGCGGTGGGGGGGGGGTGTCCGGTGGGTTGTAGACGTGCCAACCTGTAGAATGTATGAGACGTTTGTCTTGGGATCTGTGATTGGTGCAGCTTCATCACATGACCTTCACTGGAGGTAACTAATCCCAGGGAAGGGTGACCGGTGATGAGGGAAAACTGATTCATTTATGTTTATTCATCCTGAAAAAGAGGAAGTCGGAGAAACTCTTCAGGGGGGGGGGGGGGGGGGTAATTGGTAGAAACTGTCTCCTCCATCCCCAGGTTTCCTTGTGGCCAACTGCAGTATAAAACTCAATCAGTGATGTTTGTTCACCAAAGGAACTAATAAAATGCAGGTCCTTCTGCCAGAAGGATCTCTCTCCTGTCTCTGGCCTCCACTTCATTGGGTGTAGAACCTCCCCGGGAGGTCTTCTGTGTTGGCACAGACCGGCTCTCATAATTATCTCATCAGATATCATGGGATTCTTTGGCCTTGAAGGCCCGGTTCACACTGCGCATGATGTGTATAAATCAATGGTTCCCTATGAGAGTCGTCCTTAACTGGACCGTCTTTGAACATGTTTCCTGCACTACTTCCGTCCAACTTGGGCGCCATTTCAGCCCATTGGTTTGAATGAAAGTCAGATCATCATCTTAACTGATCCAACTTTTGGCATGCGACTTGTGCTTTGAGATTCTAGGGGAACCCCATGCCAAAAGTAAAAAAAAAATACTTTGGGTAACCCCCAAAATCCATACCAGACCCTTTTCCATGCAGGCCAGGAAAGTGGAGGACACAAGCGAGCCCCCCCCATGTGAATAACTAGAGGGTACCCCTACTCATTCACCCAAAAAGTGTAAAAATCGTTACGAGGATCCTTTATTAAATGAAGAATGTCCCCTGTTGTAGCTTCAACATGTCTTCTTTCTCTGGTTCAACTCGCTCCGCTCTTAATGCTGGCTGCTGCTGTCGTGTGTGTGTCTCTCGTGTGTGTGTCTCGTGTGTGTGTGTCGTGTGTGTGTGTGTGTCGTGTGTGTGTGTGTCGTGTGTGTGTGTGTGTGTCGTGTGTGTGTGTGTCGTGTGTGTGTGTGTGTGTGTGTCTCGTGTGTGTCTCGTGTGTGTCTCGTGTGTGTGTGTCTCGTGTGTGTGTGTCTCGTGTGTGTGTGTCTCGTGTGTGTGTGTGTCGTGTGTGTGTGTGTCGTGTGTGTGTGTGTCGTGTGTGTGTGTGTCGTGTGTGTGTGTGCGTGTGTGTGTCGTGTGTGTGTGTGTCGTGTGTGTGTGTGTCGTGTGTGTGTGTGCCGTGTGTGTCTCGTGTGTGTGTCTCGTGTGTGTGTCTCGTGTGTGTGTCTCGTGTGTGTCTCGTGTGTGTGTCTCGTGTGTGTGTGTGTGTGTGTCTCGTGTGTGTGTCTCGTGTGTGTGTCTCGTGTGTGTGTCTCGTGTGTGTGTCTCGTGTGTGTGTGTCGTGTGTGGTGTGTGTGTGTCTCGTGTGTGTGTCTCGTGTGTGTGTCTCGTGTGTGTGTCTCGTGTGTGTGTCTCGTGTGTGTGTCTCGTGTGTGTGTCTCGTGTGTGTGTGTCTCGTGTGTGTGTGTCTCGTGTGTGTGTGTCTCGTGTGTGTGTGTCTCGTGTGTGTGTGTCTCGTGTGTGTGTGTCTCGTGTGTGTGTGTCTCGTGTGTGTGTGTCTCGTGTGTGTGTCTCTGTGTGTCTCTGTGTGTGTGTGTGTCTCGTGTGTGTGTGTGTGTGTCTCTGTGTGTCTCTGTGTGTGTCTCTGTGTGTGTCTCTGTGTGTGTCTCGTGTGTGTCTCTGTGTGTCTCTGTGTGTGTGTGTGTCTCTGTGTGTGTCTCTGTGTGTGTCTCTGTGTGTCTCTGTGTGTCTCGTGTGTGTGTGTCTCGTGTGTGTGTCTCTGTGTGTCTCTGTGTGTCTCGTGTGTGTGTGTCTCGTGTGTGTGTGTGTCTCGTGTGTGTGTGTGTCTCGTGTGTGTGTGTCTCGTGTGTGTGTGTCTCGTGTGTGTGTGTCTCGTGTGTGTGTGTCTCGTGTGTGTGTGTCTCGTGTGTGTGTGTCTCGTGTGTGTGTGTGTGTGTCTCGTGTGTGTGTGTGTGTCTCGTGTGTGTGTGTGTGTCTCGTGTGTGTGTGTGTGTCTCGTGTGTGTGTCTCGTGTGTGTGTGTCTCGTGTGTGTGTCTCGTGTGTGTGTGTGTCTCGTGTGTGTGTGTGTGTGTGTCTCGTGTGTGTGTGTCTCGTGTGTGTGTGTGTCTCGTGTGTGTGTGTGTCTCGTGTGTGTGTGTGTCTCTGTGTGTGTGTCTCTGTGTGTGTGTGTCTCTGTGTGTGTGTGTCTCTGTGTGTGTGTGTGTCTCTGTGTGTGTGTGTGTCTCTGTGTGTGTGTGTGTCTCTGTGTGTGTGTGTCTCTGTGTGTGTGTCTCTGTGTGTGTGTGTCTCTGTGTGTGTGTGTCTCTGTGTGTGTGTGTCTCTGTGTGTGTGTCTCTGTGTGTGTGTGTCTCTGTGTGTGTGTGTCTCTGTGTGTGTGTGTGTCTCTGTGTGTGTGTGTGTCTCGTGTGTGTGTGTGTCTCGTGTGTGTGTGTGTCTGTGTCTCTGTGTGTGTGTGTCTCTGTGTGTCTCTGTGTCTCTGTGTGTGTGTGTGTGTGTTTAGTTAATTGAATTGTCCCCCGCCCCACCAGCAATAAGGAGTTATAGGGAGGTGGAGGCCGCCAACCAGAACTGAGCCTAGAGCAATGCAAACAACTAATGGAACATCACAGAAGGAGCCCCCCCATCACACCAAACATTCACCCCCCCCCCAAAAAAAAATCTCGCCAGTCTCCTGTCACCACAAAGCCCTCCAATAAGTGTCCTCTCACCCATCTGTGGTCCCGGGCAGATTGGGTCTCGTGCCCTCCCAGTAGATTCCTGGTTTGGAGGTCATGTTGGATCTGGTTGGGGGCGGAGCCTGTAGATCGCACACGACCTTCTCCTGTTCTCTATTTGAACTCCTGAAGTTGTTTGTTTGGAAACGTCCGCCGGGTGTGACAAGAACCTCCGATAACCGAGGGGTGAGGGGGCGGCTCCATTAGTCTGTAAACTCTGCAGATAATCCTGAGCGCCGACTTTCTGTTCTATCGCTGAATATAACCTGAAGAGCCAATCACAGATCCTCATATGAAAATATTTATAACAGTTCAGGCTTCTCTGTACTAAAGTATACATCCCCCCCCCCCCCCCATATCTGAGGGGTCCGGGGGGGGGGTCAGAGGTCAACTGAAGTGTGACGGTTGCTTGTTATCCAGCTGGCTGACCTGCAGAGAACACGCCCCAGCTCCAGAGTGCACAACTGGATTGCAGCCCTAGAATGTACCCTGCCCCTGGGATCGGCGGGTGGTACATACAGCTCTCTGTGTCATGAAGATTTGCTGGAATGACCATTTCACCGATTGCAAAAAGTGACCTGGATTCATCGCAAATGACCTTCACCTCCTCGCTGAATGACTTACCATGACTTACATGGAGGATGAGGTCTCGTGCCGCTTCTCTGCGTCTAGTATATGGGGTCTTACCCATAGTGTATGGGGTCCGGAGTCTTGTACATGGCAGATGAGGGTACCATGCCTCTTCCTCTGGGTTGAGTATACAGTGGACAAGGTCCCATGTCCCACCCCCAAGGGTCTTGTACATGGTGGATAGGGTCCTGGGATGTGTACATGGAGCATGAGGTCCCATGATCTTCCCTGGGCCTAGTATATATGGTCCTGTGTTCACCCCAAGGGTCTTGTGGGTGGGGTCCCATGCCTCTTATCTTCGGGTCTACTGAGCAGCAGATGGGGTCCCATGCCTATCCCCCGCCCCTTGTAAATGGTGGATTCAGGTCACTGGCTGGTCGGTTATTTCAGCCATCTTGTATGATGGTTGGGCGGGGTCATGTTGGCGCTCTTGTATGATGGTTTGGCGGGGTCATGTTGGCGCTCTTGTATGATGGTTTGGTGGGGTCATGTTGGCGCTCTTGTATGATGGTTTGGCGGGGTCATGTTGGCGCTCTTGTATGATGGTTTGGCGGGGGTCATGTTGGTGCTCTTGTATGATGGTTTGGCGGGGGTCATGTTGGTGCTCTTGTATGATGGTTTGGCGGGGTCATGTTGGCGCTCTTGTATGATGGTTGGGCGGGGTCATGTTGGCGCTCTTGTATGATGGTTTGGCGGGGGTCATGTTGGTGCTCTTGTATGATGGTTTGGCGGGGTCATGTTGGCGCTCTTGTATGATGGTTTGGCGGGGTCATGTTGGCGCTCTTGTATGATGGTTGGGCGGGGGTCATGTTGGCGCTCTTGTATGATGGTTGGGCGGGGTCATGTTGGCTCTCTTGTATGATGGTTGGGCGGGGGTCATGTTGGCGCTCTTGTATGATGGTTGGGCGGGGTCATGTTGGCTCTCTTGTATGATGGTTGGGCGGGGTCATGTTGGCGCTCTTGTATGATGGTTGGGCGGGGTCATGTTGGCACTCTTGTATGATGGTTGGGCGGTGGTCATGTTGGCGCTCTTGTATGATGGTTGGGCGGTGGTCATGTTGGCGCTTTTGTATGATGGTTGGGCGGGGTCATGTTGGCGCTCTTGTATGATGGTTGGGCGGGGTCATGTTGGCGCTCTTGTATGATGGTTGGGCGGTGGTCATGTTGGCGCTCTTGTATGATGGTTGGGCGGTGGTCATGTTGGCGCTCTTGTATGATGGTTGGGCGGGGTCATGTTGGCGCTCTTGTATGATGGTTGGGCGGGGTCATGTTGGCGCTCTTGTATGATGGTTGGGCGGTGGTCATGTTGGCGCTCTTGTATGATGGTTGGGCGGTGGTCATGTTGGCGCTCTTGTATGATGGTTGGGCGGGGTCATGTTGGCGCTCTTGTATGATGGTTGGGCGGGGTCATGTTGGCACTCTTGTATGATGGTTGGGCGGTGGTCATGTTGGCGCTCTTGTATGATGGTTGGGCGGTGGTCATGTTGGCGCTCTTGTATGATGGTTGGGCGGTGGTCATGTTGGCGCTCTTGTATGATGGTTGGGCGGGGTCATGTTGGCGCTCTTGTATGATGGTTGGGCGGTGGTCATGTTGGCGCTCTTGTATGATGGTTGGGCGGGGGTCATGTTGGCGCTCTTGTATGATGGTTGGGTGGGGTCATGTTGGCGCTCTTGTATGATGGTTGGGCGGTGGTCATGTTGGCGCTCTTGTATGATGGTTGGGCGGGGGTCATGTTGGCGCTCTTGTATGATGGTTGGGTGGGGTCATGTTGGCGCTCTTGTATGATGGTTGGGCGGGGTCATGTTGGCACTCTTGTATGATGGTTGGGCGGGGTCATGTTGGCGCTCTTGTATGATGGTTGGGCGGGGGTCATGTTGGCGCTCTTGTATGATGGTTGGGTGGGGTCATGTTGGCGCTCTTGTATGATGGTTGGGCGGTGGTCATGTTGGCGCTCTTGTATGATGGTTGGGCGGGGGTCATGTTGGCGCTCTTGTATGATGGTTGGGTGGGGTCATGTTGGCGCTCTTGTATGATGGTTGGGCGGGGTCATGTTGGCACTCTTGTATGATGGTTGGGCGGGGTCATGTTGGCGCTCTTGTATGATGGTTGGGCGGGGTCATGTTGGCGCTCTTGTATGATGATGCAACATAATGAACGAATTAAAATCTAAAAAGTCCCAATAGTGGAAAAAAAACACCCAAAGTGCTCAGGTAGAGTAGTAGGCTTACCAGAATGTGTAGACTTCTTTATTTAAAAAGAAAGTCACACTCACACTCGCTTTGACAGGTTGGTGCCTGTACACATACAATTGGCTGGATGAAAATGTATTCCCTCTCTCCTCCGACAATTAAGGACACGACATGGAATATAAGCAGAAACTTCTCATAGTGCAACCCATTTATTTAAAAATTGAAAATTAAAAAAAACACAGCCAAATGGCTTCTTACATTATCCTGTGCCTCTCCCGGCACTGGGGCTGAATGCATGTAATGGATACTCCAGGCTTTCCCCAATATGATTTGATTAAAATATTAAAATAAAAAAAATATATTCTCAGAGTATTATAGTTGCGTTCCCGCTGTGCGGGTAACAGTTGTCTCTCTCTTTTTAATTGTCAATGGGATGTGTTTGTCTTGCACGGCACTGTGGCTGCACTGTGATTGGTACAGGCCTTTGTCCATCATAATTATCCCTCCCCACGCATTGTCCTTATAAACGTGTGACGCTGGTGACTAGGCACACCCCTGAAGGCGTTAATCGAAACGTACGTCGGCGGCGAGCCTAGTCACGTGATCTCTCTATCCACGCCCTACCCGGATATCCTGGTTGTCTGCACGCTGCATTGGAACGCACGCCGCTGCGGAGGTGGTTTGAGCCTGGAGTATCCATTACATGCATGCAGCCCCAGTGCCGGGAGAGGCACAGGATAATGTAAGAAGCCATTTGGCTGTGTTTTTTTTAATTTTCAATTTTTAAATAAATGGGTTGCACTATGAGAAGTTTCTGCTTATATTCCATGTCGTGTCCTTAATTGTCGGAGGAGAGAGGGAATACATTTTCATCCAGCCAATTGTATGTGTACAGGCACCAACCTGTCAAAGCGAGTGTGAGTGTGACTTTCTTTTTAAATAAAGAAGTCTACACATTCTGGTAAGCCTACTACTACTACTACTCTACCTGAGCACTTTGGGTGTTGAACAATTTTCCTTATTTCTGTGTGGTGGAGGATTTGGAATGCACTTTATTTGAAGATCTACATTTATCATCACAGCAAGATTAGTTTGTTTTTGTTTGGTGATTTATTTTTCTGGATTGGACTGAGATATCCATTCAAAAAAATTATTTTTCCACTATTGGGACTTTTTAGATTTTAATTTGTTCATTATGTTGCACTGTCACTAGTGTTTATAAGATTGGTTTAACTACTGTTTGATCACAGATATTTCACTTTATTTTTAATAACTAGCGCCCCCTACCTTCTTTTCTTATACTATCATTCAATAGGAGTTTATACTTCATTGCTTTTAGGGGAGCTGCTTATTTTCATCACATACCATATATAGGGTAGCATTAATTAGTTTTTTGGCACAGAAGTTTTTTTTTTTTTATTTCTATTTTTTTTATTCACTCTTGTATGATGGTTGGGCGGGGTCATGTTGGCGCTCTTGTATGATGGTTGGGCGGGGTCATGTTGGCGCTCTTGTATGATGGTTGGGCGGGGTCATGTTGGCGCTCTTGTATGATGGTTGGGCGGGGTCATGTTGGCGCTCTTGTATGATGGTTGGGCGGGGTCATGTTGGCGCTCTTGTATGATGGTTGGGCGGGGTCATGTTGGCGCTCTTGTATGATGGTTGGGCGGGGGTCATGTTGGCGCTCTTGTATGACTTTGACTGCTTCTCTTCCAGGGACCGCACATGCACAATTCTGAACGTAGAAGGGGATGCATTTGGCGCTGGGATCCTCCAGGTATATAGCGACCGGATGGCGGAGAAAAACGGAGACGCGGTGGACTTGACGGCGGTCAAAGTGCTGGACTCAAAAGATCAGCCTGAAGGGGACCCGTTATTAAAAACCCCCCAAGTGATAGTGGACGGGGCCGCCCCCATGGAGAAGGAATCCACCATGTAGACTGTCGTTGTGCGGTGACGTTTTGCGCTCTCTGACGCGACCCGCAGAACATTGTGCAGACTGGGGGGGTGATTTTAATTATTTTTTTTATATTAATATTTTTTTTTACGTGAACTTTAACTTATGCTGTATGTTTGGGGCAATAAGGTACCTTCTCCTCCAATCAGGGCACTCGGATTACCTCCTACTCTCTGATTCCAGAATCTTGTCTGTCTTGCAGCGGGATCTGATCCTGTCTCCTCAAAGCTGCAAGGAGTGGGCTTCCTGCCTACAGCCCGCCTCCTGTGTGAGTGTGCTTGGTGGGTGTGAGTGCCGGGTGTGCCCGGTGGGTGTCTGTAATTTTATTGTGGATGGACGGTGATGTGTTATTACATGCTGCACCAGCAGAGGACCAAATTCTGAGACGGGGCGTTCCACAGAGAGCCGCCAGCGGTGTGAGCGTCTGTCTCCAGGCCGGAGTGTAACTGAAGGCTACGTATGATCATCTGTCTCTGGGTCGAAGTGTAGGTGAAGGCTGCATGTGAGCGCTTGGCTCCAGACTGGAGTGTAGGTGAAGGCTGCGTGTGCATGTTCATCTTCAGGTTGGCGTGTGACTGCAGCCTGTGTGTCTGTTTCCAGGCCGGAGCGAAGGCTGCGGGCGAAGCGTGAGCGCACGCTGTGTAGGTGGCTGTGTGCATCTCCGTGTTGGTGTGTGTGTGTGTGTGTGTGTGTGTGTCTCCGGGGTGAAGGCTGCGCGTGTGTGGACGCACGTCTCGGGGCTGCAGGCTGCGTGTGTGTCCATCGCTGGTCTGTGACTGAAGGGTGCACGTATCTGTCTCCGGGCCAGTCTGGGTGAAGGCTGCATGGGCGCACGCTGTGTAGGTGGCTGTGTTGCACGTCTTGGGCCGCAGGCTGCATGTCGTCCCCCCGGTGATCATGTGATATTTATTCGGTGTACATGGGACATTCTGTTACTCATTATGTGACCTTCACACCGCAGTCTGTACGGCCGGGGCGCACAACGCTCCTCAGACCTGCGCTGTGCCGGGTGATGGGCGCTTCCATGCTAAGAGCTTCAATTAGAAATAAAGGTCAGGAAAAGATTTGTGTGTGTGGAGTCAGTGATTGGACACCTCCAAATTCTACAAGACGCGCCCCGCATTCCTGGGCGGTGCTTACTGGAAGAAAACCTGAAATATGCCGCTGCCGGAGGCCGATATAATTACATCATAGTATAGTAATCCCGAGCTATGATTGGTCAGTAGACATGTGCGGTTCGTTTCATTCTGAATTGAAATTCAGATGAAATTTTTCCGGAAATTCGGATGTATTTGAATTCCTGATTTACAATCGTACCGAATTTTAACGAATCCGAAATGATGGAAAACATTTTTGGACGGAATTAGAATCGATTTAACTTGGTTTTCGAATAGTGTTCTAATTTCCAAAGAGAATAGAAAATAAAGGAATAAAATATAACAGGAAAAAAAAAGAATAGAAATGAATAGAATAAAAAAAAAAATTATAAAATACGACTATAACCAGCTTCTGAAATTCGAATTTCAAATAGAATAAATTTTGAATACATAAGAGAATAAAAAAAAGAACAGTATTGGGGAAAAAAATAAAAATAGAATAGACTATGCTATTGTTTTTATCCAATTCTTTTATAGTCTATTCGATTTTAATTTTTTTTCCCAATACTGTTCTTTTTTTATTCTCTTATGTATTCAAATTGATTCTATTTGAATTTAGGTAAATGGTTATATTATTTGTACTCTATAAAAGAATTGGATAAAAACAATAGCATAGAGTACAAATAATATAACCATTTACCTAAATTCAAATAGAATCAATTTGAATAGATTAGAATAGAAAATAAAAGAATAGTATAGAAAAAAACAGAATAGAATATAACCATCTTCTGAAATTTGAATAGGATAGAATAGAGAATAAAATAATGGAATAAAAAAACTATAGAATCATTTCCCAAAATTCAAATAGAATCAATTTGTTTTGAATAAGAATGTTTTTCTTTTATATTCTATTTTTTTTTTATATATATATATATATATATATATATATATATATAAATTTTTCTTCTATTCCATTTTATCCTCTGGAAATTGGAAAACCTTGAATTGTATAAAGAAACAAATGTTTCTCTTTCCGTCCATGGCCTGATGCAGCCTCTTCATTCTTGACAAAGTGGGTTATGTTCCTGCTCATAAGAGAAGACTAGGCAAAATGTTAGATGTTTTAACATACATTCATTTACCAGAGCTGTACAGCCCCGCCCAGGGGGCGGTCCCTCCGGTCATAACCCTTCTACCTGCAGCCTCAGTTTTTTTTTCTGCCTAGCAGAGGAGAGGACGTGGCTCTCTTCAGAGCCAGTCGCTTGAAGAAATATTTTATTTTTGAGATCTTCTATCAACAGTCGTCTGGGCAACAGGTTGGGTAGTTCGCTATCCTCCGTAGTCTTCCCAGTCCGACCATCGAGCTTGCTCATCCCCACTCTGCGTGAGATCAGTCCACGACATACCCCGCGACTCCTGGGGTGGCCGGTGAGCTTTTTGCTCCAGGGTTCACGTATGTCTGAACAGTTTTGCTGTATCTTTTACGGTGGACCGGGCCGACAGCTACTCCAGTACTGCACTGTGATAGGTCTGTCAGGAATACACCAGTGGGTCCTCGCTGGACGGGTAAGTACTGTTCCCTGCCTCAGCAGGTGAGTGCAAGCTGTGTGTTCCTATGGTAGGGGGGTTTCCCTGCCCCCCCCCCGTTTTTTTTTTTTTTTTTTTGCTACTGTCACCTCTGGCTATGCGCTGACTGGGGGTCACTCTGCCCCGGGTGGGGTCTGCTTTGTGTGGGGATGCCTCTAGGTCAGCCTGGGCCTTGTGTGTTTGTTTTTTCCGGCGCCGTTGGGCGCCATGTTTACTGTGTGTTTCTATTCCTATTGTAAACCGCATTGGTGGCCATTTTGCCATGGCGCACTTATAATAGCTGCGGCCATTTTGTTGTAGCCGCGCAGTTTTTTGCTGCTAGTTTGGCCTCTACTGCTGACTGGGATGGCGCAAATCTCAGTCGCCTCGCGGTTCTCACTCTAGGAGCGGTGCACAGGCAGCAGAGCTGAGCGGTCCTCTCTGGGTTGGTGAGTCCCCTGGGTAACCCCCCCCCATAGTCAGCGCAGCCAGAGGGTGGACTTTTCTCTTTTTCTTAGACAAAGTCTCAGAGGGTGCTGGTTATTATGGAGTCAGTGTCACCTGCTCCCCCCCCCCCCTTCATGTCAGAGGCAACAGGCAGTGCTCCTGCACCTGCGGTTCCTATGGAACAGTTGTCAGCAGTCCTGGAATCATTTGTGGCCAGGATGGAAGCGGCGTGCGAGAGCAAGGGGGCTATTAAGCGCCCCTCTCCCCCCACCATCTCCAGGGGAGTGCGCTGATTCAGATATGGGCATTGCTGCGGCACAGGAGTGCTGCATTTTGGATATGTTTGACCAGGACATTCCCTGTGAGGAAGACTCCTTATCTGGGTCAGTAAATGACAGGGTGCTTGTAAGTGAACTCATTGATGCTGTGAGGGACACTCTCAAGCTGGATGCTGCGGCTGAGGAGCCCGTGGTGGAGGCCGTCTCCTTTTGGTTCATTTAAAGTGCATCCTTCAAAGAAACCTTTTGCGGTCTCGCTGCGTTTGGCGGTTAGATACGCCCTTTGAGGAGAACCTGGTTAAAAAGTGGGCCTCTCCTCTGGTTGAGGACCCCCCCCGGTCGCCCTGCTGAATAAAGCCACGACCCTCCCGGTTGAAGGGACTCCTGCCTTTAATGACCCTACCGATAGGAGGTCTCGGAGGTGGTGAGCAGGGGAAAGAAAAGAGCCCTGGACTGCCGCACTCTGTATAAACGATTTATTTTCAAAATTCCAAAATTAAAATCCAAAGTTGATTCATAGATTCAAAAGTCCAAAAACAGAAAACTGACATGCAGGGGTGGATAGCTGACGCGTTTCACATCAAAAATAGATGCTTACTCATAGCTCAAGTGGTGAGCAGGGCCGTGTTCACCATGCTGGGATCCGCGCTGCATCCTATTGTAGCGGCGCCCCTGGTGTCTCGGACATTCATGGAATGGGCGAAGATTCTGCATCAGTATGTGCAGGAGCATAATCTTCCTCCGGAATGCATTACACTGGCAGATCAAATGGTACAGGGCCTGGTGTATGTGTGCGATGCCACTTTGGATGCTGCCCCCCCCCAATCTCTGGGGCCCTCCAGTGTCTGCGGTAGTTTTGCGTCGCCTGATCTGGTTGAAATGCTGGTCTGCTGACCTGGCCTCTAAGAAGCTCCTGACGGATTTGCCATTCAAGGGTGGAAAGCTTTTTGGTGCTTCCCTGGATGACCTTATTAAAAATGTCGGGGGGGGGGGGGTAAAAGCACCCGTCTTCCTCAGCCTACTAGGGCGAAGGAGCTGCACTGTAAGCCGGGTCCTTCCTTTCCCACTCAGAGGTTTTTTCGTCAGTCAGATCCCACGGGAAAATTCTCCCGGACTGACAAGGGTGCGGCTGGAGGACAGAAGTGTCCCTGGGTGTGTAAGCCGGCAAGTAAACCCGCCACCGCATGAAGTCTTGCCCCCGCCCGACTCTGGGGAGGGGGACGCCTTCACAGATCGGTGGACCTCTGACCGGGTGGGTATGCGAGGTGGTCACCTCAGGGTACAGGATAAGAGTTCCTTTCCTGGCCACCAGACAGGTTCTTTCCCTCAAATCTCTCTCTCTTCTTCCGGCGCGTCGAGCTGCCCTATTGAGGGCAGTGCAAAACTTGCTGAGGTGCGGAGTGATTGTGCCGGGTACCGTCAAGGGAGAGGTTTCAGGGATTTAATTCAAATCTGTTTGTGGTCCCAAAGAAGGATGGAGTCCGTCCAATTCTGGACCTCAAAGCCCTAAATGCCTTTTGTGAAGGTTTGGAAATTCTGCATGGAATCCAGTTGCTCTGTGATTGCTGCGCTTCACCCGGGGGATTTTCTGGCATCCTTGGACAGTAAGGATGCCTACTTGCATGTCCCAATCTGCGTGGGTCACCAGAAGTTTCTGCACTTCGGAATAGGTGTAGACCACTATCAGTTTGTGGCTCTTCCCTTCGGCGTCGGCACCGTGGGTTTTCACCAAGGTGCTTGCCCTGATTCTAGCTTTGCTGAGACAGTGAGGCATTGCTATCGTGGGCTATCTAGATGATCTTCTTCTGAGAGCAGACTCTGCCTCAGAATTAGAGGAAAATGTGGTGATAGCCAGTCAGGCCCTCTGGGAATTCGGCTGGCTGCTGAACGTTCAGAAGTCGGTCCTGGTTCCGACTCAGCGTCTGGCGTACCTAGGCTTGATCCTGGACTCCTCGGAGGCGAGGGTCTTTCTACCCTTGGAAAAAGTACAGACTCTTCAATCTGCGGTACAGGTGCTGGGGTCCCGCAAATGGTTGTCACTCCGTTTTTGAATGAGGATCCTGGGACTCATGGTGGCTTCCTTCGAGGCAGTGCTGTATGCCCAATTCCACACTTGAGTCTTGCAAAGGGAGATCAAATCTTGCTGGAACAAGTCTCCATTATCACTGGATCGTCAGATCCAGGTGAGTCACCTGGTCAGGGCATCCCTGCCGTGGTGGCTGAGATCCCCGGCCTTTTGGTCGGGGAAGTTATTCCTTCCTGTTCAGTGGACTGTGATCACAACGGAGGCCAGTCTTTCGGGCTGGGGCGGAGTCTGGGGAGTTCTGTCAGCTTATGGGCTCTGGATGAATCCCGTCTACCGATCATTGTCCTGGAACTCTGGGCAATCGGACTGCCTCTCCTCATGGTCCTCAAGCAGGGATGCTCAGTCAGGATCCAGTCGGACAAGGCCACGGCGGTGGCTTATGTCAACCATCAGAGGGGGACTCGGAGCTCAGCTGCGGCGTCTGAGGTTGCTCACATCCTAAGCTGGGCGGAAAGAAGCGTGCCGGATCTGCCGGCCGTTTACTTTCCAGTTGTAGACGACTGGCAGGTGGACTGAGCCGATAGATGTTGGACCAGGGGGAATGGTCCTTGCATCTGGGGGTGGACCTATTGGCCTCTCGACTCAATCGCAAGGGGTCGAGATTTGTGGCCAGGTCCAGGGATCTCTGGGCAGATGCGTTGGTGGCCCAGTGGGGTCAGTATCGGCTGATTTATGCCTATCCTCCACTGAAGTTGCTTCCTTGCCTTCTTCGCAGGGTGGAGGCTGAGGGGATTCCGGTGATCCTCATCGCACCAGATTGGCCTCAGTGTCCTTGGTACGCTGATCTTGTGGGCCTAGTGGCGGATGTTCCATGTCGACTGCCTGTGTGGGAAGACCTTCTGTCTCGAGGTCCCATTCTTCATCCTGCTTTACAGTCGCTGGCTTTAAGGGTATGGCTATTGAAAGCCAGGTGCTGAGAGACTGGGGTCTCTCGGATTCGGTCATCTTGACCATGCTGAGAGCATGGAAATCTTCCTCCCAGGAAGATATACCACCGTACCTACAATGCTAGGTGCTGGATTGGCGTCCACGGCCGTATGCCGTTCCCAGGATCCTGCTGTTCTTACAGTGCGATGTGGACAAAAAGCTTGCCTTAAGAACCATTAAGGGTCAGGTTTCGGCTTTGGCTGTTCTCTTTCAGCGGCCGCTTCCTTGATTAGTACCTTTTTTGTACAGGGGGTCCGCCATGTGCTTCCCCCTATTAAACCACCTCTTCCTCCTTTTGGGATTTGAATTTGGTGCTCTCGGTTTTTTCAAGAACCTCCTTTTTGAAAACATCAAGAGAGGAATCTGTCCAACTTTATCTCAGAAGGTGGCTTTTCTAGTAGCCATTACTTCTGTCAGACGGGTGTCTGCATTGGCGGCCTTGTCTTGCAAACTGCCATACTTTATCCTCCATAAGGATAAGGCGGTGCTGCGCCCACAGCCTTCTTGTCTCCCGAAGGGGGTCTCGGCCTTTCGCCTTAATGAGGACATTGTACTTCCATCTTTATGTCCTCGTCCATCGCATCCCAGAGAGTTTGCGCTCCACGCGTTGGACATGCCTTACGGGTGTACCTGTCTGTTACGGCTTTGATGTGGAAGTCTGACTCACTGTTTGTGTCGGTGTCTGGCCCAAAACAGGGCCAAGCGGTTTCGTCTGCCACCATTTCTAGGTGGATCAGACAGACCGTCATTCAGGCCTGTGCCTTTCTTTCCGGTTATGGCGCATTCCACCAGGGAAATTTGGGCTTCCCGACATCAAACGTCGGTTGCACAAGTGTGCAGGGCGGTGACCGGGTCGTCTGTTCATACCTTTTTCTAAGTTCTATAAGGTTGATGTGGCTGAATCTTCGGATGCTTCCTTCGCCCGCAAAGATTTGCAGGCGGCTGTTTAATGTGCACCTCCTCTGTGGAGGAGCTCTGCTTGTTTGGGGTGAAGTTCCCCCTCCCTTGATAAGGTTCCCACCCCTCGTTCTTTGGCACGTCCCACTTTGTCAAGATTGAAGATGCTGTGTCAGTCCATGGACGGTAAGAGAAAAATAAGATTTACTCTTTCGTCCATGGACCGACACAGCTTCTCTATTGACAAAGTGGGTATTATCCGTTAATTAGGAGTGACTAGGCAGAAAAACTTGTAAAAGTGTTGCATCACACCTTCTACAGTACCCCCCAGGGGGCGGACCCCCCGGGTATACCCTCTCAGTCTGCATCTTCGCAGATCAGTTTTTTTTTCTGTCTAGCAAGGAGTAGGACATGGCTTCCTTCGGGCCCATTGGTTATATATATATATATATATATATATATATATATATATATATATATATATATATATATATATATATATTTATTTATTTTTGCTGCATTTGTTGTTTCCTGCGATCAACTGCCGACTGGGTGACAGGCTGGATCCTCGATCCTTGTAGTCTCCCCAGTTTCGGCCATCGAGCGTGTGCCGACCCTAGCTACGCGCTGGGTTTTCCACGACATGCCCGTCGCTCCACGGGTGGCCGGTGAGCCTACGCTCCAGGGCCTGCATCGGACCGCTCAGCTTCGGCTGACCTTACGGCTGAGTCGCAGCAGCCTGGCCGGTGAGCTTACGCTCCAAGGCTTGCATTGGACCGCTCAGCTTCGGCTGACCTTACGGCCGAGTCGCAGCAGCCTGTCCGGTGAGCGTCATGCTCCAGGGCATACATATGATCGTCCCTTCTGGGTCCAATCACAGCATGTGCCTGGCCAACAGTCACCTTCCGTGCGCGGACGATGATCTGTTTGGAATGTCTTCCAGCAGAATACATGCAGAATAGGTAAGTAAAACTCCCCTGCCTCGGCTGGGTGATTTAGCTGGACATTCCTGGAGAGATCAAGTAAGTGGTTGTGGCCCCTTTCTTCCCTCTCTCCCTGCCTTTCCCTCCTCCCTGGGCTTCTAGCTAAAGGGTGCTGGGGGTCACCTAGGGGGTCCCACTGGAGCGGGGCTGGCTGTAACTAATATTTAAAAGAAATGTCATTTTTTCTTACCTGTGTTTGTGTCCTTCCTCCTCCATGCTGTCGGTGGCCATTTTGAGGTGGTCCATGCCAAGTTTGGCCTCTTGTGACTGCCTGGTGGCCATCTTCCTGTGGTTCGGCCACACCCACTGGCCCCATCAGCTGATCGGCGGCCATGTTTGTCCACCCTGTAGGCAGATATTGCCGTTCGGCGGCCATCTTTTTGTGGGCTATGGCTGCTTGACCTCTATCAGCGGCCGTTTTCTTAGAGCCCACATTTATCTTCTATACAGACGTTTTTGGCAACCATTTTTCGAGAGCCTCCGGCCTCTAGGGTGCATTACACTGGCGCGAAAATTCACACAGGAAGTGCTGATAAAACAAGCAGACTGACACAGCAGCAGGGATACAGCATCACAGGCACAGCATAGCAGTACCTATCCAGGGTGGTGAGTCCTCTGGGTGACCCGGCATCTCTGCAGCGCAGGAGGGTGGCCTATTGATATCTTGCCTGGAGCCCTGTGAGTGTCAGCGTGTGGTCAGCATGGCATCTAAGCCAGATGTCTTCTCCCCTGAAACACCAGATTTAGCAGCTGGTGCCCCTGAGGTGTCTATGAACGCTATGACTGCAATCCTAGAGGCGTTTGCTGCCAGGGTGGAAGCAGCACACGGGAATACAGGGGGTAGTAAACGCCCCATCCCCTGCAAGCTTCTGGGGATAATTCTGGTGCAGAACCAGGTCCAGCTACGGCTCGGGGCCCAGATTCTGACGCACCAGAGACTGCAGACCGTGACCGGACAGTGAAAATGACTCAAAGTCCAGGTCAGTACGCGAGACGGCTTTGGTATCTGACCTTATTACTGCAGTGCGGGATATGCTAAAATTGGAAAATCCTGCAGAAGCAGCAGAGACTCCGGTCCACTTGGGTTTCATAGACCTGCCCGCACTGCTAAGGTGTTCCCTTGTGTGTCTTTTGATAAACTCTTATACAAGGAATGGGAGAACCCACTGAGGGTCTTTACAGCCCCAAAGAGGTTTGCGGTACGGTACCCCTTTTGAGGAGAGTTTTCTGAAGAAATGGACCTCTCCCCCCTATAGTGGACCCTCCGGTGTCCAGACTTAATAGAGCCACCACAATTCCTGTAGAAGGGGCTCCTGTTTTCAAGGACCCTGTGGATAAGAAGGCTGAAGCACTCGCTTGCTACCTATACTCAGTGGTAGGCTTGGCAGTACGCCCGGCATTGGCGGGGGCCCTAGTGTCTCACACACTTACTGAATGGGCAAGATTGCTACTCCAGGGGTTAAGGAGCGAGATGCTCCTCCTGATGAGATAACATTGGC
The DNA here is from genome assembly GCA_029206835.1 of Rana muscosa. Taxonomy (NCBI): domain Eukaryota; kingdom Metazoa; phylum Chordata; class Amphibia; order Anura; family Ranidae; genus Rana; species Rana muscosa. The sequence continues at coordinate 301,411 of JARGYO010001018.1, forward strand.
CGACCTGTTGGTCCAGGGCCTTAGGTTTGTCTGCGAGTCAGACATGAATACTATTCCCCTGCTGTCTAAAACTTCAGTTTATGCAGTAGCAATACGCCGCCTGATCTGGCTAAAAGGCTGGTCTGCGGATCAGACTTCCAAGAAAGCCCTGTTGGATCTGCCTTTTAAGGGCGACAGACTTTTTGGGGCTTCTCTGGATGGCATCATCAAGGATGCCACAGGAGGTAAAAGCACTTTGCTTCCCCAAATTAGCAAGGGTAAGGGGCCACGCCAAGGGCCCTCCTTTACTGAACACAAGTGGTTTTTTCGTCCCCCTAGGGCGACAGGGAAAAGACCCCAGGCCGATAAAGCGCCTGCCCAAGGACAAAAGCGTCCCTGGTCCCGCACACCCAATAAGCCTGCGGACAAATCTGCGTCCGCATGAAGGTCCACCCCCACCCAGCTCTCGGGTGGGGAGACGTCTTCGCAAATTCGCGACTCAGTGGACTGCACTAATCTCCGACAGGTGGGTTTGCGAAGTAATCTCCTCAGGCTACAAGATAGTTTCTCTCTTGTCCACCGGACAGATTCAACACCTCCAATCTCCAGCTACTACCGACCCGTCGGGAGGCCCTGTATGGGGCGGTCCAGGGTCTACTGGAACGCGGGGTAGTTGTTCCAGAACTGGAACGGGGTTTTTACTCAAATCTGTTCATTGTGCCGAAGAAGGAGGGGGTTCGTCCAAGCTTGGATCTCAGAGCCCTCAATTGCTTTGTGAAGGTACAAAGTTTTTGGATGGAGTCTGTTCGATCTGTAGTCACGGCTCTCCATCCGGGGGACTTTCTGGCCTCCTTGGACATCAAGGACGCATACCTGCATGTCCCCATATAGTCCACACACCAGAGGTTTCTGCAATTTGCTATCGGGAAGGACCACTACCAGTTTGTGGCCCTCCCGTTGGGCCTTGCCTCAGCACGTTCACCAAGGTGCTCGCTCCGATTCTGGCACTTCTAAGACAGCGGGGTATCGCTATCACATGCTACTTATACGACCTTCTGCTGAAGGCCCCTTCAAGCTCAGAATTAGAGGTAAGCGTGTCCATTACCTGTCAGACTCTTCGAGACTGTGTTTGGATACTAAACACGCAAAAGTCAGTATTGGTGCCCACTCAACGCCTAGGGTACCTGGGGTTGATTCTGGATTCTTCAGAGGCAAAGGTATTCCTCCCTGTGGAGAAGTTGCAGACCCTCCGGGCTGCAGTATGGCAGCTGACTTCCAGGAATTGGTCATCACTCCGTTTTTTGCATGCGAGTGTTGGGCCTCAGGGTAGCCTCCTTCGAGGCGGTTCCATATGCTCAATACCACACTCGAGTGTTACAGAAGGAAGTTCTGTCCAGATGGAACAGATGTCCATCATCTCTGGATTTTCAAATCTGAGTGAGCCACCTAGTCAGGAGATCCCTGGTATGGTGGCTGACAGCACCGGCTCTAATGGCCGGGAAGTCATTTCTTCCGGTTTACTGGATAGTGATCACGACGGACGCCAGCCTTACAGGTTGGGGGGGAGTCTGGGGTGTTCAGTCGGCGCAAGGTCGCTGGACCCCAGAGGAAGCCCTCCTGCCGATCAATGTCCTGGTAATCCGGGCGATCAGGCTGTGCCTCTTCAAATGGTCTCAGAGGCTGCAAGGGCGTCCAGTCAGGATCCAGTCAGACAACGCCACAGCAGTGGCATATGTCAATCATCAAGGAGGAACAAGAAGCTCAGCTGCAACATCGGAGATCGCTTGCATCCTGAAGTGGGCAGAGAGGAGCGTACCGGCACTGTCGGCCGTGTACATTCCGGGTGTGGAAAACTGGCAGGCGGACTACCTGAGCCGCCAGATGCTGGACCAGGGAGAAGGGTCCTTACACCCGGAGGTGTTCCAACTCCTCTGCCAAAGATGGGGCACACCAGACGTAGATCTTCTGGCTTCCCGACTCAATCGGAAGGTATTGAGGTTTGTGGCCCGGTCAAGAGACCCATGGGCAGATGCAACGGACGCGTTGGTAGCATCGTGGGGTCAGTATCGGCTAATCTATGCCTTCCCTCCCTTAAGGGTTCTTCCTCTTCTGCTCCGCAGAGTGGAGGCAGAGGGAATTCCAATGATCCTAATCGCTCCAGATTGGCCTCAGCGTCCTTGGTACGCCGATCTAGTACGTCTGGTAGCAGACGTCCCCTGGCGCCTACCACTACGGAAGGACCTGCTATCGCAAGGTCCCATACTCCATCCTGCTTTACAGTCATTGGCTTTAACGGCATGGCTGTTGAGAACCAGGTACTGAGAGACCGGGGCCTGTCAGACTCAGTAATTTCTACTATGAGAAGTGCTCGGAAACCGTCCTCTAGGAAGGTTTATCACCGCACTTGGAGGGCCTACATCTCCAGGTGTGAGGAAATGAAATGGCATCCGCGTACCCATTTGGTTTCCAGAATCCTGCTGTTTTTACAGCATGGGGTGGACCAAAGGGCTTGCCCTAAGTACGATTAAGGGACAGATATCTGCCCTGGCTGTCTTTTTTCAGCGACCCCTGGCGACTCACTCTCTCGTGAGTACATTTGTGCAGGGGGTCCGACATGTGGCCCCTCCGGTCCGTCCCCCGTTACCTCCGTGGGACTTGAACCTGGTCCTCTCGGTGCTTCAGAAGGCACCGTTTGAGAAGATTAGAGATATTCCCCTGTTGACACTTTCTCAGAAAGTGGTCTTTTTGGTGGCTGTTACGTCAGTTAGACGAGTCTCTGAGCTGGCAGCCTTGTCCTGCAAGGCTCCCTATTTGATTTTCCACAAAGATAAGGTGGTGCTGCGGCCGCAGCCTTCCTTTCTTCCGAAAGTCGTTTCGGCTTTTCATCTCAACGAAGACATTGTACTTCCATCCAAGGGCCAAGCAGTCTTGTCGGCCACCATCTCTAGGTGGATCCGACAGATAGTAATCCAGGCTTACGCCTTAAAGGGTCAGGCGCCCCCCTTTCCTGTCACGGCGCATTCGACCAGGGCAATAGGTGCCTCTTGGGCTTTCCGACATCAAGCGTCTGTTTCCCAATTATGTAAAGCGGCGACTTGGCCCTCCGCTCACACTTTCACAAAATTCTACAAAGTTGATGTAGGTGCATCTTCGGATGCCTCTTTTGGCCGCAAGGTTTTGCAGGCGGCTGTTTAGAGTTGCAACTCCTCCGTTGGAGGAGTGCTGTTTTGTGTTTTGGGGTGAAGTTTGTTTTTATGCTGTTACCACCCCTCGTTTTTCCTCTGACACTGCTTTGGGATGTCCCACTTTGTCAATAGAGAAGCTGTGTCGGTCCATGGACGAAAGAGTAAATAGGATTTTTTACTCACCGTAAAATCCTTTTCTCTGAGTCCATGGACCGACACAGCACCCACCCCTCCTTTTAAGTTTGTACTGCTTTTTGACGAACTGATCTGCGATGTGCAGACTGAGAGGTTATACCCAGAGGGGGTCCGCCCCCTGGGCGGTACTGTAGAAGGTGTGATGCAACACTTTTTACAAGTTTTTCTGCCTAGTCACTCCTAATTAACGGATAATACCCACTTTGTCAATAGAGAAGCTGTGTCGGTCCATGGACTCAGAGGATTTTTTACTCACTGTAAAATCCTTTTCTATTTTTTTTTTTTTTTTTTTTTTGCACTCCGTAAAACCCGTTTCTCTGACGTCCATGGACTGACACGGCACCCACCCCCTCCTTCCCTTTTTTTTTTTTATTTTTTTTTTTTGAGTTTGTACTGCTTTGATACGAACTGAGGCTGCTGGTAGGAGGGTTATGTCTGGAGGGACCGCCCCCCTGGGCGGGGCTGGTCAGCTCTGGTAATGGAATGTATGTTAAAACATCTAACATTCTGCCTAGTCTTCTCCTATGAGAAGGAACATAACCCACTTTGTCAAGATGAAGATGCTGTGTCAGTCCATGGACGTCAGAGAAACGGATTTCACGGTGAGTACAAAAATCCTGATGTTTGTTCTGCACGTGTCGATTGGTCGGCTCTCCTTGTCTGACTTCCATGCTCATCCTCCGGCTTCCGCTGTTTGGGGTCAGTGACATGAAGCTGGAGGATAAGCAGCCCAACCCCCCCCACCCCATGTGTCTCTGCCCCCCCCTCTTCCTATTGGTTGGTAAAAAGAACCGCCCACACCTGTGACATGTGCTCTTCATTCTGGGAGCGTCCAGCATGGCACTCCAGGGAAAGGGGTGGGGCCATCGCTGGGTCCTCCCACCTGTATGTTCCCTTTCGGGTGGAAAGAACCAATCGTCACACTCCACAAAGGAGGAGGAGCTTCCATAGAGTGTCTATGGGTGGCATCAGACCTTACAGCCTGTAGAGGGCGCTTACATGTCCAGGCCCCCACACTACCGTTACAGCAGGTATGATAGACAAGAATGCAGCTCTATAATAATTTGATGTGTTACATCCAAGTCCATGAATGTGACCCCCCGCATCGGCATCTTGCAGGCCCTGTACAGCAGAGCTGAGACTGGGAGAGGAAGAGGCAGCTCCTGGATCAGTTCACGCTGACGGGAGGAGAGAGCGGAGTTCCTCTCTATGCTACTTCTCCTTCTACATAGGCTGAGGACACCTACTGGCAGATGTGGGAAGTGCAGTTATTACTAATATTTTTTTGGCTCAGCAGTGGTGACATACTCCTCCCCCATGTACTCCAATTAGAGGGACCGACCCCTCCCATATGTACTCCAATTAGAGGGACCGACCCCTCCCCCATGTACTCCAATTAGAGGGACCGACCCCTCCCCCATGTACTCCAATTAAAGGGACCGACCCCTCCCCCATGTACTCCAATTAAAGGGACCGACCCCTCCCCCATGTACTCCAATTAAAGGGACCGACCCCTCCCCCATGTACTCCAATTAAAGGGACCGACCCCTCCCCCATGTACTCCAATTAAAGGGACCGACCCCTCCCCCATGTACTCCAATTAAAGGGACCGACCCCTCCCCCATGTACTCCAATTAGAGGGACCGACCCCTCCCCCATGTACTCCAATTAGAGGGACCGACCCCTCCCCCATGTACTCCAATTAGAAGGACCGACCCCCTCCCCCATGTACTCCAATTAGAGGGACCGACCCCTCCCCCATGTACTCCAATTAGAGGGACCGACCCCTCCCCCATGTACTCCAATTAAAGGGACCGACCCCTCCCCCATGTACTCCAATTAAAGGGACCGACCCCTCCCCCATGTACTCCAATTAAAGGGACCGACCCCTCCCCCATGTACTCCAATTAAAGGGACCGACCCCTCCCCCATGTACTCCAATTAGAGGGACCGACCCCTCCCCCATGTACTCCAATTAGAGGGACCGACCCCTCCCCCATGTACTCCAATTAGAAGGACCGACCCCTCCCCCATGTACTCCAATTAGAAGGACCGACCCCTCCCCCATGTACTCCAATTAGAAGGACCGACCCCTCCCCCATGTACTCCAATTAGAGGGACCGACCCCTCCCCCATGTACTCCAATTAGAGGGACCGACCCCTCCCCCATGTACTCCAATTAGAGGGACCGACCCCTCCCCCATGTACTCCAATTAGAGGGACCGACCCCTCCCCCATGTACTCCAATTAGAGGGACCGACCCCTCCCCCATGTACTCCAATTAGAGGGACCGACCCCTCCCCCATGTACTCCAATTAGAGGGACCGACCCCTCCCCCATGTACTCCAATTAGAGGGACCGACCCCTCCCCCATGTACTCCAATTAGAGGGACCGACCCCTCCCCCATGTACTCCAATTAGAGGGACCGACCCCTCCCCCATGTACTCCAATTAGAGGGACCGACCCCTCCCCCATGTACTCCAAATAAAGGGACCGACCCCTCCCCCATGTACTCCAAATAAAGGGACTGACCCCTCCCCCATGTACTCCAAATAAAGGGACTGACCCCTCCCCCATGTACTCCAAATAAAGGAACTGACCCCTCCCCCATGTACTCCAATTAAAGGGACTGACCCCTCCCCCATGTACTTCAATTAAAAGGACTGACCCCTCCCCCATGTACTCCAAATAAAGGGACTGACCCCTCCCCCATGTACTCCAAATAAAGGGACTGACCCCTCCCCCATGTACTCCAAATAAAGGAACTGACCCCTCCCCCATGTACTCCAATTAAAGGGACTGACCCCTCCCCCATGTACTTCAATTAAAAGGACTGACCCCTCCCCCATGTACTTCAATTAAAAGGACTGCCTCCTAATCTGTGTCACACTCCGCTCACTCATATATGAAGGTCAGACGGTATTTTCAGGCGTTGGGTAAAGAGCACCTGTCACCTGTCTATGGAGAGCGGTGACACGGAGCACAGCAGAGGGTAATATGAGACAGCAAAGCACATTGTATATTCTGGGTCACCCCGATAAAACCCGACACCGACCGGATCCTTCCTCCGAGGATTGTCAGACGGGGAGATAAAATCAACACTCAATGGGGGAGATTTACTAAAACTGGAGGGTGCAAAATCAGACACACTTCTGCATGGGAACCAATCAGCTTCTACCCTCAGCTTGTCCAATGAAGCTTTAGCAATACAACCTGGAAGCTGATTGGTTTCTATGTAGAAGTGCGCCCCTGATTCTGCACTCTCCAGCTTTAGTAAATAAACCCCCAATGTGATCTGACCAATCCTGGACTGCAGGGGGCGCCCCTCCCCCACTGACATCACAAGGGGCGGTGACAGGTTCACTTCAGATGTCACTGTGTGGAGGACGAGTTCAATATTTCCGTGAATAAAATAAAAATTTAGGGGAAAAGAAAGATGATTGGTCACAATCTAATCTTCCAGTCTGTGACCCCCTGCTGGAAATGTCCCCGAACGGGGCCCCTGTAATCCAACCCACTGCGCCACCCTAATAAGCCCTGCCCAACTCCTATAACCCCTCCTCTATGCCTAAAACCCCTCCCAACTCCTATAACCCCTCCTCTATGCCTAGAACCCCTCCCAACTCCTATAACCCCTCCTCTATGCCTAAAACCCCTCCCAACTCCTATAACCCCTCCTCTATGCCTAGAACCCCTCCCAACTCCTATAACCCCTCCTCTATGCCTAAAACCCCTCCCAACTCCTATAACCCCTCCTCTATGCCTAGAACCCCTCCCAACTCCTATAACCCACCTCTATGCCTAAAACCCCTCCCAACTCCTATAACCCCTCCTCTATGCCTAGAACCCCTCCCAACTCCTATAACCCCTCCTCTATGCCTAGAACCCCTCCCAACTCCTATAACCCCTCCTCTATGCCTAGAACCCCTCCCAACTCCTATAACCCCTCCTCTATGCCTAAAACCCCTCCCAACTCCTATAACCCCTCCTCTATGCCTAGAACCCCTCCCAACTCCTATAACCCCTCCTCTATGCCTAGAACCCCTCCCAACTCCTATAACCCCTCCTCTATGCCTAAAACCCCTCCCAACTCCTATAACCCCTCCTCTATGCCTAGAACCCCTCCCAACTCCTATAACCCCTCCTCTATGCCTAAAACCCCTCCCAACTCCTATAACCCCTCCTCTATGCCTAGAACCCCTCCCAACTCCTATAACCCCTCCTCTATGCCTAAAACCCCTCCCAACTCCTATAACCCCTCCTCTATGCCTAGAACCCCTCCCAACTCCTATAACCCCTCCTCTATGCCTAGAACCCCTCCCAACTCCTCCACACCTAACTCCTATAACCCCTTTTTTACGCCTTACCCCTCCCTGCTCCTTGAACCCCTCCTTTACCCCTAACCCCTCCTTTGCGCCTAACCTTCCCCCTCCCAGAACCCTTCCTCTACACCTAGCCCCCTCCCAGAACCTTCCCTCTACACCTAACCCCCTCCCAGAACCTTCCCTCTACACCTAACCCCCTCCCAGAACCTTCCCTCTACGCCTAACCCCCTCCCAGAACCTTCCCTCTACGCCTAACCCCCTCCCAGAACCTTCCCTCTATGCCTAACCCCTCCCAGAACCTTCCCTCTATGCCTAACCCCTCCCAGAACCCTTCCTCTACACCTTACCCCTCCCAGAACCTTCCCTCCTATGCCTAACCCCTCCCAGAACCTTCCCTCTAATGCCTAACCCCTCCCAGAACCTTCCCTCCTATGCCTAACCCCTCCCAGAACCTTCCCTCCTATGCCTAACCCCTCCCAGAACCTTCCCTCTATGCCTAACCCCTCCCAGAACCTTCCCTCTATGCCTAACCCCTCCCAGAACCTTCCCTCTACGCCTAACCCCCTCCCAGAACCTTCCCTCTACACCTAACCCCCTCCCAGAACCTTCCCTCTACACCTAACCCCCTCCCAGAACCTTCCCTCCTATGCCTAACCCCTCCCAGAACCTTCCCTCTAATGCCTAACCCCTCCCAGAACCTTCCCTCCTATGCCTAACCCCTCCCAGAACCTTCCCTCCTATGCCTAACCCCTCCCAGAACCTTCCCTCTATGCCTAACCCCCTCCCAGAACCTTCCCTCTACACCTAACCCCCTCCCAGAACCTTCCCTCTACACCTAACCCCCTCCCAGAACCTTCCCTCTACACCTAACCCCCTCCCAGAACCTTCCCTCTACACCTAACCCCCTCCCAGAACCTTCCCTCTACACCTTACCCCCTCCCAGAACCTTCCCTCTATGCCTAACCCCTCCCAGAACCTTCCCTCTACACCTAACCCCCTCCCAGAACCTTCCCTCTATGCCTAACCCCTCCCAGAACCTTCCCTCTATGCCTAACCCCTCCCAGAACCTTCCCTCTATGCCTAACCCCTCCCAGAACCTTCCCTCTATGCCTAACCCCTCCCAGAAACCTCCCTCTATGCCTAACCCCTCCCAGAACCCTCTCTCTATGCCTAACCCCTCCCAGAACCCTTCCTCTACACCTCACCCCTCCCAACGCCTATAACCCCTCCTCTACACCTAACCCCTCCTTTGCACCTAACCTCCCGCTCCCAGAACCCTTTCTCTACACCTAACCCCTCCCAAAATCTTCCCTCTACGCCTAACCCCTCCCAGAACCCTTCCTCTACATTACCCCTCCCAGAACCCTTCCTCTATGCCTAACCCCTCCCAGAACCCTTCCTCTACACCTAATCCCTCCCAGAACCCTTCCTCTACATTACCCCTCCCAGAACCCTTCCTCTACACCTAACCCCTCCCAACTGCTGTAACTCCTCCTTTACCCCTAACCCCTCCTCTATGCCTATAACCCCTCCTTTGCGCCTAACCTTCCCGCTCCCAGAACCCTTCCTCTACACCTAACTCCTCCCCGCTCCTAGAACCCCTCCTCAACACCCAACCTACAACTTATAACCCTTCCTCCAGGGGCAGTATAACCCTTCAAAACCTGACCCCCCCACCCCAATTTTTCTATAGCCCCCCTCCACAATTCCCATCACCCCTTCACCAGACCTACTTACACCACACCCCCCCCCCCCCCCAACTCCCATCACCCCCCTCCACACCTGTATATCATGGCGGCAGGTAGAGGCGATCCCGGGGGGCGGAAGGCCTGAAGGACCCCCCCCCCCAATGGTCATATTGGCCTTTAGCAGATCTGGAACAATTGTCAGCTCACATGTCTCCACCATAAACTGACCCCGCCCTCTCGGGTATTTAGAGGTCGTCACATGGAGTATTGGAGGAACATTCTTCTCATATTTACATTGCTATACATACATTGCTATACATACCCCCCCCCCCCCCCCACTCCGCGAGATTGTTTTATTTTTAACCCATGGCGTCCCCATCCTGACTTCTTTAAATAACCTCCACAGAGGTGACCCAACAGCCTTCCGTCTGCTCAGCTCCGCCTATATTTGGCGAGGGGTGTGGCAGCTGATTCCTCAATTTACAAACTGGATCGATCCTGCCTCTCCTTTTCTTAGCGACCATCCAAGGTCAGCGCCGCGCTCCGCCGTATACATCGTCTGCGGTGATGCCCCCTGGTGGTGAGCGATGGATCACCCACATTCTGCATCCCACCTATATACAGCACCCCTCTATACCCAACACACCGTCCACAGGGCCTGGAAAAAGTATTCATACCCTCTATATATATATATATATATATATATACACAGGGCCTGGAAAAAGTATTCATACCCCCTATATACAGTGCCTGGAAAAAGTATCCATACCCCTCTATATACAGGGCCTAGAAAAAGTATTCATACCCCTCTATTTACAGGGCCTAGAAAAAGTATTCATACCCCTCTATTTACAGTGCCTGGAAAAAGTATTCATACCCCCATATATACAGGGCCTGGAAAAAGTATTCATACCCCCTATATACAGTGCCTGGAAAAAGTATCCATACCCCTCTGTATACAGTGCCTGGAAAAAGTATTCATACCCCTTGAAATTCTCCACATTCTGTCAGGTTACAACCAAAAACGTAAATGTATTTTATTGGGATTTTATGTGATGGACCAACACAAAGTGTCACATAATTGTGAAGTGGAAGGAAAATGATAAATGATACAAATAAATATACTCACCACTTTACATTGTAGCAAAGTGTAATTTCTTCAGTGCTGTCACATGAAAAGATTTACAGAAATGTGACCGAGGGGTGTACTTACTTTTGTGAGATACTGTGATTGTGAGGTGGAAGGGAAATGATACAAATAAATATGTGAAAAGTGTGTGTGTGGGGGGGGGGGCATTTGTATGGCGCCCCCTGGAGTCAATACTTTGTAGAACCCCCTTTCTCTACAAGTCTTTTTGGGGGTGTCTCTACCAGCTTTGCACATCTAGAGAGGGACATTTCTGCCCATTCTTCTTTGTAAAATATCTCAAGTTCTGTCAGATTGGATGGAGAGCGTCTGTGATCAGCAATTTTCAAGTCTTGCCACAGATTCTCAATGGGATTTAGGTCTGGACTGTGACTGGGCCATTCTAACACATGAATAGGCTTTGATCTAAACCATTCCATTGTAGCTCTGGCTGTACTTTAGGGTCGTTGTCCTGCTGGAAGGTGAACCTCCTCCCCGGTCTCAAGTCTTTTGCCGACTCTAATAGGTTTTCTTCTAAGATTGTCCTGTATTTGTCTCCATCCATCTTCCCATCAACTCTGACCAGCTTCCCTGTTCCTGCTGAGGAAAAGCATCCCCACCACATGATGCCGCCACCACCATGTTTCACGGTGGGGATGGTGTGTTCAGGGGGATGTGCAGTGTTAGTTTTCCCCACACATCGCGTTTTGCTTTTAGGCCAAAAAGTTGAATTTTGGTCTCATCTGACCAGAGCACCTTCTTCCACATGATTGCCGTGTCCCCCACATGTTTGCTGTGTCCCCCACATGTTTGCTGTGTCCCCCACATGATTGTTGTGTCCCCCACATGATTGTTGTGTCCCCCACATGTTTGCTGTGTCCCCCACATGATTGCTGTGTCCCCCCACATGTTTGCTGTGTCCCCCCACATGGCTTCTCACAAACAGGACTTCTTATGACTTTCTTTCTCCAATGTCTTTCTTCAAGGGGTATGAATACTTTTTCAAGGCACTGTTTATATAAAGCTGCTCCATCATATAAATCACCTCTGGTGCTGCCCCCTGGTGGTGTGTGATGGATGGACCACATTGTATATACAGTGGGTATAGAAAATAACCCCCCCCCCCTTTTTTTAAATAATCCAATTTTGTTGCTTTACAGCCTGAAAATGAAGACAGACACAGTTTTTGTTTTATCCGGATGTATTTACTCTGTGCAACTTATAACATCCAAGTGAAAAATACATCAACATGTCAGAGAACAAAATCACTGAGTTGGAAAAAGGACCCCCCCCCCCCCCCATGTGTCAGAATTTTGCCCAATCCATTTATCCTTCTATCCTTCTATCCTGACAAGTGCTCCAGCCCCTGCTGCAGAGAAACGCCCCCCACAACATGATATTCCCCCCTCCCCCCCCCACACACAACATGATATTACCCCCCCCCCCCCCCCACACACACAACATGATATTACCCCCTACATGATATATTACCCCCCCTCATGCATTATCAGACATATCATTCGGTGTTGAGCCCGCAAATCATTTCATTTTAGTCTCATCTGATCACCTGAAACGCACCAGAAAGATTCTGAGGCCGCATGGAAAAATGGTTTCTGGTCAGATGAGACTAAAATTTTATGATTTGGCAGTGCAGGGGGGGGGGGGGCTGTGGGGTGCACATAATGTGAAGGAGGGGGCTGTCATGTGAAGGGGCAGGGCTGTGGGGTGCAGGTGATGTGAGGGGGGGCAGGTGATATGAGGGGGGCGCAGGTGATGTGAGGGGGGGGGCTGGTGATGTGAGGGGGGCAGGTGATGTGAGGGGGGCAGGTGATGTGAGGGGGGCAGGGCTGTGGGGTGCAAGTGATGTGAGGGGGGGCTGGTGATGTGAGGGGGGCAGGGCTGCAAGTGATGTGAGGGGGGGCAAGTGATGTGAGGGGGGGCTGGTGATATGAGGGGGGCAGGGCTGTGGGGTGCAGGTGATGTGAGTGGGGCAGGTGATATGAGGGGTGCAGGTGATGTGTGGGGGGGCAAGTGATGTGAGGGGGGGCTGTGGGAGGCAGGTGATGTGAAGGGGGGCTGTGGGGGGCAGGTGAGGGGGGACAAGTGATGTGAGGGGGGGGGCAGGTGATGTGATGGGGGCGGGGCTGTGGAGTGCAGGTGATGTGAGGGGGGCTGAGGGGGGGCTGTGGGGGGCAGGTGATGTAAAAGGGGCAGGTGATGTAAGGGGAGGCTGTGGGGGGCTGGTGATGTGAGGGGTGCAGGTGATGTGAGTGGGGGCTGTGGGGGGCAAGTGATGTGAGTGGGGGCTGTGGGGGGCAAGTGATGTGAAGGGGGCTGTGGGGGGCAAGTGATGTGAGGGGGGGCTGGTGATGTGAAGGAGTCTTCCCTCAAACGTGATTCGGTCCTCTGTAAAATAGAATTCTATACCCTGTGTATATACAGTGCTGCCCCCGGTGGTGGGTGACGATCGCCCACATTGTATATACAGTGCTGCCCCCTGGTGGTGGGTGACGATCGCTCACATTGTGTATACAGTGCTTGCCCCCCGGTGGTGTGTGACGATCGCCCACATTGTATATACAGTGCTGCCCCCTGGTGGTGGGTGACGATCGCCCACATTGTATATACAGTGCTGCCCCCGGTGGTGTGTGACGATCGCCCACATTGTATATACAGTGCTGCCCCCGGTGGTGGGTGACGATCGCTCACATTGTATATACAGTGCTGCCCCCAGGTGGTGGGTGACGATCGCCCACATTGTATATACAGTGCTGCCCCCCGGTGGTGTGTGACGATCGCCCACATTGTATATACAGTGCTGCCCCCCGGTGGTGTGTGACGATCGCCCGCATTTTATATACAGTGCTGCCCCCCCGGTGGTGGGTGACGATCGCTCACATTGTGTATACAGTGCTGCCCCCCGGTGGTGGGTGAGGATCGCCCACATTGTATATACAGTGCTTCCCCCACGGTGGTGTGTGACGATCGCCCACATTGTATATACAGTGCTGCCCCCCGGTGGTGGGTGATGATCGCTCACATTGTATATACAGTGCTGCCCCCCGGTGGTGGGTGACGATCGCCCGCATTGTATATACAGTGCTGCCCCCCGGTGGTGGGTGACGATCGCCCACATTGTATATACAGTGCTGCCCCCCGGTGGTGGGTGACGATCGCCCACATTGTATATACAGTGCTGCCCCCCGGTGGTGTGTGAGGATCGCCCACATTGTATATACAGTGCTGCCCCCGGTGGTGTGTGACGATCGCCCACATTGTATATACAGTGCTGCCCCCGGTGGTGGGTGACGATCGCCCGCATTGTATATACAGTGCTGCCCCCCCGGTGGTGGGTGACGATCGCTCGCATTGGTGTATACAGTGCTGCCCCCTGGTGGTGTGTGACGATCGCCCACATTGTATATACAGTTGCTGCCCCCGGTGGGTGTGTGACGATCGCCCACATTGTATATACAGTGCTGCCCCCGATGGTGTGTGACGATCGCCCACATTGTATATACAGTGCTGCCCCCGATGGTGGGTGACGATCGCTCACATTGTATATACAGTGCTGCCCCCAGGTGGTGGGTGACGATCGCCCACATTGTATATACAGTGCTGCCCCCCGGTGGTGGGGTGACGATCGCTCGCATTGTGTATACAGTGCTGCCCCCCCGGTGGTGTGTGACGATCGCCCACATTGTATATACAGTGCTGCCCCCCGGTGGTGTTTGACGATCGCTCACATTGTGTATACAGTGCTGCCCCCGGTGGTGTGTGACGATCGCCCACATTGTATATACAGTGCTGCCCCCCGGTGGTGGGTGACGATCGCTCACATTTTATATACAGTGCTGCCCCCCGGTGGTGGGTGACGATCGCCCGCATTGTATATACAGTGCTGCCCCCCGGTGGTGGGTGACGATCGCCCACATTGTGTATACAGTGCTGCCCCCCGGTGGTGGGTGACGATCGCCCACATTGTATATACAGTGCTGCCCCCCGGTGGTGTGTGAGGATCGCCCACATTGTATATACAGTGCTGCCCCCCGGTGGTGTGTGACGATCGCCCGCATTGTATATACAGTGCTGCCCCCCGGTGGTGTGTGACGATCGCCCACATTGTATATACAGTGCTGCCCCCCGGTGGTGGGTGACGATCGCTCACATTGTGTATACAGTGCTGCCCCCCGGTGGTGTGTGACGATCGCCCACATTGTATATACAGTGCTGCCCCCCGGTGGTGTGTGACGATCGCCCACATTGTATATACAGTGCTGCCCCCCGGTGGTGTGTGACGATCGCCCACATTGTATATACAGTGCTGCCCCCCGGTGGTGGGTGACGATCGCTCACATTGTGTATACAGTGCTGCCCCCCGGTGGTGGGTGACGATCGCCCACATTGTATATACAGTGCTGCCCCCCGGTGGTGTGTGACGATCGCCCACATTGTATATACAGTGCTGCCCCCCGGTGGTGGGTGACGATTGCTCACATTGTATATACAGTGCTGCCCCCCGGTGGTGGGTGACGATCGCCCGCATTGTATATACAGTGCTGCCCCCCGGTGGTGGGTGACGATCGCCCACATTGTATATACAGTGCTGCCCCCCGGTGGTGGGTGACGATCGCCCACATTGTATATACAGTGCTGCCCCCCGGTGGTGTGTGAGGATCGCCCACATTGTATATACAGTGCTGCCCCCCGGTGGTGTGTGACGATCGCCCACATTGTATATACAGTGCTGCCCCCCGGTGGTGTGTGACGATCGCCCACATTGTATATACAGTGCTGCCCCCCGGTGGTGGGTGACGATTGCTCACATTGTATATACAGTGCTGCCCCCCGGTGGTGGGTGACGATCGCCCGCATTGTATATACAGTGCTGCCCCCCGGTGGTGGGTGACGATCGCCCACATTGTATATACAGTGCTGCCCCCCGGTGGTGGGTGACGATCGCCCACATTGTATATACAGTGCTGCCCCCCGGTGGTGTGTGAGGATCGCCCACATTGTATATACAGTGCTGCCCCCCGGTGGTGTGTGACGATCGCCCACATTGTATATACAGTGCTGCCCCCCGGTGGTGTGTGACGATCGCCCACATTGTATATACAGTGCTGCCCCCCGGTGGTGTGTGACGATCGCCCACATTGTATATACAGTGCTGCCCCCCGGTGGTGGGTGACGATCGCCCGCATTGTATATACAGTGCTGCCCCCCGGTGGTGGGTGACGATCGCTCGCATTGTGTATACAGTGCTGCCCCCCGGTGGTGTGTGACGATCGCCCGCATTGTATATACAGTGCTGCCCCCCGGTGGTGGGTGACGATCGCCCACATTGTATATACAGTGCTGCCCCCCGGTGGTGTGTGACGATCGCCCACATTGTATATACAGTGCTGCCCCCCGGTGGTGTGTGACGATTGCCCGCATTGTATATACAGTGCTGCCCCCCGGTGGTGGGTGACGATCGCTCACATTGTATATACAGTGCTGCCCCCCCGGTGGTGGGTGACGATCGCTCACATTGTGTATACAGTGCTGCCCCCCGGTGGTGTGTGACGATCGCCCACATTGTATATACAGTGCTGCCCCCCGGTGGTGTGTGACGATCGCCCACATTGTGTATACAGTGCTGCCCCCCGGTGGTGTGTGACGATCGCCCACATTGTGTATACAGTGCTGCCCCCCGGTGGTGGGTGACGATCGCCCGCATTGTATATACAGTGCTGCCCCCCGGTGGTGTGTGATGATCGCCCACATTGTATATACAGTGCTGCCCCCCGGTGGTGGGTGACGATTGCCCGCATTGTATATACAGTGCTGCCCCCCGGTGGTGGGTGACGATCGCTCACATTGTATATACAGTGCTGCCCCCCCGGTGGTGGGTGACGATCGCTCACATTGTGTATACAGTGCTGCCCCCTGGTGGTGTGTGACGTTCGCCCACATTGTATATACAGTGCTGCCCCCCGGTGGTGTGTGACGATCGCCCACATTGTGTATACAGTGCTGCCCCCCGGTGGTGGGTGACGATCGCCCACATTGTATATACAGTGCTGCCCCCCGGTGGTGTTTGACGATCGCCCACATTGTATATACAGTGCTGCCCCCCGGTGGTGTGTCATGATCGCCCAGATTGTATATACAGTGCTGCCCCCCGGTGGTGTGTGACGATCGCCCACATTGTATATACAGTGCTGCCCCCGGTGGTGTGTGATGATCGCCCACATTGTATATACAGTGCTGCCCCCCGGTGGTGTGTCATGATCGCCCAGATTGTATATACAGTGCTGCCCCCCGGTGGTGTGTGATGATCGCCCACATTGTATATACAGTGCTGCCCCCCGGTGGTGGGTGACGATCGCCCACATTGTATATACAGTGCTGCCCCCCGGTGGTGGGTGACGATTGCCCACATTGTATATACAGTGCTGCCCCCCGGTGGTGTGTCATGATCGCCCACATTGTATATACAGTGCTGCCCCCCGGTGGTGGGTGACGATCGCCCACATTGTATATACAGTGCTGCCCCCCGGTGGTGGGTGACGATCGCCCACATTGTATATACAGTGCTGCCCCCCGGTGGTGTGTCATGATCGCCCAGATTGTATATACAGTGCTGCCCCCCGGTGGTGGGTGACGATCGCTCACATTGTATATACAGTGCTGCCCCCCGGTGGTGTGTGACGATCGCTCACATTGTATATACAGTGCTGCCCCCCGGTGGTGTGTGACGATCGCTCACATTGTGTATACAGTGCTGCCCCCCGGTGGTGGGTGACGATCGCCCACATTGTATATACAGTGCTGCCCCCCGGTGGTGTGTGACGATCGCCCACATTGTATATACAGTGCTGCCCCCCGGTGGTGGGTGACGATCGCCCACATTGTATATACAGTGCTGCCCCCCGGTGGTGTGTGACGATCGCCCACATTGTATATACAGTGCTGCCCCCCGGTGGTGTGTGACGATTGCCCGCATTGTATATACAGTGCTGCCCCCTGGTGGTGTGTGATGATCGCCCAGATTGTATATACAGTGCTGCCCCCCGGTGGTGGGTGACGATCGCCCACATTGTATATACAGTGCTGCCCCCCGGTGGTGTGTGACGATCGCCCACATTGTATATACAGTGCTGCCCCCCGGTGGTGTGTGACGATCGCCCACATTGTATATACAGTGCTGCCCCCCGGTGGTGTGACGATCGCCCACATTGTGTCTCCTCTATACACATAAAGACGTTGTAGATTAGCAGCAGACCCTCCGCTTCCCCCGCAGATTATCTGATGGAGCAATGCAGAGAGAGCAACAGCCAATCAGACATCGGTGGGGGGAACCTGATTGGCTGCTCATTTCTGGTAGAGCAGAAGGATGTGTGCAGCACCTTTCTCTGCCCCCCGCTGTGTGTGACCCTCTATAACGCCCTCCTCACCTCCGGCTCATCCTCAGGACGGCCGGGTTGGGGTACTGCGGTTCCTCGATCGCTCTTTCACCAAACTTTAACTTTAGGAGCTCCAGGTGATTATTTGGCACCTGAACCACGACCCCCGCGAAGGGCAAAGTCTGGAGGGGCTGCAGGAAAGTCTCGGGGAACTCAATATCCTGGGGGTGCCCCGTCCAGGAGTCTCGGGTCATCACCCCATCCCGGGGGTAGAAGGGCCACAGGTCCACGTGTAGGTGATTGGTTTGGCTGTACTGGACCCTGAAGAAGTCTCCCTCCACGGCTCTCTCCCACACGAAGCCCTCAGAGTCTATGAGGGAGCCGCCCTGGGCCCCCCGCAGCTCCGGGCACAGCCCCACGTCCTCCAGGTAGATGCCCAGGTCCACGTCATAGTCCCAGGGGATGATGTCCTGGAGGCGGGCCGCCCCCAGCAGGCTCCCCCCCTCCAGCCAATAGCGAACGTTGCTGGCCTCCAAAGTCTTGATGACGTGAGCCATGGTGGCCCTCAGGGCTCGGAGGCAGCAGGGCGGAGTCCAGCGACCCTCATACAGGTACTCCGGGGTCTCCCCGACCACCGTCCCGAAGCAACGCGCCGTGTCCTTGGAGCATCCGTACCATCGATCGCCTTCGGGGCCGCGGACCAATCGTATGCTCAGCCCACGCAGGGTGGCGGCCTCCTCCGCGCGCTCCGCTTGGTCGGCCTTCCAACGCCCGTGGTCCGTGGCCGGAAGAGGGGTGCGGGGAAATTTGGCGCCTTCCAGTATCTTCACCCCCCACCCCCGCAGAGCGGACTGGATGAAAATGGCCGACCGGACGGGACGGGAGAGAGGAAACGGCAAGTCGAACAAATCACGGGATCTCATCAGAAGGACGGCGGACCCGCCAACGGCCCCGCAGGTCTCCCCCGAATCGGCCGCCCTGTACTCCGCCGTCCACGCCCGCAGGGACACGTTCAGGTGTAAGCAGCGCAGCGCGTCCCCAGCACCGGCCGCTACGATCCGCACTCCTGGGGGAGCGTCCCGCAGAGCGCGGGCCATTCTGTCCAGCAGATCCGAGGGGTCCAGAGATGTCCCGTCCGGGACCAGGGCCACCAGGCGGGTGTGGATGTGGGACTCCAGGTGGACAGCGGAGCCAGGCTGCTCGGGGGAGGGGTGAAGGCGCAGAACATGGAGTCTTGGCACCGGCGGGTATGGCAGAGCCTCCGAGGCGATGAGGATCTGGAGAGACGGGCGAGCGCGCAGGAAGGAGTGATTGAGGTCCGCCAGGCCGTGCTCAAAAGTCCGGAACTCCCGCACAATGACCGTGATCCCCGGGGACAGCGCGGGGGAGGGGCTGAGACGTCCCGCCGGACGGGAGTTCAGGTGCCACGTGTAATAGAGCAGCAGAACATTGCAGAGCAGAGTCAGGGAGATCAGCAGATGGCAGAGCGGGCAACGCATCCTGGACCCATCGGGGGGTGGCCTGGAAAGACAAAGCATGGAATATGAACGCAGGTGATCGATCGCCACGCCCTCCCCACCCCCAACCAAACGCAGGTGACCGATCGCCACGCCCTCCCCACCCCCAACCAAACGCAGGTGATCGATCGCCACGCCCTCCCCACCCCCAACCAAACGCAGGTGACCGATCGCCACGCCCTCCCCACCCCCAACCAAACGCAGGTGACCGATCGCCACGTCCTCCCCACCCCCAACCAAACGCAGGTGACCAATCGCCACGCCCAACCCCAACCAAACGCAGGTGACCGATCGCCACGCCCTCCCCACCCCCAACCAAACGCAGGTGATCGATCGCCACGCCCTCCCCACCCCCAACCAAACGCAGGTGATCGATCGCCACGCCCTCCCCACCCCCAACCAAACGCAGGTGACCGATCGCCACGTCCTCCCCACCCCCAACCAAACGCAGGTGACCGATCGCCACGCCCTCCCCACCCCCAACCAAACGCAGGTGACCGATCGCCACGCCCTCCCCACCCCCAACCAAACACAGGTGACCGATCGCCACGCCCTCCCCACATCCAACCAAACGCAGGTGACCGATCGCCACGCCCTCCCCACCCCCAACCAAACGCAGGTGACCGATCGCCACGCCCTCCCCACATCCAACCAAACGCAGGTGACCGATCGCCACGCCCTCCCCACCCCCAACCAAACGCAGGTGACCGATCGCCACGCCCTCCCCAACCAAACGCAGGTGATCGATCGCCACGCCCTCCTCACCCCCAACCAAACGCAGGTGATCGATCGCCACGCCCTCCCCACCCCCAACCAAACGCAGGTGACAGATCGCCACGCCCTCCCCACCCCCAACCAAACGCAGGTGATCGATCGCCACGCCCTCCCCACCCCCAACCAAACGCAGGTGACCGATCGCCACGTCCTCCCCACCCCCAACCAAACGCAGGTGACCAATCGCCACGCCCAACCCCAACCAAACGCAGGTGACCGATCGCCACGCCCTCCCCACCCCCAACCAAACGCAGGTGACCGATCGCCACGCCCTCCCCACCCCCAACCAAACACAGGTGACCGATCGCCACGCCCTCCCCACATCCAACCAAACGCAGGTGACCGATCGCCACGCCCTCCCCACCCCCAACCAAACACAGGTGACCGATCGCCACGCCCTCCCCACCCCCAACCAAACGCAGGTGACCGATCGCCACGCCCTCCCCACATCCAACCAAACGCAGGTGACCGATCGCCACGCCCTCCCCAACCAAACGCAGGTGATCGATCGCCACGCCCTCCTCACCCCCAACCAAACGCAGGTGACGATCGCCACGCCCTCCCCAACCAAACGCAGGTGACCGATCGCCACGCCTCACCCCAACCAAACGCAGGTGACCGATCGCCACGACCCTCCCATAACCCAACCGCAGGTACTACGATCGCACGCCACAACGCAGACTCCACCCACCCCAACCAAACGCAGGTGATCGATCACCACGCCCTCAGCGCGCCACGCCCCCAACCAAACGCAGGTGATCCGATCGCCACGCCCTCCCCACCCCCAACCAAACGCAGGTGATCGATCGGCCACGCCCTCCCCACCCCCAACCAAACGCAGGTGATCGATCGCCACGCCCTCCCCACCCCCAACCAAACGCAGTGACCGATCGCCACGCCCTCCCCCACCCCCAACCAAACGCAGGTGACCGATCGCCACGCCCTCCCCAACCAAACGCAGGTGACCGATCGCCACGCCCTCCCCAACCAAACGCAGGTGATCGATCGCCACGCCCTCCTCACCCCCAACCAAACGCAGGTGACCGATCGCCACCCCCCTCCCCACCCCCAACCAAACGCAGGTGATCGATCGCCACGCCCTCCCCACCCCCAACCAAACGCAGGTGACCGATCGCCACGCCCTCCCCACCCCCAACCAAACGCAGGTGATCGATCGCCACGCCCTCCCCACCCCCAACCAAACGCAGGTGACCGATCGCCACGCCCTCCCCACCCCCAACCAAACGCAGTGACCGATCGCCACACCCCTCCCCACCCCCAACCAAACGCAGGTGACCGATCGCCACGCCCTCCCCAACCAAACGCAGGTGATCGATCGCCACGCCCTCCCCACCCCCAACCAAACGCAGGTGACCGATCGCCACGCCCTCCCCACCCCCAACCAAACGCAGGTGACCGATCGCCACGCCCTCCCCACCCCCAACCAAACGCAGGTGACCGATCGCCACGCCCTCCCCACCCCCAACCAAACGCAGGTGATCGATCGCCACGCCCTCCCCACCCCCAACCAAACGCAGGTGACCGATCGCCACGCCCTCCCCACCCCCAACCAAACGCAGGTGACCGATCGCCACGCCCTCCTCACCCCCAACCAAACGCAGGTGACCGATCGCCACGCCCTCCCCCAACCAAACGCAGGTGACCGATCGCCACGCCCTCCTCACCCCCAACCAAACGCAGGTGACCGATCGCCACGCCCTCCCCACCCCCAACCAAACGCAGGTGACCGATCGCCACGCCCTCCCCCACCCCCAACCAAACGCAGGTGACCGATCGCCACGCCCTCCCCACCCCCAACCAAACGCAGGTGACCGATCGCCACGCCCTCCTCACCCCCAACCAAACGCAGGTGACCGATCGCCACGCCCTCCCCACCCCCAACCAAACGCAGGTGACCGATCGCCACGTCCTCACCCACCCCCAACCAAACGCAGGTGATCGATCGCCACCCCCCAACCAAACGCAGGTGATCGATCGCCACGCCCTCCCCACCCCCAACCAAACGCAGGTGATCGATCGCCACGCCCTCCCCCACCCCCAACCAAACGCAGGTGATCGATCGCCACGCCCTCCCCACCCCCAACCAAACGCAGGTGACCGATCGCCACGCCCTCCCCACCCCCAACCAAACGCAGGTGATCGATCGCCACGCCCTCCCCACCCCCAACCAAACGCAGGTGATCGATCGCCACGTCCTCCCCAACCAAACGCAGGTGACCGATCGCCACACCCTCCCCACCCCCAACCAAACGCAGGTGACCGATCGCCACGCCCTCCTCACCCCCAACCAAACGCAGGTGACCGATCGCCACGCCCTCCCCACCCCCAACCAAACGCAGGTGACCGATCGCCACGCCCTCCCCAACCAAACGCAGGTGATCGATCGCCACGCCCTCCCCACCCCCAACCAAACGCAGGTGACCGATCGCCACGCCCTCCCCAACCAAACGCAGGTGATCGATCGCCACGCCCTCCCCACCCCCAACCAAACGCAGGTGACCGATCGCCACGCCCTCCCCACCCCCAACCAAACGCAGGTGACCGATCGCCACGCCCTCCCCACCCCCAACCAAACGCAGGTGACCAATCGCCACGCCCTCCCCACCCCCAACCAAACGCAGGTGATCGATCGCCACGCCCTCCCCACCCCCAACCAAACGCAGGTGACCGATCGCCACGCCCTCCCCACCCCCAACCAAACGCAGGTGACCGATCGCCACGCCCTCCTCACCCCCAACCAAACGCAGGTGACCGATCGCCACGCCCTCCCCAACCAAACGCAGGTGATCGATCGCCACGCCCTCCCCAACCAAACGCAGGTGACCGATCGCCACGCCCTCCTCACCCCCAACCAAACGCAGGTGACCGATCGCCACGCCCTCCCCACCCCCAACCAAACGCAGGTGACCGATCGCCACGCCCTCCCCACCCCCAACCAAACGCAGGTGACCGATCGCCACGCCCTCCCCACCCCCAACCAAACGCAGGTGACCGATCGCCACGCCCTCCTCACCCCCAACCAAACGCAGGTGACCGATCGCCACGCCCTCCCCACCCCCAACCAAACGCAGGTGACCGATCGCCACGTCCTCCCCACCCCCAACCAAACGCAGGTGATCGATCGCCACCCCCAACCAAACGCAGGTGATCGATCGCCACGCCCTCCCCACCCCCAACCAAACGCAGGTGATCGATCGCCACGCCCTCCCCACCCCCAACCAAACGCAGGTGATCGATCGCCACGCCCTCCCCACCCCCAACCAAACGCAGGTGACCGATCGCCACGCCCTCCCCACCCCCAACCAAACGCAGGTGATCGATCGCCACGCCCTCCCCACCCCCAACCAAACGCAGGTGATCGATCGCCACGTCCTCCCCAACCAAACGCAGGTGACCGATCGCCACACCCTCCCCACCCCCAACCAAACGCAGGTGACCGATCGCCACGCCCTCCTCACCCCCAACCAAACGCAGGTGACCGATCGCCACGCCCTCCCCACCCCCAACCAAACGCAGGTGACCGATCGCCACGCCCTCCCCAACCAAACGCAGGTGATCGATCGCCACGCCCTCCCCACCCCCAACCAAACGCAGGTGACCGATCGCCACGCCCTCCTCACCCCCAACCAAACGCAGGTGACCGATCGCCACGCCCTCCCCACCCCCAACCAAACGCAGGTGACCGATCGCCACGCCCTCCCCACCCCCAACCAAACGCAGGTGACCGATCGCCACGCCCTCCCCACCCCCAACCAAACGCAGGTGACCGATCGCCACGCCCTCCCCAACCAAACGCAGGTGACCAATCGCCACGTCCTCCCCACCCCCAACCAAACGCAGGTGACCGATCGCCACGCCCTCCCCACCCCCAACCAAACGCAGGTGACCGATCGCCACGCCCTCCCCAACCAAACGCAGGTGACCGATCGCCACGTCCTCCCCAACCAAACGCAGGTGACCGATCGCCACACCCTCCCCACCCCCAACCAAACGCAGGTGACCGATCGCCACGCCCTCCCCACATCCAACCAAACGCAGGTGACCGATCGCCACGCCCTCCCCACCCCCAACCGAACGCAGGTGATCGATCGCCACGCCCTCCCCACCCCCAACCAAACGCAGGTGACCGATCGCCACGCCCTCCCCACCCCCAACCAAACGCAGTGACCGATCGCCACGCCCTCCCCACCCCCAACCAAACGCAGGTGACCGATCGCCACGCCCTCCCCAACCAAACGCAGGTGATCGATCGCCACGCCCTCCCCACCCCCAACCAAACGCAGGTGACCGATCGCCACGCCCTCCCCACCCCCAACCAAACGCAGGTGACCGATCGCCACGCCCTCCCCACCCCCAACCAAATGCCGGTGACCGATCGCCACCCCTTTCCACCATCCAATTGAGGTTTGGTTGAGCGGTGGGAGGAGTCAGCGGTCAGGTGACGGGTCGGAGAGCGGTTTGGGGATCTGGTTGCGCGGTGGGAGGAGTCAGCGGTCAGGTGACGGGTCGGAGAGCGGTTTGGAGGTCTGGTTGAGCGGTGGGAGGAGTCAGCGGTCAGGTGACGGGTCAGAGAGAGGTTTGGAGGTCTGGTTGCGCGGTGGGAGGAGTCAGCGGTCAGGTGATGGGTCGGAGAGCGGTTTGGGGGTCTGGTTGCGCGGTGGGAGGGGTCAGCGGTCAGGTGACGGGTCAGAGAGAGGTTTGGAGGTCTGGTTGCGCGGTGGGAGGGGTCAGCAGTCAGGTGACGGGTCGGAGAGCGGTTTGGGGGTCTGGTTGCGCGGTGGGAGAAGTCAGCGGTCAGGTGACGGGTCGGAGAGCGGTTTGGGGGTCTGGTTGCGCGGTGGGAGGAGTCAGCGGTCAGGTGACGGGTCAGAGAGAGGTTTGGAGGTCTGGTTGCGCGGTGGGAGGGGTCAGCGGTCAGGTGACGGGTCGGAGAGCGGTTTGGGGGTCTGGTTGCGCGGTGGGAGGAGTCAGCGGTCAGGTGAGAGGTCGGAGAGCGGTTTGGGGATCTGGTTGAGCGGTGGGTGGGGTCAGCGGTCAGGTGACGGGTCGAAGAGCGGTTTGGAGGTCTGGTTGCGCAGTGGGAGGGGTCAGCGGTCAGGTGACGGGTCGGAGAACGGTTTGGGGATCTGGTTGAGCGGTGGGTGGGGTCAGCGGTCAGGTGACGGGTCGAAGAGCGGTTTGGAGGTCTGGTTGCGCAGTGGGAGGGGTCAGCGGTCAGGTGACGGGTCGGAGAGCGGTTTGGAGGTCTGGTTGCGCGGTGGGAGGAGTCAGCGGTCAGGTGACGGGTCGGAGAGCGGTTTGGAGGTCTGGTTGCGCAGTGGGAGGGGTCAGCGGTCAGGTGACGGGTCGGAGAGCAGTTTGGAGGTCTGGTTGCGCGGTGGGAGGGGTCAGCGGTCAGGTGACGGGTCGGAGAGCGGTTTGGGGGTCTGGTTGAGCGGTGGGAGGAGTCAGCAGTCAGGTGACGGGTCGGAGAGCGGTTTGGGGGTCTGGTTGCGCAGTGGGAGGGGTCAGCGGTCAGGTGACGGGTCGGAGAGCGGTTTGGAGGTCTGGTTGCGCGGTGGGAGGGGTCAGCGGTCAGGTGACGGGTCGGAGAGTGGTTTGGGGGTCTGGTTGCGCGGTGGGAGGAGTCAGCGGTCAGGTGATGGGTCGGAGAACGGTTTGGGGGTCTGGTTGAGCGGTGGGAGGGGTCAGCGGTCAGGTGACGGGTCGGAGAGCGGTTTGGGGATCTGGTTGCGCGGTGGGAGGAGTCAGCGGTCAGGTGACGTTTCAAAGAGCGGTTTGGGGATCTGGTTGCGCGGTGGGAGGGGGTCAGCGGTCAGGTGACGGGTCGGAGAACGGTTTGGAGGTCTGGTTGCGCGGTGGGAGGGGTCAGCGGTCAGGTGACGGGTCGGAGAGCGGTTTGGGGATCTGGTTGCGCGGTGGGAGGAGTCAGCGGTCAGGTGACGGGTCGGAGAGCGGTTTGGGGATCTGGTTGCACGGTGGGAGGAGTCAGCGGTCAGGTGACGGGTCGGAGAGCGGTTTGGAGGTCTGGTTGCGCGGTGGGAGGGGTCAGCGGTCAGGTGACGGGTCGGAGAACGGTTTGGGGGTCTGGTTTCGCGGTGGGAGGAGTCAGCGGTCAGGTGACGGGTCGGAGAACGGTTTGGGGGTCTGGTTTCGCGGTGGGAGGAGTCAGCGGTCAGGTGACGGGTCGGAGATCGGTTTGGGGGTCTGGTTGCGCGGTGGGAGGGGGTCAGCGATCAGGTGACGGGTCGGAGAGCGGTTTGGGGGTCTGGTTGCGCGGTGGGAGAGGTCAGCGGTCAGGTGACGGGTCGGAGAGCGGTTTGGGGGTCTGGTTGCGTGGTGGGAGGGGTCAGCGGTCAGGTCGGAGAGCGGTTTGGGGGTCTGGTTGCGTGGTGGGAGGGGTCAGCGGTCAGGTCGGAGAACGGTTTGGGGGTCTGGTTGCGCGGTGGGAGGGATCAGCGGTCAGGTGACGGGTCGGAGAGCGGTTTGGGGATCTGGTTGCACGGTGGGAGGAGTCAGCGGTCAGGTGACGGGTCGGAGAACGGTTTGGAGGTCTGGTTGCGCGGTGGGAGGGGTCAGCGGTCAGGTGACGGGTCGGAGATCGGTTTGGGGGTCTGGTTGCGCGGTGGGAGGGGTCAGCGATCAGGTGACGGGTCGGAGAGCGGTTTGGGGGTCTGGTTGCGCGGTGGGAGAGGTCAGCGGTCAGGTGACGGGTCGGAGAGCGGTTTGGGGGTCTGGTTGCGTGGTGGGAGGGGTCAGCGGTCAGGTCAGAGAACGGTTTGGGGGTCTGGTTGCGCGGTGGGAGGGATCAGCGGTCAGGTGACGGGTCGGAGAGCAGTTTGGGGGTCTGGTTGAGCGGTGGGAGGAGTCAGCAGTCAGGTGACGGGTCGGAGAGCGGTTTGGGGGTCTGGTTGCGCAGTGGGAGGGGTCAGCGGTCAGGTGACGGGTCGGAGAGCGGTTTGGAGGTCTGGTTGCGCGGTGGGAGGGGTCAGCGGTCAGGTGACGGGTCGGAGAGTGGTTTGGGGGTCTGGTTGCGCGGTGGGAGGAGTCAGCGGTCAGGTGATGGGTCGGAGAACGGTTTGGGGGTCTGGTTGAGCGGTGGGAGGGGTCAGCGGTCAGGTGACGGGTCGGAGAGCGGTTTGGGGATCTGGTTGCGCGGTGGGAGGAGTCAGCGGTCAGGTGACGTTTCAAAGAGCGGTTTGGGGATCTGGTTGCGCGGTGGGAGGGGTCAGCGGTCAGGTGACGGGTCGGAGAACGGTTTGGAGGTCTGGTTGCGCGGTGGGAGGGGTCAGCGGTCAGGTGACGGGTCGGAGAGCGGTTTGGGGATCTGGTTGCACGGTGGGAGGAGTCAGCGGTCAGGTGACGGGTCGGAGAGCGGTTTGGAGGTCTGGTTGCGCGGTGGGAGGGGTCAGCGGTCAGGTGACGGGTCGGAGAACGGTTTGGGGGTCTGGTTTCGCGGTGGGAGGAGTCAGCGGTCAGGTGACGGGTCGGAGAACGGTTTGGGGGTCTGGTTTCGCGGTGGGAGGAGTCAGCGGTCAGGTGACGGGTCGGAGATCGGTTTGGGGGTCTGGTTGCGCGGTGGGAGGGGTCAGCGATCAGGTGACGGGTCGGAGAGCGGTTTGGGGGTCTGGTTGCGCGGTGGGAGAGGTCAGCGGTCAGGTGACGGGTCGGAGAGCGGTTTGGGGGTCTGGTTGCGTGGTGGGAGGGGTCAGCGGTCAGGTCGGAGAGCGGTTTGGGGGGGTCTGGTTGCGTGGTGGGAGGGGTCAGCGGTCAGGTCGGAGAACGGTTTGGGGGTCTGGTTGCGCGGTGGGAGGGATCAGCGGTCAGGTGACGGGTCGGAGAGCGGTTTGGGGATCTGGTTGCACGGTGGGAGGAGTCAGCGGTCAGGTGACGGGTCGGAGAACGGTTTGGAGGTCTGGTTGCGCGGTGGGAGGGGTCAGCGGTCAGGTGACGGGTCGGAGATCGGTTTGGGGGTCTGGTTGCGCGGTGGGAGGGGTCAGCGATCAGGTGACGGGTCGGAGAGCGGTTTGGGGGTCTGGTTGCGCGGTGGGAGAGGTCAGCGGTCAGGTGACGGGTCGGAGAGCGGTTTGGGGGTCTGGTTGCGTGGTGGGAGGGGTCAGCGGTCAGGTCGGAGAGCGGTTTGGGGGTCTGGTTGCGTGGTGGGAGGGGTCAGCGGTCAGGTCAGAGAACGGTTTGGGGGTCTGGTTGCGCGGTGGGAGGGATCAGCGGTCAGGTGACGGGTCGGAGAGCAGTTTGGGGGTCTGGTTGAGCGGTGGGAGGAGTCAGCGGTCAGGTGATGGGTCAGAGAGAGGTTTGGGGATCTGGTTGCGCGGTGGGAGGGGTCAGCGGTCAGGTGGCGGGTCGGAGAACGGTTTGGGGGTCTGGTTGCGCACTGGGAGGAGTCAGCGGTCAGGTGACAGGTCGGAGAGCAGTTTGGGGGTCTGGTTGTGCAGTGGGAGGAGTCAGCGGTCAGGTGACGGGTCGGAGAGCAGTTTGGGGGTCTGGTTGCGCAGTGGGAGGGGTCAGCGGTCAGGTGACGGGTCGGAGAGCGGTTTGGGGGGTCTGGTTACACAGTGGGAGGGGTCAGCAGTCAGGTGACGGGTCGGAGAACGGTTTGGGGGTCTGGTTACACAGTGGGAGGGGTCAGCAGTCAGGTGACGGGTCGGAGAACGGTTTGGGGGTCTGGTTACACAGTGGGAGGGGTCAGCAGTCAGGTGACGGGTCGGAGAACAGTTTGGGGGTCTGGTTGCGCGGTGGGAGGAGTCAGCGGTCAGGTGATGGGTCGGAGAGTGGTTTGGGGGTCTGGTTGCGCGGTGGGAGGAGTCAGCGGTCAGGTGATGGGTCGGAGAGTGGTTTGGGGGTCTGGTTGCGCGGTGGGAGGAGTCAGCGGTCAGGTGATGGGTCGGAGAGTGGTTTGGGGGTCTGGTTGCGCGGTGGGAGGAGTCAGCGGTCAGGTGACGGGTCGGAGAACGGTTTGGGGGTCTGGTTGCGCGGTGGGAGGAGTCATCGGTCAGGTGACGGGTTGGAGAGCGGTTTGGGGATCTGGTTGCGCGGTGGGAGGAGTCAGCGGTCAGGTGACGGGTCGGAGAGCGGTTTGGAGGTCTGGTTGCGCGGTGGGAGGGGTCAGCGGTCAGGAGACGGGTCGGAGAACGGTTTGGGGGTCTGGTTGCGCAGTGGGAGGAGTCAGCGGTCAGGTGACGGGTCGGAGAACGGTTTGGAGGTCTGGTTGCGCGGTGGAAGGGGTCAGCGGTCAGGTGACGGGTCGGAGATCGGTTTGGGGGTCTGGTTGCGCGGTGGGAGGGGTCAGCGGTCAGGTGACGGGTCGGAGAGCGGTTTGGGGGTCTGGTTGCGCGGTGGGAGGGGTCAGCGGTCAGGTGACGGGGCAGAGAGCGGTTTGGGGATCTGGTTGCGCGGTGGGAGGAGTCAGCGGTCAGGTGACGGTCGGAGAGCGGTTTGGGGATCTGGTTGCGCGGTGGGAGGAGTCAGCGGTCAGGTGACGGGTCGGAGAGCGGTTTGAAGGTCTGGTTGCGCGGTGGGAGGGGTCAGCGGTCAGGTGACGGGTCGGAGAACGGTTTGGGGGTCTGGTTGCGCGGTCGGAGGAGTCAGCGGTCAGGTGACGGGTCGGAGAGCGGTTTGGGGGTCTGGTTGCGCGGTGGGAGGGGTCAGCGGTCAGGTGACGGGTCGGAGAGCGGTTTGGGGGTCTGGTTGCGCGGTGGGAGGAGTCAGCGGTAAGGTGACGGGTCGGAGAGCGGTTTGGGGGTCTGGTTGCGCGGTGGGAGGGGTCAGCGGTCAGGTGACGGGGCGGAGAGCGGTTTGGGGATCTGGTTGCGCGGTGGGAGGAGTCAGCGGTCAGGTGACGGGCAGAGAGCGGTTTGGGGATCTGGTTGCGCGGTGGGAGGAGTCAGCGGTCAGGTGACGGTGGGAGAGCGGTTTGGGGATCTGGTTGCGCGGTGGGAGGAGTCAGCGGTCAGGTGACGGGTCGGAGAGCGGTTTGGAGGTCTGGTTGCGCGGTGGGAGGAGTCAGCGGTCAGGTGACGGGTCGGAGAGCGGTTTGGGGATCTGGTTGCGCGGTGGGAGGAGTCAGCGGTCAGGTGACGGGGCGGAGAGCGGTTTGGGGATCTGGTTGCACGGTGGGAGGAGTCAGCGGTCAGGTGACGGGTCGGAGAGCAGTTTGAAGGTCTGGTTGCGCGGTGGGAGGTGACGGGTCGGAGAACGGTTTGGGGGTCTGGTTGCGCGGTCGGAGGAGTCAGCGGTCAGGTGACGGGTCGGAGAACGGTTTGGGGGTCTGGTTGCGCGGTCGGAGGAGTCAGCGGTCAGGTGACGGGTCGGAGAACGGTTTGGGGGTCTGGTTGCGCGGTCGGAGGAGTCAGCGGTCAGGTGACGGGTCGGAGAGCGGTTTGGGGGTCTGGTTGCGCGGTGGGAGGGGTCAGCGGTCAGGTGACGGGTCGGAGAGCGGTTTGGGGGTCTGGTTGCGCGGTGGGAGGGGTCAGCGGTCAGGTGACGGGTCGGAGAGCGGTTTGGGGGTCTGGTTGCGTGGTGGGAGGGGTCAGCGGTCAGGTGACGGGTCGGAGAACGGTTTGGGGGTCTGGTTGCGCGGTGGGAGGGGTCAGCGGTCAGGTGACGGGTCGGAGAGCGGTTTGGGGGTCTGGTTGCGTGGTGGGAGGGGTCAGCGGTTAGGTGACGGGTCGGAGAGCGGTTTGGGGGTCTGGTTGCGTGGTGGGAGGGGTCAGATTGGAGTCATGTGACACATATACAGCACCCCATTCTCAGGGGAGATGATGATTGGTTGATGGAAGGACAGACATAGGACATCACGTGACCATACCTGGATCTCTCACACTTGTTACTTTGTATCCATCAGCCGCACCACGTGTCTTCCGCCTCTCCCGCCCCCTGACGTCACAAAATGATTAAAACTTTATTGTTCTGTTTCCGCTCAGACATTGTAAATAATGTCAAGCCCGCCCACGCCTCTCTTTCCTCCCATCCATTTTCTAAAGTACCGCCCACTTCCCCGCCTCCTCTGCGACTCTGCGGAATACGGAGCTCCGCCCATATACTTCGCACTAGACGTGGCAGCCAGTTGTGGGCGGAGCCATGGACTAAAGCCTCCTTTTCCGCGCCGCCATTGGTCCGTCATTCTTAGGAGGGGGCGTGTCCATTACGTGTAGGTGTGGCCTCATCCTTGATTCCCCGTTTTATGCAAATATTGTGCTATCCGGTTGGATGGGACCACTGATGGGGCGGGGCCAACTTCTGCTCTGAGTCTGCAAGGGGCGGGGAATGTCATTCAATCTCCCCTGCTATTGGTCAGAGCGGGCTGACTCTGTCCTGTGGTTGGCTGTTGGGGTTCTCCGGGCCGCTGTGCGCAGTGTGAGGCCGATCAGTCGTGTGTCAGCCGCCGGCGAGGAGACATGCTGGGGACGGGCGGCTCCATAGACCGGGGGCGGCTCCGACAGCTGCTGCGGGGGAGTGTGGCCGGCCTGTGCGAGCTGAGACTCCTCCGGGAGAGGCAGGAGGTGCGAGTCCGGAGGGCGCTCCGAGGGGGCGAGGTGAGTGGCCGGCCTACCGACCGATCCTCTTCTCATACCGAACTGCGCCCCATTTCTACAGCCCCCCTCTGCTCCCCTCTAATACAGCCCCCCAATGTACCCCATTTCTACAGCCCCCCTCTTCTACAACCCCCCTCTGCACCCCATTTCTACAGCCCCCCTCTTCTGCAACCCCCCTCTGCATCCCATTTCTACAGCCCCCCTCTTCTCCAACCCCCCTCTGCACCCCATTTCTACAGCCCCCCTCTTCTGCAACCCCCCTCTGCACCCCATTTCTACAGCCCCCCTCTTCTGCAACCCCCCTCTGCACCCCATTTCTACCGCCCCCCTCTTCTACAACCCCCCATCTGCACCCCATTTCTACAGCCCCCTCTTCTACAACCCCCCTCTGCACCCCATTTCTACAGCCCCCCTCTTCTACAACCCCCCATCTGCACCCCATTTCTACAGCCCCCTCTTCTACAACCCCCCATCTGCACCCCATTTCTACAGCCCCCCTCTTCTGCAACCCCCCTCTGCACCCCATTTCTACCGCCCCCCCTCTTCTACAACCCCTCTGCACCCCATTTCTACCGCCCCCCTCTTCTACAACCCCCCATCTGCACCCCATTTCTACAGCCCCCTCTTCTGCAACCCCCCTCTGCACCCCATTTCTACCGCCCCCCTCTTCTACAACCCCCCTCTGCACCCCATTTCTACAGCCCCCCTCTTCTGCAACCCCCCTCTGCACCCCATTTCTACAGCCCCCCTCTTCTGCAACCCCCCTCTGCACCCCATTTCTACAGCCCCCCTCTGCTCCCCATTTCTACAGCCCCCCTCTTCTGCAACCCCCCTCTGCACCCCATTTCTACAGCCCCCCTCTTCTCCAACCCCCCTCTGCACCCCATTTCTACAACCCCCCTCTTCTGCAACCCCCCTCTGCACCCCATTTCTACAGCCCCCCTCTTCTGCAACCCCCCTCTGCACCCCATTTCTACAGCCCCCCTCTTCTGCAACCCCCCTCTGCACCCCATTTCTACAGCCCCCCTCTGCTCCCCTCTAATACAGCCCCCCAATGTACCCCATTTCTACAGCCCCCCTCTTCTGCAACCCCCCTCTGCACCCCATTTCTAAAGCCCCCCTCTTCTACAACCCCCCTCTGCACCCCATTTCTACAGCCCCCCTCTTCTGCAACCCCCCTCTGCACCCCATTTCTACAGCCCCCCTCTTCTCCAACCCCCCTCTGCACCCCATTTCTACAGCCCCCCTCTTCTTCAACCCCCCTCTGCACCCCATTTCTACAGCCCCCCTCTTCTTCAACCCCCCTCTGCACCCCATTTCTACAGCCCCCCTCTTCTTCAACCCCCCTCTGCACCCCATTTCTACAGCCCCCCTCTTCTGCAACCCCCCTCTGCATCCCATTTCTACAGCCCCCCTCTTCTCCAACCCCCCTCTGCACCCCATTTCTACAGCCCCCCTCTTCTCCAACCCCCCTCTGCACCCCATTTCTACAGCCCCTCTTCTGCACCCCATTTCTACAGCACCCCTCTTCTGCAACCCACCTCTGCTCCCCATTTCTACAGCCCCCCTCTGCGCCCCATTTCTACAGCCCCCTCTGCGCCCCATTTCTACAGCCCCCTCTGCGCCCCATTTCTACAGCCCTCCTCTGCACCCCATTTCTACAGCCCTCTTCTACAGCCCCCCTCTGCTCCCCATTTCTACAGCCCCCCTCTTCTGCAACCCCCCTCTGCTCCCCATTTCTACAGCCACCCATTTCTACAGCCCCCCTCTGCACCCCATTTCTACAGCCCCCCAATGTACCCCATTTCTACAGCCCCCCAATGTACCCCATTTCTACAGCCCCCTCTGCACCCCTCTTCTACAGCCCCCCTCTGCACCCCATTTCTACAGCCCCTCCTTCTACAGCCCCCCTCTGCACCCCTCTTCTACAGCCCCCCTCTGCACCCCTCTTCTACAGCCCCCCTCTGCACCCCATTTCTACAGCCCCCCTCTGCATCCCATGTCTGCAGCCCCCCTCTTTTACTGCTCCCCTCTGCACCCCATTTCTGCAGCTCCCCTCTGCACCCCATTTCTGCAGCTCCCCTCTGCACCCCATTTCTACAGCGCCCCTCTGCACCCCTCTTCTATAGCCCCCATTTCTACAGCTCCCCTCTGCACCCCATTTCTACAGCTCCCCTCTGCACCCCATTTCTACAGCGCCCCCTCTGCCCCCCTCTTCTACAGCCCCCCTCTTCTACAGCCCCCCTCTGTACCCCATTTCTACAGCCCCCCTCTGTACCCCCTCTTCTGCGGCTCCCCCTCTTCTGCGGCTCCCCCTCTTTGACCCTCTTCTACAGCTCCCCTCTCCCCCTCTTCTGCGGCTCCCCCTCTTCGATCCTCTTCTACAGCCCCCCTCTTCTACAGCTCCCCTCTGTACCCCCTCTTCTGTGGCTCCCCCTCTTCTGCAGCTCCCCCTCTTCTACAGCCCCCCTCTGCTCCCCATTTCTACAGCCCCCCTCTGCTCCCCATTTCTACAGCCCCCCTCTGCTCCCCATTTCTACAGCCCCCCTCTGCTCCCCATTTCTACGGCCCCCCATTTCTACAGCCCCCCCTCTGCACCCCATTTCTACAGCCCCCCTCTGCTCCCCATTTCTACAGCCCCCCCATTTCTACAGCCCCCCCCTCTGCACCCCATTTCTACAGCCCCCCCCTCTGCACCCTATTTCTACAGCCCCCCTCTGCTCCCCTCTAATACAGCCCCCCTCTGCTCCCCTCTAATACAGCCCCTCTCTGCTCCCCATTTCTACAGCCCACCTCTTCTGCAACCCCCTCTGCACCCCATTTCTACAGCCCCCCTCTTCTGCACCCCATTTCTACATCCCCCCTCTTCTGCACCCCATTTCTACAGCCCCCCTCTTCTGCAACCCCCCTCTGTACCCCATTTCTACAGCCCCCCTCTGTACCCCATTTCTACAGCCCCCCTCTGTACCCCATTTCTACAGCCCCCCTCTGTACCCCATTTCTACAGCCCCCCTCTTCTACAGCCCCCCTCTGCACCCCATTTCTACAGCCCCCCTCTGCTCCCCTCTAATACAGCCCCCCTCTTCTACAGCCCCCCCCTCTTCACCCCTCTTCTGCAACCCCCCTCTAATACAGCCCCCCTCTGCTCCCCTCTAATACAGCCCCCCAATGTACCCCTCTTCTACAGCCCCCGTCTTCACCCCTCTTCTGCAGCCCTCCTTTTCTACAGCCCCCCTCTGTCCCCCTTTTCTACAGCCCCCCTCTTCTCCGGCCCCCCCTCTACAGCCCCCCTCTGTACCCCATTTCTACAGCTCCCCCTCTTCTACAGCTCCCCTCCCACCCCCCCCCGTCCCGCAACCTCTCGGATGCCCCTCTTCTACAGCTGACAGATATAAAGTAGGGAGTGTGCACGGGGGGGAGGAGTGTGCACGGGGGGGAGGAGTGTGCACGGGGGGGAGGAGTGTGCACGGGGGGGAGGAGTGTGCACGGGGGGGTGTGCACGGGGGGGTGTGCACGGAGGGGTGTGCACGGAGGGGTGTGCACGGAGGGGTGTGCACGGAGGAGTGTGCACGGAGGAGTGTGCACGGAGGAGTGTGCACGGAGGAGTGTGCACGGAGGAGTGTGCACGGAGGAGTGTGCACGGAGGAGTGTGCACGGAGGAGTGTGCACGGAGGAGTGTGCACGGAGGAGT
Organism: Rana muscosa; assembly: GCA_029206835.1. Classification (NCBI taxonomy): domain Eukaryota; kingdom Metazoa; phylum Chordata; class Amphibia; order Anura; family Ranidae; genus Rana; species Rana muscosa. The sequence continues at coordinate 336,856 of JARGYO010001018.1, forward strand.
GTGCACGGAGGAGTGTGCACGGAGGAGTGTGCACGGAGGAGTGTGCACGGAGGAGTGTGCACGGGGGGGAGGAGTGTGCACGGGGGGGAGGAGTGTGCAAAGGGGGGGAGGAGTGTGCAAAGGGGGGGAGGAGTGTACAGCTTGTATAACGGTGTAAATTTCCTCTCCCCTCAAAATAACTCAACACACAGCCATTAATGTCTAAACCGCTGGCAACAAAAGTCAGTACACCCCTAAGTGAAAATGTCCAAATTGGGCCCAATTAGTCATTTTCCCTCCCCGGTGTCATGTGACTCATTAGTGTTACAAGGTCTCAGGTGTGAATGGGGAGCAGGTGTGATAAATTTGGTGTTATCGCTCTCACTCTCTCATACTGGTCACTGGAAGTACAACATGGCACCTCATGGCAAAGAATTCTCTGAGGATCTGAAGAAAAGAATTGTTTCTCTACATAAAGATGGGCGGGGCTATAAGAAGATCGCCAAGACCCTGAAACTGATCTGCAGCCCGGTGGCCAAGACCATCCAGCGGTATAACAGGACGGGTTCCCCTCAGAACAGGCCTCGCCATGGTCCACCAAAGAAGTTGAGGTCACGTGCTCAGCGTCATATCCAGAGGTTGTCTTTGGGAAATAGACGTATGAGTGCTGCCAGCATTGCTGCAGAGGGTGAAGGGGTGGGGGAGGGGTCAGCCTGTCAGTGCTCAGACCATACGCCGCACACTGCATCAAATTGGTCTGCATGGCTGTCATCCCAGAAGGAAGCCTCTTCTAAAGATGATGCACAAGAAAGACAAGCAGACTAAGGACAAGGATTACTGGAACCATGTCCTGTGGTCTGATGAGACCAAGATAAACGTATTTGGTGTCAGATGGTGTCAGGCATGTGTGGCGGCAACCAGGTGAGGAGGACTAAGGGAAGCGTGTCTTCCCTACAGTCAGGCATGGTGGGGGGAGTGTCATGGTCTGGGGCTACATGAGTGCTGCCGGCACTGGGGGGCTACAGATCGTTGAGGGGACCATGAATGCCAACATGTACTGTGACATACTGAAGCAGAGCATGATCCCCTCCCTTCAGAGACTGGACCGCAGGGTAGTATTCCAACATGATAACCACCAGGGCTGGCCCAAGACATTGTGCTACCTGGGTCCAAGAATGAAATGCTGCAAAAAATCGCACCCACCAAAAGGCCCCCCACATCCATTATTTTATATCGTGATAATTGAAATAAAATTTATCAGGAAGTCAGATTTACATACAACAGCACCTAGTCTATATGATGGCGCACATGATCACTCGTCCAATGACATGCGCCCATTTACCACATGATCACTCGTCCAATGACAGGCGCCCTTTACCACATGATCACTCCGTCCAATGACAGGCGCCCTTTACTACATGATCACTCCGTCCAATGACAGGCGCCCTTTACCACATGATCACTCGTCCAATGACAGGCGCCCTTTACCACATGATCACTCCGTCCAATGACAGGCGCCCTTTACCACATGATCACTCCGTCCAATGACAGGCGCCCTTTACCACATGATCACTCGTCCAATGACAGGCGCCCTTTACCACATGATCACTCCGTCCAATGACAGGCGCCCTTTACCACATGATCACTCCGTCCAATGACAGGCGCCCTTTACCACATGATCACTCGTCCAATGACAGGCGCCCTTTACCACATGATCACTCCGTCCAATGACAGGCGCCCATTTACCACATGATCACTCGTCCAATGACAGGCGCCCTTTACCACATGATCACTCCGTCCAATGACATGCGCCCATTTACCACATGATCACTCCGTCCAATGACAGCGCCCCTTTACCACATGATCACTCCGTCCAATGACAGGCGCCCTTTACCACATGATCACTCCGTCCAATGACAGGCGCCCTTTACCACATGATCACTCCGTCCAATGACAGGTGCCCTTTACCACATGATCACTCCGTCCAATGACAGGCGCCCTTTACCGCATGATCACTCCGTCCAATGACAGGCGCCCTTTACCACATGACCACTCCGTCCAATGACAGGTGCCCTTTACCACATGACCACTCCGTCCAATGACAGGCGCCCTTTACCTCATGATCACTCCGTCCAATGACAGGCGCCCCTTTACCACATGATCACTCCGTCCAATGACAGGCGCCCTTTACCGCATGATCACTCCGTCCAATGACAGCGCCCCTTTACCACATGATCACTCCGTCCAATGACAGCGCCCCTTTACCACATGATCACTCCGTCCAATGACAGGCGCCCTTTACCACATGATCACTCCGTCCAATGACAGGCGCCCTTTACCACATGATCACTCCGTCCAATGACAGGTGCCCTTTACCGCATGATCACTCCGTCCAATGACAGGCGCCCTTTACCACATGATCACTCCGTCCAATGACAGGTGCCCTTTACCACATGATCACTCCGTCCAATGACAGGCGCCCTTTACCGCATGATCACTCCGTCCAATGACAGCGCCCTTTACCGCATGATCACTCCGTCCAATGACAGCGCCCTTTACCGCATGATCACTCCGTCCAATGACAGCGCCCTTTACCGCATGATCACTCCGTCCAATGACAGGCGCCCTTTACCACATGATCACTCCGTCCAATGACAGGCGCCCTTTACCACATGATCACTCCGTCCAATGACAGGCGCCCTTTACCACATGATCACTCCGTCCAATGACAGGCGCCCTTTACCACATGATCACTCCGTCCAATGACAGGCGCCCTTTACCTCATGATCACTCCGTCCAATGACAGGTGCCCTTTACCACATGATCACTCCGTCCAATGACAGGCGCCCTTTACCACATGATCACTCCGTCCAATGACAGGCGCCCTTTACCTCATGATCACTCCGTCCAATGACAGGCGCCCCTTTACCACATGATCACTCCGTCCAATGACAGGCGCCCTTTACCGCATGATCACTCCGTCCAATGACAGGTGCCCTTTACCACATGATCACTCCGTCCAATGACAGCGCCCTTTACCGCATGATCACTCCGTCCAATGACAGGCGCCCTTTACCTCATGATCACTCCGTCCAATGACAGGCGCCCCTTTACCACATTTTCACTCCGTCCAATGACAGGCGCCCTTTACCACATGATCACTCCGTCCAATGACAGGCGCCCTTTACCTCATGATCACTCCGTCCAATGACAGCGCCCCTTTACCTCATGATCACTCCGTCCAATGACAGGCGCCCCTTTACCACATGATCACTCCGTCCAATGACAGGTGCCCTTTACCGCATGATCACTCCGTCCAATGACAGGCGCCCTTTACCACATGATCACTCCGTCCAATGACAGGCGCCCTTTACCACATGATCACTCCGTCCAATGACAGGCGCCCTTTACCACATGATCACTCCGTCCAATGACAGGCGCCCTTTACCACATGATCACTCCGTCCAATGACAGGCGCCCTTTACCACATGATCACTCCGTCCAATGACAGGCGCCCTTTACCACATGATCACTCCGTCCAATGACAGCGCCCCTTTACCTCATGATCACTCCGTCCAATGACAGGCGCCCTTTACCACATGACCACTCCGTCCAATGACAGGTGCCCTTTACCACATGACCACTCCGTCCAATGACAGCGACCCTTTACCACTCCGTCCAATGACAGGTGCCCTTTACCACATGACCACTCCGTCCAATGACAGCGCCCCTTTACCTCATGATCACTCCGTCCAATGACAGGCGCCCTTTACCACATGATCACTCCGTCCAATGACAGGCGCCCTTTACCACATGACCACTCCGTCCAATGACAGGCGCCCTTTACCACATGACCACTCCGTCCAATGACAGGCGCCCTTTACCACATGACCACTCCGTCCAATGACAGGTGCCCTTTACCACATGACCACTCCGTCCAATGACAGGGGCCCTTTACCACATGATCACTCCGTCCAATGACAGCGCCCCTTTACCTCATGATCACTCCGTCCAATGACAGGCGCCCTTTACCACATGACCACTCCGTCCAATGACAGCGACCCTTTACCACTCCGTCCAATGACAGGTGCCCTTTACCACATGACCACTCCGTCCAATGACAGGGGCCCTTTACCACATGATCACTCCGTCCAATGACAGGCGCCCTTTACCACATGATCACTCCGTCCAATGACAGGCGCCCTTTACCACATGACCACTCCGTCCAATGACAGGTGCCCTTTACCACATGACCACTCCGTCCAATGACAGGGGCCCTTTACCACATGATCACTCCGTCCAATGACAGGCGCCCTTTACCACATGATCACTCCGTCCAATGACAGGCGCCCTTTACCACATGACCACTCCGTCCAATGACAGGTGCCCTTTACCACATGACCACTCCGTCCAATGACAGGGGCCCTTTACCACATGATCACTCCGTCCAATGACAGGCGCCCTTTACCGCATGATCACTCCGTCCAATGACAGGCGCCCTTTACCGCATGATCACTCCGTCCAATGACAGCGCCCCTTTACCACTCCGTCCAATGACAGGCGCCCTTTACCACATGACCACTCCGTCCAATGACAGGCGCCCTTTACCACATGATCACTCCGTCCAATGACAGCGCCCCTTTATCACTCCGTCCAATGACAGGCGCCCTTTACCACATGACCACTCCGTCCAATGACAGGCGCCCTTTACCACATGATCACTCCGTCCAATGACAGGCGCCCTTTACCACATGATCACTCCGTCCAATGACAGCGCCCCTTTACCACTCCGTCCAATGACAGGCGCCCTTTACCACATGACCACTCCGTCCAATGACAGGCGCCCTTTACCACATGACCACTCCGTCCAATGACAGGCGCCCTTTACCACATGATCACTCCGTCCAATGACAGCGACCCTTTACCACATGATCACTCCGTCCAATGACAGGCGCCCTTTACCGCATGATCACTCCGTCCAATGACAGGCGCCCTTTACCGCATGATCACTCCGTCCAATGACAGGCGCCCTTTACCGCATGATCACTCCGTCCAATGACAGGCGCCCTTTACCGCATGATCACTCCGTCCAATGACAGGGGCCCTTTTCCACATGATCACTCCGTCCAATGACAGGCGCCCTTTACCACATGATCACTCCGTCCAATGACAGGCGCCCTTTACCACATGATCACTCCGTCCAATGACAGGCGCCCTTTACCACATGATCACTCCGTCCAATGACAGGCGCCCTTTACCACATGATCATTCCGTCCAATGACAGGCGCCCTTTACCACATGATCACTCCGTCCAATGACAGGGGCCCTTTACCACATGATCACTCCGTCCAATGACAGGGGCCCTTTACCACATGATCACTCCGTCCAATGACAGGGGCCCTTTACCACATGATCACTCCGTCCAATGACAGTCGCCCTTTACCACATGATCACTCCGTCCAATGACAGGCGCCCTTTACCACATGATCACTCCGTCCAATGACAGGCGCCCTTTACCACATGATCACTCCGTCCAATGACAGGCGCCCTTTACCACATGATCACTCCGTCCAATGACAGGCGCCCTTTACCACATGATCACTCCGTCCAATGACAGGCGCCCTTTACCACATGATCACTCCGTCCAATGACAGGCGCCCTTTACCACATGATCACTCCGGCCAATGACAGGGGCCCTTTACCACATGATCACTCCGTCCAATGACAGGCGCCCTTTACCACATGATCATGCTGCTTCTCTCTTCTCTCCTCCTCACACCGCAGGAGCACGAGCTGAATGGCAATAATGCTTGTTTGATGACAAGTGATCGCTCCGTCATTGGGCGGAGTGATCAAGGGCCCCTGTCATTGGGCGGAGTGATCAAGGGCCCCTGTCATTGGGCACAGTGATCAAGGGCCCCTGTCATTGGGCGGAGTGATCAAGGGCCCCTGTCATTGGGCGGAGTGATCAAGGGCCCCTGTCATTGGGCGGAGTGATCAAGGGCCCCTGTCATTGGGCGGAGTGATCAAGGGCCCCTGTCATTGGGCGGAGTGATCATGTGGTAAAGCAGGGGTGCCCAACCAGTGGCCCACGACCTCCTGCTCTGGGATGGAATAGAAGACTGTTATTAAAGGTCAGTTTATTACTATAATCACAGTGTATATATGGGGCATATCTGTTCTGCAGGGGTTACTGGGCTGCTTTCAAACTGATCCGCAGGTGCAGAGCGGGTTACCTGCACTGAGCCATAGGCCCCTTTCACACAGTCAGTCCGACCCAATTGGACCCTCTAAGGAGTAACAGATGTAAATGGACTTGTGTCTGTTTACAAACGCCTACTTCCAATCCGATCCACTAAAAAACAAACAAAAACAAAGTAGAGTGGGCTTTATAGAGTGAGTGGGCTGCCATGCACCCACTCCGCTTATTGTGGCCCGCAACCGGTTACCAAGTCGCTTAGGTGGCCCTCGCTCTTCAAAAGGTTGGGCACCCCTGTGGTAAAGAGTCGCTGTCATTGGACGGAGTGATCAAGTGGTAAAGGGCGCCTGTCATTGGACGGAGTGATCAAGTGGTAAAGGGCGCCTGTCATTGGACGGAGTGATCAAGTGGTAAAGGGCGCCTGTCATTGGACGGAGTGATCATGCGGTAAAGGGCGCCTGTCATTGGCCGGAGTGATCATGTGGTAAAGGGTCGCTGTCATTGGATGGCCCCTGTCATTGGACGGAGTGATCATGTGGTAAAGGGTCGCTGTCATTGGATGGCCCCTGTCATTGGACGGAGTGATCATGTGGTAAAGGGTCGCTGTCATTGGATGGCCCCTGTCATTGGACGGAGTGATCATGCGGTAAAGGGCGCTGTCATTGGACGGAGTGATCATGCGGTAAAGGGCGCCTGTCATTGGATGGAGTGATCATGCGGTAAAGGGCGCCTGTCATTGGACGGAGTGATCATGTGGTAAAGGGCGCCTGTCATTGGACGGAGTGATCATGTGGTAAAGGGCGCCTGTCATTGGACGGAGTGATCATGTGGTAAAGGGCGCCTGTCATTGGATGGAGTGATCATGCGGTAAAGGGCGCCTGTCATTGGACGGAGTGATCATGCGGTAAAGGGCGCCTGTCATTGGACGGAGTGATCATGTGGTAAAGGGCCGCTGTCATTGGCCTTTTACCCCGATCGGTGATGCGCTGGGTCCTCCGGCCATCATGGACACTTTCGAGAAGTGCGAGACTGAGCGGCATCCCAGAACTAGTTGGCCGGCTGCGCTGTAGCCGTCAATCAGATATAGCGCGGTGGTTGGCAAGTGGGAGGGACTTGCCCGGAGTAAACATTCATAGAGCAACCAATTGAGCCAGCCTGCCGCTCCCCATTACACATCACACTATTTACTATGAACACGGCTGGCAATGTGGTCCCTGAGCCTCTTATTCCGCCTTGCAGCACGGAGGGCGGGTACTTGTGCTGTCATGTGATGTGCTCACTCCGCCCCAAACCAACGCCGCTCCCCAGCGTTGGTGTCACCGATGGTAAAACATGGTGTCCACCAACTAAAGTCGCCCCCTCAGTACAGACCGCCCCCCCCCCTCAGTACAGACCCCCCCCAAGACAAACAACCCCCTCCTCTATTAGTACCGGCCCCCTTCAGGATTAATCTCCCCCCCCCCCCCCAGCGGATCCAATAATAACCCCCAGCATTGGTGCCAGTGGCCGCAATAATGCTGCTCTGCAAGTGTCCCACAGGAAATTGCTGACCGCATATCGAGCCAACATGCCATGTGTTATATACTCTCTTATCTCCCCTGTATACTGTATATACCTCTCTCTATCGCTCTCTTATCTCCCCTGTATACTGTATATACCTCTCTATCACTCTCTTATCTCCCCTGTATACTGTATATACCTCTCTCTATCGCTCTCTTATCTCCCCTGTATACTGTATATACCTCTCTATCACTCTCTTATCTCCCCTGTATACTGTATACACCTCTCTATCACTCTCTTATCTCCCCTGTATACTGTATACACCTCTCTCTATCGCTCTCTTATCTCCCCTGTATACTGTATATACCTCTCTATCACTCTCTTATCTCCCCTGTATACTGTATACACCTCTCTCTATCACTCTCTTATCTCCCCTGTATACTGTATATACCTCTCTATCACTCTCTTATCTCCCCTGTATACTGTATATACCTCTCTATCACTCTCTTATCTCCCCTGTATACTGTATATACCTCTCTCTATCACTCTCTTATCTCCCCTGTATACTGTATACACCTCTCTCTATCACTCTCTTATCTCCCCTGTATACTGTATACACCTCTCTATCATTCTCTTATCTCCCCTGTATACTGTATACACCTCTCTATCACTCTCTTATCTCCCCTGTATACTGTATATACCTCTCTATCACTCTCTTATCTCCCCTGTATACTGTATATACCTCTCTATCACTCTCTTATCTCCCCTGTATACTGTATATACCTCTCTCTATCACTCTCTTATCTCCCCTGTATACTGTATACACCTCTCTCTATCACTCTCTTATCTCCCCTGTATACTGTATACACCTCTCTATCACTCTCTTATCTCCCCTGTATACTGTATATACCTCTCTATCACTCTCTTATCTCCCCTGTATACTGTATATACCTCTCTCTATCGCTCTCTTATCTCCCCTGTATACTGTATATACCTCTCTCTATCGCTCTCTTATCTCCCCTGTATACTGTATATACCTCTCTATCACTCTCTTATCTCCCCTGTATACTGTATATACCTCTCTCTATCACTCTCTTATCTCCCCTGTATACTGTATATACCTCTCTCTATCGCTCTCTTATCTCCCCTGTATACTGTATATACCTCTCTCTATCGCTCTCTTATCTCCCCTGTATACTGTATATACCTCTCTCTATCACTCTCTTATCTCCCCTGTATACTGTATATACCTCTCTCTATCACTCTCTTATCTCCCCTGTATACTGTATACACCTCTCTCTATCGCTCTCTTATCTCCCCTGTATACCTCTATGTGTATATACGGTAGTGTGTGTGTAAAATTCTCCCTAGAAATCGGTATACGCTGCATTGTATATGGAATTCCCGTCCGGCCTCCATGCACTACATACCACGGGGAGGACAGGAGGCACAGATCTTGTACACACCCCCTGCAGGTCACATGACCTTATCACACGCCTGTAATTGCGTCTGTTTTGTCTCCGCAGGATCTGGACAGACAGTTGTGGGAGTTGGAGAGACAGCTGGGAGAGCTCAGACTGAGAGCCGAGACCGACAGCCAAAGCGGTGAGTGCGCGGCATGGCGGGGGAGTCACATGACCTATCTGGTAGCACGCGCCTGTGCACTCAGATGATAAGAGTACAAGTGTCCCGACTCCACCAATCAGATCTTCCCTCCCACTCTGCCATCTGTGCAAGGCTCCAGGAAGGGTGAAGCTGATTGGTGGTGAGCGCAGAGACTAGAAATGGCCTCCAGTGATCGGGTAGAATGACTGTCGGCAGCTCTGGCACTTCGTGACGCATTATCAGGGTTGCGTTTTGAATGCCTGAGGACACGTTTCCAGCTGGGTCTCCAGGCGCGCCCCTCCCCCCCGTCCCTGGGTCTCCCCCTCCCCCCCGTCCCTGGGTCTCCCCCTCCCCCCCGTCCCTGGGTCTCCCCCTCCCCCCCCCCCCTTCCCTGGGTCTCCCCCTCCCCCCCCCCCCCGTCCCTGGTCTCCCCCTCCCCCCCCCCCCCCGTCCCTGGGTCTCCCCCTCCCCCCCCCCGTCCCTGGGTCTCCCCCCCCCCCCCGTCCCTGGGTCTCCCCCTCCCCCCCCCCCCCCCCCGTCCCTGGGTCTCCCCCTCCCCCCCCCCCCCCCCCGTCCCTGGGTCTCCCCCTCCCCCCCCCCGTCCCTGGGTCTCCCCCCTCCCCCCCCCGTCCCTGGGTCTCCCCCCTCCCCTCCCGTCCCTGGGTCTCCCCCCTCCCCTCCCGTCCCTGGGTCTCCCCCCTCCCCTCCCGTCCCTGGGTCTCCCCCCTCCCGTCCCTGGGTCTCCCCCCTCCCATCCCTGGGTCTCCCCCCCTCCCGTCCCTGGGTCTCCTATAGGTGCCTCCATACCCTTTGATCTCCTGGGTTGCCCCTGGGACATCCAATCATTTGCATAGTGGGGGGGGGGGGCACAGGGTGTTTTAGTACGACCAAAGGATCTTATTGCTGCCGATGTTCGTGTTTGCTCCACCTTTTAATAACTCGCCCATTTTTGTGTCCCTCCCCCGTTATCTGTCTTC